>CM073464.1:20642500-21242500 GCA_037074535.1 Gleditsia sinensis
GTGCACCCTAGATATAAATTGAAATAATTATAGCAAGAAGAACAGATAAAAAATTATTGCTCACATAAAATTGAATAAAAAACCTTAATTCAATTCTCACAATGCATAAAATCTTTAAAGTTTCAATCTTCCTAAACCAAAAACAAAATTTAGCCACACAGGGTCATAAGAAAGCCTAAGAGAATAAGAGAAGAAGAGCGAATGGAGAGAATTCTTGAGGATCTAATGTCTTTTGCTATTGCTTTCCCTCTTATTTATAGATTCGAGAGTCATAAATGATGTAGAATTATTTCTAGGTTAGTTTTTAGCTTATTAGGCTTGAATAGCAATAAAAAATAACCTAAAATCACGTGTTTTCCTTTATGCAATAGTGGTGGCACTGTGGCACTTAGCGAGAGTGCCATAATGCTCCATCTTTTGAGGGACGTGGCATCGCGACCCTCAACTTAAATGCCACATTGCCCTGGATCTAGGCATGCCAATGCGGTGAGGCTCTAGATAGCTGTTACGTAGCTTCGCAGCACTCTAACTTTTCTAGAATTTGCCAAATTGGTTAACTTAATAGTTGTGGCTTTATGTCTTAACTTTCCATAGCCACTAGTGTTACCTTAATCGGAGTTCATATGAGAGATTTATGCTCTAATTAGTGTCAAAAATTTAAGATCCATTACAAAGTCAACATTTTCATGATTTTACTCCTTTTTTTCCTATTCTTTTCTTCTTCCTTTGTTCCTATAACACAAAACTAAGCTAATTCCTAATTATAATTTTAACTAAACAAAAAGTAAGTTAAAATATGCTAAAATCATTCTGAATTAATTATGTATGAAATACCCCTACACTAAGTCTTTTGCTTGTCCTCATACGAACTAATCCATATAGACAAAATCAAAAATCAATGTATGTGGTGAGTGCTAGGCTTAACAATTTTCTACCTAATAAAATGAAAAGCATGCTCAAGAAAAATTTCAAAAATAACATAACCATGTACAAAATTAACTGAAATGTAATCCATAATTTATTCTTGAACCCTAAGTGCCTGTATGTCCTTAGGTTAGTTAATTTTCTTTACTTGGATGAGTTTATGTATCCCAAAATTGAGGTGTAGATCTCTATTTAATTTAGGATTTCCATAGGCTTCTTTTTCATGTTGCTGTCCACTTATATAAGCTAAAACTACCTCTAAGATCAATAGGTCATTATTCAACTTGTAATGTGGCCAGGGTGTAGGGTAAGATAAAGGATATAAATTTATGCTCAATCACCTAACACCATATGATTAAATATAATCTCTTGACTTTTTCAAGCATGGGGAATTTTCCTCCACTCTTATTTTCTTACTTCAACTTAATTCAATTCATTCTTTTCCTTGGTTCTATATTTTGTTTCTTTCATCCACTATATAGGCTTTCATTTTTTTTTCTTTCCTTTTGATCAATAAAGCTTAACAAAAAAAAATATTTAGAAAATAATCATGGAGTGGGTGAATAAGGACAAAAATAAGGATATCTATTATTAAATTTAGTTTTTCTCCTTTTTTTGTGTATAAAGAATAAAAAGTTAATTAAGCTCAAATAGAGGACTAAGGATATATAATTGCCTTAGGTTAGGCTTAAAAGGCTCAATCTATCAAATAATATATACACCATCTCCTAAAAATAGTGTTAGCTTAGGGTTTTACCTCAAGTAACATTCAAATAAGTTATAGAATCCTATATAGATCATAAAATAGTTTTGAGGTACATAAACCTTCTTTAAGTAAAAGAGAGATTAAATGGCCGAAGTTCATATGCATAAAGATTTCAAGATTCTAAAATAAAAAATAAATGGCAAAATAGTTACTATTTCACATAATCATGAATATTCTACAATTTTCAAGAGTTGAAATTTTTTTGGGTAATTATATCATTATCTATTGGTTGGGTGTAACATCCCATAGTTTTGATTTTTAAAGAATAATGTTTTTTTATAAACAAATATATTTTTATTTGTTTAAAAATGATTATGTTCTGCTAAAAGTAGGTCTGTTTTTAATTAAAATAATTATTGTTTTACTTGAAATAATTATATTGGTCTTTAATGAATTTTTGTTGTATTTTTAGAAATATTTTTTCTTTTAATATGTATAAAGATATTTATTTTGAGATTTGTTTTATTATGATTTTTATCAAGAAAAATCATGATTTAAGAGTTTAACTAAATGTTTATGAGAATGTAAATTTTTAGAATATTTTAGGGTGAAAAACAGAATTTATATGAATTTATTTAAAAGAAAATCCTATCATTAATATTAAATAATAATAATTATTATTAAAAATAAATAAAATGAGAAAGGAAAGAAGCGTAATCGGGAAAAGGGATAGAGGTAGAAAGTCGAGAAAAAATCGAGAAATGAATAGTGAGTAAATAGTAATTTTCAACTTTTTCTTTAGATTTGGAGTGCCTATTGGCTTCCGATCTCAAAACTAAAGGTGTTACTAGATTCAGGACGAAGAATACTTCAGTTTTGACCGATCAGTTTTTCAAATCCACCGTTGAATCGCCATAGATCTGAAGTAGAAAATTTCAGAAAAAGGTAAATTCTAAAACTCTTACTTAAAGACCTCAAATTAGAAATCTGACACCGTAGATGGATTCAGAAGTTAGATAAACATTAGGATATGTATTTCTTTCGGTCATTTGGTAACTTTTTATGTGGCGGTGAATAGTGATTTTCGCGCGTGAATAGTGCGGTGAATAGTAATTTCTGATGGTGAATAGTGATTCCAGCGGTGATCCGTACCCTGAGCGTTAGCCAGCGTTGATCAAGATTCTGAGGTCATTTCCTGAGTTTTTGGACCCTCTGGACACGTTTGGTCAAATTCAACTTGGAAAAGTACAATTTAGGGCTGTCCAATCAGGAGCCCTACCCTGTGAGTAAATACTTCTTTCTATGACTTGCCCTATGCTCTTCTTGAATTATAAATTTATTATTGTTTCTGATTATAAATTATTTACGATTATAAGTTTCTGAAATGTGTTCAAATATCTGTTATACTTACGAATTGGCACATAGTTCAAGAAGAGTATGGTTTTAGAAATGGATTTTGGAACTCATTGAATATGTGGTTCTAAATGTATTTATCATTATTTGATCAAGTGAATATTATGTGCACGATGCATTGATTTGTAAAGCGATATACTTATGAAAATTATGCATGTCATATTATAAATGAGATTGAATGGCAAGCGTAAAGCTCATGGCGAGTTGTTTGATATTTTACATGTATATATATGTATTGATGCTTATCGGCTGGTTGTATGGCTTGTGACAGTATCGAATAGGGGATGCCCTCTTAGCCTGAGTGAGCCGGGGGAGGGTCGCTCCAACCGGGTGACAGTGGTAATGTGGGGAGGCAGGAGGGTGATGTACTCACATTCCCTGATCATTTATTGTGACTAGGGTCGAGGTCACTATGCGTATAGCAAATTGCATTGACCAGATCGCCGAGTGAGGTAGGTCATTTTAAAAATGATGATTTTATCTCTAGATCTTAATATTTTACTATAGCTTATACAGTTGAGCATAACAACATTTTTTTTAATGATTATACCATGGTGCATATGGTTTTGGATATCTGAATATCCTTTGATTTGAGAATATTTGAAATACGGGTCTCATATGAATGTACTTTTGAACTATATTTTCTATGTGACATATTTTAAAAATATAAGTACATCCATATGCTGATCTAAGAGGTCATAGGAGGAATTATTTGCTCACTGAGTTGTCAAACTCACTACACGATATTTCCACATTTTACAGATAAAAATATTAGAGTCTGATTCGGCAGATAGGTGATATATTCTCTGAGTGAGTCTACGTTGCTTCCAAGACTCACGGTCTTTGAATTATACTACTGTATTTGTATTTTAGTGTGCTCTAAACGCTACAGGCAGGATCCCTGTTTTTGCTGTACTCTGATGTTTATAGATGTGGTCTGTATATTGTGTATACATGAGAGATCCTACATGTATTTGTTCCCATGATAAAGAATTGAATTATGTATATTTATGGAGATTATCTTATATTTAAAAAAAAATTTTATTTTACGTAACATAAATTAGGGGCGTTACATTGGGTCTAACAACATAAAACATAAATTGAATGTACTCATACAATTACTCAACTTGCTAAATGCAATAAAGGTGCAATGGTAGTGAAAATCAAAAAATTGATGCTCAAATAAGGTCCAAATCTTTTTGTCAAATATACTTCCACCCACACACTCAAACTTTACATTGTCCTCAATGTAAAATAAGTATGAGAATAAGTAGGGAGATATGAGAAGAAATGAGTTAAGTGAACATCTCTAAATTCCGTTTTCTTGTTTGGGGTGGGATGAGAGTGCTGGATTTGCTAAACCTTGATTTTTTTTTCTTATTTTAACCCTTTTTTTTACAATAAAAAATATGTTGGGTTGCCTCCCAATAAATGTCTTTTTTAAATGCCTTAGCTTGGCTCAAAGCTCCCTTTTTAATTTAGGGAGGATCCTTAATGTCCACTTTAATTTGAAATTTCTAGGAATGGTTCAAGCCTTGAAGTTCTACTGTGTTATAAGTAAATACATTATTAATAACAAGGGGCCCAAACCAAGGGGAATTTTTCTTACCTTTATAGGGTTTAGTCCCTTTGACGGATATAGTTTGATGCAATTCTACAGTTGGGTCTATGCCTTTATGGTTTGCAATTATTTTTTCAATGGAAGTTCCTTGTTCCTAAAAAATATTTATTAATGCATACTCTTTTTTAGCACCTATAATTTTGGCAACTATGACAGGTGGTGTTCCTCCAGTTTCTAAGTATTTTAGGTGACAAAGAAGAGATTTGAGACTTTATCCAAGATCTTGTAAAATAGAATATGCAAGTGTTTAATTAGAATTTTATAATAAATTAGGGGGATTCTTGCCTATTTGCTACACCTTTAAAGCTACTTTTAATGCTCAAATATCCTTCTGCAAGTCAATATTCAAGGATGGTTCCTCAGAATTTTCTCAGAAGGCTTACTAATAGCAACATCCTATCATATATAGATAGTTGTATTAGTAGCACAGGCATGGTGATTATAGTAAGATCTTTCATGGCATTACAATTACTAAATTTTATAATTTTGTCTTCAAAATCCATTGTTAGTGTGCCACTATGAACACCTATTATGGCTTTGGATGTTTTTAAGAATGGTATTCCTAGTAAAATTGGAGTGGTTTGATCACTACTCTCCATATTAAGCATATAAAAATCAGTAGAGAAAATTAAATCATCAACTTGCACTAGAACATCCTCAACCATACCATCAAGAACAGTATTAGATTTGTCAACCAATTAAATTATATTACTAGTTTCTTTCAAAGGTCCTAGTGCTAAAGATGCATAAACAGATATGGCATGACAGTAATAGATGCTCCTAAATCTAGCATAACCTTCTCAAATTTGGTATTGCCTATAGTGCAGGGGATAGAAAACATACATAGGTCCTTATACTTTATAAGGAGTTTTCTTTGAATAGTTGCATAAACATATTCTCCTACTTTTACTTTCTCACCTCATTTCAATTTTTGCTTCATATTTTGGGTGCATAGTTCCTTTAAGAAATTGGCATAATGGGGTACCCATTTGATAGCATCTAAAAGAAGAAGATTTACCTCACACTTTCTAAAAGTTTCATATAGGTTGAAATTCTTTTTAATTTTTATATTTTCATTTGAGAGCTTTAGGGAAAAGGGGTACTAGTTCATATTTAGATAGGGGTAGAGACTTACCTTTTAGATGCTCACCTTCTAGGATTGCATCATTTTTTTCTTCCTTTTACTCTGATGGTATCTATACTTCTTGTTCTAGAATCTCAACCTCTTAATCAATTCTTAACATGATTGCACTTATATTTTTTCTTGGGTTTACCACAGTTTGAAAGGATAACTTACCTGAATTTTGAACCACTAGCTAGTTGACTATAGTTGCTAGTTAGACCACTTGGCTTGTTAAGCTCTAAATGCTAGCCTTTGTCTCATGCTAAAATTGCATTGATTCCTACTTCATTTGAATAGTAAGAATAAGTAATAGATTTAATAATTCCTTCTAAGGAGTTACCCACTTAAGAATCCTGAGATGCAGTCTGTCTAGGATAATAAGCTAGCTGGTTATGCTATAAACTTGTAAAATTTTGTCCTGTAGGCTAATCTTGTGTATTTCTACACTTGAGATTGGGATGATCTCTCCATCCAAAATTATAGGTATTAGAGGATTGTACCTTCTTGGCGACTAAGGAAAATCACCTACCGCATTATCTTATTATGTGGATTCTTCCTAAAGTGTTAGCCACATGTCAGCTATATGCCTTGCTACTAAACAAATTCCATAGACCATAATCGATTGGGGTGTACTTGTAACAAATTGATAGAAAAGAGAGGTAAGTTCAGAAGAATAATGTCACGGCCCCAAATGATGGAACACATGACCGGCACGGCATAAGGATTTCCCCCTAGCCGCAAGCCTAACACGTAGCGTGCACAAACATCCAGCATACAATCCAGAGTACATAATAAATATAACTGGCCACATATGCCACATCCAATATTAGAAAATACTGTATATATATATCTCATGAATCCAACATCTGTGATTCAACTTGGCCCATGGCCTCATAATATTCATGTGATTCAAATTGGCCCAAGGCCTCATAATACCAACATCGTTGTAAAACATAAAACCGTTTTCCAAACAACACATTAAAATACGCAAGAAGCGAGGATCCTGCCTGTAAGTTCATGGAGATACACTAGACATAAACTAAACAAAACAAACAGTACAAAAGAGCCTTGCCCAAACTGGGGCTCACCAACACTATCTTTAACCTCCTACGAAACTGTAGCTGGATCAAAGTCTCTTTGACTATCTGTGGGGAGGAAACATAAGAGGGTTGAGATCACATCTCAGTGAATGGGTAAATCATACTATAACTGAAACAGGGCAAACCAAGCACGAGTGTTTCGCAATGAGTTTAATAATTGAAACATTAAGCATTTAACCATAATTTATTGAAAGAAAAGCTAAACAATTCAAATGTATGTTCAAAAGATAAAACATGATTAAATCAGTAACCGTAAAGCAAATCAATTATGCATGGTAAGTAATAAATGAAGTTATTTATGCAATAACAATGATGAATGAGATATTTTAGAAATATTTAATCTATAAGAACAATGCACTAGTTTATTGGAGGTCTTTCCTAACAAATCTATCATCTCCCCCAAGCACACAGCAAGGGTAGGGTAATCACTGTAGGCGTAGACATAAGTCCACCCTAAATCCCCCAAGCACACAGCAAGGGTATGGTAATCACTGTAGGCGTAGACATAAGTCCACCCTAAATCTCCCCAAGCACATAGCAAGGGTATGGCAATCACTGTAGGCGAAGACATAAGTCCACCCTAAATTCCTGTCTTAGGCAGTCATATGCCCGTCATAGTATCCTAGGCCGAAGCCTTCGCATGACCATGGTGCACCAGGGCTAGCACTCCCTGCGGCTAGCTAACAGTGATCTAAAAGGGTCCCTCCAATAGAAAACATTTGAAATATGCTATTCAAAGAGTTTAAAGTAAAACATTTCAATAACTTTACAATAAAGCTATAATTCTCCATCTAGCTCTTTTCATGCATAAAATTCCGTTCTAAAATATATCTCATCCATGAATTCCCATGGAGACCTTTATAATCATAAAATTTCCCTTTTAAACATAGATCGTCCGTAGATGTCACATAGATGCTCATCATGCATCAAATCATTTCATGGCTCACTTAGTTCATTTCTATGACTAAGTTCGCATTTCTATAAATCTAGCTCAAATGGAGAATTATCAGCCTAGATGCTTGCCCTGCATACCTAGAGTTCAACTAGGATTTAAATTTATAATTTCTAACATGGTTGGAACATATTGGTTTTCAAAGCGATAAAATAATTTAACATACATTCCAACTAGTTAAAATCATACGAGAGAGTTATAAATCAAATTCCTAAAACATGCGCTATAGTATGAAAAACCCACTCACCTTACTAGGAGTCCAACAACCAGAATTTCACCTCGTGGTGGCTCAACAACCTAGAAAACATAGACATAACTTGAAAATTAGATAAATCCTAAACGTCACTATTCATGCCAAAAAATAGTATTCACTCGCCGGAACCTAAAAAATCCTATATTCTAGCATTGAAACTAATTCTAAGACTATCTATGGAAAGAATTTTGGTAAAAAAAAAAGCCTAAAATGTGATTGGACGGAATTTACCTTGGAGGTTACTATTGATGTGATTTTCCGACGACAATCCGACGGTTTTCCGGTGAAACTGATCGGTGGGGTTTGTAGCTCTCCTTCCCATGAGTCCAACGGTACCTTGCTTGTTCAAATCAGACATCCTGATGATGAGATATCTTATAGAGAAGGTGGAGAAAATTTTAGAGAGAGAAAGCTAGGGTTCAGATATGGAGGAATGCAGGAAATGAGGGAGAAGGCTGCAGAAATATGCGGAAACAGCCCGAAACTCGGCATCGCCGTGTCCTGGAGCACGGCCGTGCTTCGGGGCTACAGTGCACCCTGTGATTGGCCGAATTTTCCAAAACATCCAACATGAAAGTTGTGGCCCTTTCTCTTAGCTTTCATTGACCACTTGAATCACCTAATTTGGAGTTCATATGAAGGAGTTATGAACAAAATAGTGAGCAAAGGTCCAGACCACACTACGCTGCGGGTTTTACCTCTTATCACTATAATATTCACGGAATTAGCAAAAGTTCCCAACATAAAAGTTGTAGATATATGTCTTATCTTTCAAAATAAATTGGAATTACTTAATTTTGATTTCATATGAGAGAGTTATACTTATATGAGGGAAGAAAGGTCAGAAGAAAGGTCAGAAACGCTCTAAAATTTTACATTGTTCTCAACTTCCTTGTTTCAAATGATTTGTACTTAACCTTCAAAGGTTTGGGTTATTACATTCTCCCCTCCTTATAAAAATTCTCATATTTCTTTTGTAATTCTTTAATCCATGTAATAAATATACATATTTTCTACGGTTCTTATCTCTATTGTCAAAATTCTCTCTTTTATTCTAAATTTCCTTTAATTGGAATTTTCGTTAAATTTTACGGTTATTACAAATAAGTACTTACCTCATAAGTATGCCTAATTAGGGGGTCATGGCTAATGCCAAATTGTTGGGAGTTAACAACCATATTTGATATCAAGATTCTATTTACTTTTGAAGTCTTCTCCAATAGTGCTCATCCACTAACTGCATCTATCGTACTTCTATCACCCTATAAAACTCTCTCATAAAAATATTGAATTAACAACTACTCACTAATTTAATGATGTGGGTGCTTGCACAAAAAAATTTAAATATCTCCTAATACTTATAAAGGGTCCTCCATGTAGTTTCCTACTACTACATATTTCTTTTCTTATGTTTGTGGCTGTAGATGCAGGAAAATATCTTTCTAAAATTAATTTGTTTATCTCATTCCATCTATTGATAGTTCCATATGGTAAATAATACAAATAATCTTTGGCTGAGTCTCTCAAAGAAAAAGAAAAAGCCTTGAGTTTAAATTGTTATTCACTTACTCTAGTGGCTTTCATGATAGTACACACCACATGGAATTCTTTCAAGTGCTTGTGTATGCCTTTACCTACGACACCATTGTTGTTGTTTTAATTAAACTCGCAATCACACAAATCTGTTAGAGTACAGATTAAATGGTATGCAAGGTCGATCCCACAAGGATTACCAATTGATAGGAAACTCTAATTTAAATCCAAATAAATAACTCTAACCTAATTGTCAAAATATTTGTTTTGTGAGGAGAATATTAAATCAAGTGTGCAGGGAATTGATGTACATAAATTAAATTGAAATGTATTCAAGGTAAAAAGAATGCTAAAGTTAGGGGATCCACTCCTGGTATAAGTAATGATAAATTTAACTCTTTTATCACTCAATTGGAATCCTCACATGAATAAGGTTCCAATCAAAAAATGTATTACTTTGAGCTCACTTTTGTTTATACATAAATTATATTTACCTCCTTTTACACCATTAATACATGCTTGTAAAATGGATTCAAGTATACATTGTGCCAATTATTATATTGTCTACAATAAATCAAGATTGATTCAAGAATTTATTGTGCCAAAAATTGTCTACAATGTATCAAGGTTCACACCTTACAAGATTAGAATGAAAAGAGGTACGAAGAAGAAACATAACAAGAGATAGGTGGTGAGGCCAACCATAAACATAATAAGAGATAGGCAGTCTGATAGAACCAGCCAATAAGATAACGAGAGATAAGAAGAAAGAAAATAAACATAATAACATAATATAATAAGAAATAGGCGGTTTGGTAAAACCAGCCAATTAAAAATAACAATAAATCATCGGTCTGATAAAACTAGCCATTAAGAAATAACATGAGAAAATAAATAAGAAAGTAAATACAATATCAAAGATAAATATTAAGATGAAGAGTTATATTAATTATTATTTTCATACCAAGAGTTTCACCCTTTACCTTAGCATAAGGAGATTAGTTCTCCATATCAAATTAAGAAAGCAAAAATGAAGATGAACAAGCATTATGATATTATGAAGGGATAACAAAGTATTTAAAGAAATAAGAACATTACAATACTAAAAAATTAAAATTTATGGTCTCAAAACTACACTCATTTCAGCTATTTTCGACCTCCTTCTAACTCACAAGACCTCTCTATTTATAGACATAACTAGTGAGGTAAGTGACAAAGAAAGTTGCACTAAAGTTGACAGGTTGGATTGCACTAAGTCCACCGAAAGTAATCATGATATTCCTATTTGATAGCCACCGAATTGGTTGCCCACATGAAAAGAAAAGTTGTAGAAAAGTGTATCAGTTATCTACGTGCCAAATTTCGTATACATTGACTACATATTTTATGAGATACGGCCCAAATACTGTAGTAAGGTTGGGCTGGACTACACTAGCAAGCATATTTGTTTCTAGCCCAATTTTCGCCCTCTTAGTTTTCGAATTCACTGATCACGTAAACATAAAAGTTGTTGAAACTTGTGTCACCTATTCACTTACCAAATATCATATATATTGTATATGTAATTTATGATTTATGATTAAAATATTGGAGTAAGGCCGGGCAGAAAAACAAACAACAAACAAATTTTGAACATTTGAGGTTTCTTGAATCTTTATATTTAAGTTCTTTTGAAAATATAGTCATAAATCAAGATTGGATTGATGTACGTATCCATTAGGATGCATCTCAAAAGTAAAAAATATAATGATCCTTACTCATCAATCCTTAATGAATTCATCTTAACCGCTTGGTTTATAGACATCATTTCCAAAGAACCATAATTTAACTTTGATTCCTCAAATTGAGTCAATTTTCTATTTTATTCTCCATCTGTAGAAGATGCATAAAACTAGAGATAAATACAAAAAAGAAATGCTTAAATATGACAAACAATTAAGATGAAAGTATTTAATTCATGGTTATAAAACTCACTCATCAAATATCCCCAAACTTAATCTTTTGCTTGTCCTCAAGCAAAACACACAAACTTAAAATTTTAAAACATGAGTGATGAGTTGTATTTGACTTACTAAACATTCCTCAAGGATTTAAAATGCCCAACCAAAGAAAATGTCAAGATTCCAAGGTTATGTAGAACTTCAATTCAAATGCAACATATAGTTTACTCTTGAATCTCAAGTGTGTGTGTGGTAATCCTTTGACATTAGACTTTTTGCATTCAAATAAATTGATGGAATTAAATATTTAAAGTAAATCTCTAGATAGATGCATGTAAGACTCCATAAGCTTATTTTTCATGTCACTCTCCACTAATGTAGACTAATCATAACATTTAAGATCATCAGGATTTTTATTAGGCTTATAATGTATGGCATAGGTTAAAGGTAGATAAAAAGATATTAATGAAAGCTTAATTCAACATACATGATCATTTGGGTCCTTTAAAATTATTTTGATATTATCATGTTGATTCTATCTCCAACCTTATTCTCATCCTTACATTATTTACTCATACTACATTTTTTTCTTTTTTTTTTGCTCTTTTTTTTTAACATAAACCCCCAAACTTATTTATTTAGGGAGTTATATATAATTTATTTTTTAACTCCATCCATCCATCCATGAACCATAGCTTTTCAAATGATCATTTATTAAAGGTAAGAGTTAGAAACATTTTAAAAGGCTAGATAATAATATAGGTGTACAAGAAATGAGAAGCATAGGCTAAAAATGGGTTACTAGAGATGGCATAATGAATAGGTTGGTCTGAAAGGCTTAAACGATTCCAACAATGCCTAATTCATTTCTTAAATGGAGAGTAGTCTAGGATTTGCCTCAAGTGACAATTAAATAAGTTCTAAAGTCTTAAGAAATAACTTGTTATATTTGAATCATATAAATCTTTTATGAATAAGCAATAAGTCAAATGTAAAAGATTAAGTGCTCAAGATATTGGAGATTTTTAGGTAAAACATATGTTGCAATAGAATTTAAGTTCATACATAACACTCAAAACTCATCTAATTTTCAAAGGTTATAGGCACTTTAAACTATTTTCATCATTGGTGTTAGTTTTACCAAATTCCAAAACATCACTCAAACTTTTTTTTTGGAAGATGAACAAACACAAAACAGACAACAAAGATTGAAAGAGATATTACATGAAAGGAGATTAAGGAAAATATGAACTTGCAGCAAACTAACATAGAAATAAAAATTTATTCAATAAAATAAAATGAGTTACAGATGGAGAGTCAAGTCCAGTTTGCGCTTTAAGCAGTTGTTTGATGTCTAATCTATTTGAGCCATAGTTGGATCAGGTACATGGACAAATGCTGGTAATGCATCAATCAACTCATCAGCATTTGAGGCCGAGATGAGAATCCGTCGTGCTGAGTGTAAGATAAACTTCTGTTCCACAGCTTGATTAAGAAAAGACAACAAACTGTCAAAGAAATTGTTAACATTCAATAAACCTATTTGTTTATGATGGATGTTCAGTTGTGCCTAGGATATGATTTGGAAAATTTCCTCTAGAGTACCAAAACCACCAAGTAGGGCAATGAAGGCGTCAATGTTGCATATCATTCTAGCTATGCGTTCATGCATGGAGGAAACCCTACATTCTTCCTCAATTGTTTTTCCTACGATGTTTGATGCAGCTAGAGCTGTAGGAATAATACCTAGAACTTGGCATCCTCCTAGATATGCAGATCCAGACACACTCCCCATTAACCCTCGACAACCTCCATCATAAACTAAATGAATTTTTCTCTTGGCTAGTACCATACCCAAAGTTTGTGCTACTTTTACATACTCTCCATTTTTCCTAGGATTGAAACCACAAAAGACACAAATATTTTTAAACTGGCGAACTGAGGTTCCCTATATGACTACACTTACACTAATTTTGGGTATGAAGGCGAAGATCGTAAAGTTTGCATTTATAGAACTCAGACAAGGACATACTTACAGTGGTTAGGCGAGTACGCCGGTGGATGTCAGCTAAAGTAAAGGTGAAAGATTTAAAAAAAATGATAACACGCATGCATATGTATAGTAGTTGTGATTGTGGCTCACATCTTCCTCTAGTTTTACGTCCAGTAACAGCTTAAACGCCCTCTATGGGTCGAGGATATGCTTCCCATCTAATTTTCTTATAAATTGGAAAATAGTTAACGTCAAATTCACAAGACTGTACCATTTATATTCTTTTTTGAAATGGGGCCATAAACCGACAATACTGATAGACACAGATCCACTAGAATGTGTTTCAAGAGACGTTGGATGAAAGTCATCATCCAATGACTCCTTACTTAAACCATCCTTAATGAACTTAATTTTGTCTTCCCAATTTACAGATACCCAACCCAAAGAACAACAACATTTGTTGCAAGTTTCACATCCACATTTGTGACAAACAACCATTCGTTTACCTCTGTGCTTTTTAGCAAAACTGTTTTTTCCCAAAGCAGGTATGTAAGAGATGAAATTATTTGTAGATTCACCTGATAACTATACCTTAACTTCAATTAGTAAACGAATATCAGCAGGCATCCTTATGTTCATCAACACCCTTAATCTCGCAACCCGTTCTTTGTAAATTTTTCTCAATGCATCGGGTGGAAGAGAAGGAAAATGATTTTTCAATTTTGTGAGAATGTCCTCCATTTTGGACTCAATTTTTCTTTTCTCTTTTTTTTTTGAAAGAGCAAAAGCAACAAAGGTAGGGAAAACAATAAAAATTCAAAAGAAGATAACACTGAAGGGAAAAATTAATGCAACTTAAATAAAGAAAGATCTTACCTAGGTAGCATGCACGGCAACCTTTAACAACAGAAGCAAATCAATCCTGGTAGACAGGATCACGCAAATGTGTCTCCTCTATCTCTGGGTTTGGTAATTCCAAAATTGCGTTCAATCTTTGACCATTTACTTTAAACACAACACCGTTCTTGGGATTTTCAATCTTTACTGCACCATGTGGGTAAACAGCATGAACATCCGATGGTAGTGGAACTGACTCAAAAGGTGAAAATTTTTCTTTTTTGGCTTTCCATTTATCAGTATCCATTAGTGGAGTTGTCTCTAACAAAGAGTCTACTTCACAAACCAGATAATCCTCATTTTTATCCTTATCGAAATGAATCAAATATTTTTCTAGATGATCATTACTAAAGGAGTCTAAAAATGAATCATAAATGGCATTTTCAATCAGGTCAACCTCATATAAATCATCCATGTCCACAGGATGATGAGAGACATTAGAAAAATTTAGTTCCACAGTCATATTTCCAAAAGATAAATTCAAAATTCCATTTCGACAATTAATGATTGCATTGGATGTTGCCAGAAATGGTCTACCCAAAATGACTGGAATTTGTGTCTCTATATTCTCAACAGGTTCAATGTCAAGAACAATGAAATCTACTGGAAAGTAGAATTTATCAACCTTAATAAGCACATCCTCTATGACACCTCTAAGAATCTGTGTGGACCTATCAGCTAATTGAAGGGTCACTAGTATAGGTTTCATCTTTCCTAACTCAAGTTTCTTATACAGAGAGTAAGGCAGCAGATTCATACTTGCTCCTAGATCAAGTAAAGCTCAGTTAATCACATGGTCACCTATAACACAAGAAATTGTAAAAGAACCAGGATCTTTGTACTTGATGAGAGTTTTTTTGTTGAATTATAGAACTCACTTGTTTAGTTAAGAATGCCTTTTTCGGAACATTGGTTTTCCTTTTCACCGTACAAAGATCTTTCAGGAATTTTGAGTAAGCAGGCACTTGTTTAATAGTGTCTAGAAAAGGGATGTTAATGCTTACTTGCTTAAACACCTCTAAAATGTCACTATACTGAGTACCTTTCTAATTTGCCTCATGTCTTTGTGGGAAAGGAGTTTTGGGGGCACAAGGAATCTGTTCACTTTTCTTTTTACTTGAGTCCTTATTTTGGGATTCATGTTGACTTTGTTCCTCATTTTCTGGCATGTGAACATGATTATCAATGACTTTTCCAAATCTAAGGGTTGTTACAGACTTTACTTCTTCATTAGGATTTTTTGATAATACTACTTCAAATTGACCCTTAGGATTAGGAATAGGTTGACTGTGAAATTTTCCTTTTTCTCTCTCTCCTATAACATTAGCTATTTGACCCAATTATGTTTCAAGCTTTGAAATAGCTTGAGTTTGAGATTGCTAAACTTTTTGGGCTGCCTGCATGAACTATTGCAAGGTATCCTCCAAAGAAAGTTTTCTTTGTTGTAGTACCCCGAAAGGAGGAATATGTTGAGGAACTTGAGGGTATGAATTGGCAGGGGCAAATTGTTGCCCACCTTGATTCATTAGAGGCTGATTTTGTCTCCATGAAAATTTTGGATGATTTCTCCAATTTGGGTTGTATGTTGGTGCAAATGGACTATCTAATGATTTTCCATAAGACTTGAGGGAATTAACCTACTCAGAGAATGCTTCTTAGTAAGCTGGTATGGATGGACAAGATTGTGTAATGTGAGATGTACTAGAACATAAGGCACATCCCTTTATCCTATTATTGATAGATGGGTTCATATTGTGGCTCAAAGTTAGAGCTTCTACCTTTCTAGTGAGATTGGCTGAGGCAGCTTTCACATCTGTGTCATCACTTACTTCATAAATTCCTCCTCTTTTTGGGATTTGAGATTTCTTATCCTTTGAATTTGTGCAATTCCAATGTTGAGAATTTTTAGATAGAGATCTTAAGGACTCCCAAGCTTCCCCCTCACTCAATTGTAAGAATTGCCCACCATGCATGCTTTGGATCATTTGATAGTTTAGTGTAGCTAAACCATCATAGAAATATTTTACCAGTCTCCAAGTTTCAAAACCATGATGAGGGCATTTCAAAAGAAGACCATTAAATCTTTCCTAACATTTAAAAAATTGTTCACCCTCTTTTTGGGAAAAATCAAAGATTTCCCTCCGAAGGGCATCAGTTTTAGACATAGGGAAAAATTTTGACAGAAACTTATTTACCAATTGGTTCCAACTAGTAATAGTTCTTGTAGGGAGGGAGTTCAACCAAGCTTTAGCTTTATCCTTTAATGAGAAAGGAAATATTCTAAGCCTACCTGACTCATCATTGAAATTTTGAAATGGAAAAGTTGAACAAATTTCAAAGAATTCTTTCACATGCAAGTATGGATCTTCTCTTTCTAAACCATAAAATGATGGTAAAAGTTGGAGTATGGCTGGTTTGAGTTCAAAATGGGCTACAGCAGTTTGTGGTAACACTATGCAATATGGAGTATTGGATACAATAGGTGAGAAGTACTCCATAAGAGTTTTCGTATGCACAACTTGTTCTTCCATTTCTAATCGTGATGCAACAAAATCTAATGTTGCAATTGTGAAACCAATGGGTTACTCTAAACTTTTTCTAACCAAATGCTTATCTTTATCACGTTTCCAACCACGCATAAACTAAAGAAAAAAAAATTATAAACAAATGTTTATAATATCACACAACATAATTTCTAACAAAATGAAAATAAATTAAAAAAACCCCAAAATTATACAGAAATTTGTTTTCTTGGATATTAGTAATAATGGGTGGTGTTCAACTAGTGGATTCCTAAGAAAGTGTGGAGGAGCCACAGTAGTCTCACTTAAAATCCATACTCCTTAGGCATTTTTAGCCTTATTGTCAGAATCAACTAATTTTACACAACAAAATTACCACACCAAAATGTTTTTTTTACAAAGAAAATTTTCTATACAAAGAATAAATAAATATTCTAAATTATAACAAGTGGAAGAATTATACTTACTGGCTCTAATTAGTTTTTCCATTGCAATCCCCGAAAATGGCGCCAAAAACTTGTTGTTTTAATTAAACTCGCAAGCGCACGAATATGTTGGAGTACAGATTTAATGGTATGCAAGGTTGATCTCACGAGAATTGCCAATTGATAGGAAACTCTAATTTGAATCCAAATAAATAACTCTAACCTAGTTGTCAAAATATTTGTTTTGTGAGGAGAATATTAAATCAAGTGTGTAGGGAATTGATGTACTCAAATTAAATTGAAATGTATTCAAGGTAAAAAGAATGCTAAGGTTAGGGGATCCACTCCTGGTATGAGTAATTATAAATTTAACTCTTTTATCACTCAATTGGAATCCTCACATGAATAAGGTTCCAATCGAAAAATGTATTACTTTGAGCTCTCTTTTGTTTATACATGAATTATATTTACGTCCTTTTACACCATTAATACATGCTTGTAAAATGGATTCAAGTATACATTTTGCCAATTATTATATTGTCTACAATAAATCAAGATTGATTTAAGAATTTATTGTGCCAAAAATTGTCTATAATGTATCAAGGTTCACAATTTACAAGATTAGAATGAAAAGAGGTACGTAGAAGAAATATAACAAGAGATAGGTGGCGAGGCCAACCATAAACATAATAAGAGATAGGCGGTCTGATAGAACCAGCCAATAAGATAACAAGAGATAAGAAGAAAGAAAATAAACATAATAACATAATATAACAAGAAATAGGCGGTTTGGTAAAACTAGCCAATTAAAAATAACAAGAAATCGGCGATCTGATAAAACCAGCCATTAAGAAATAACATGAGAAAAGAAATAAGAAGGTAAATACAATATCAAAGATAAACATTAAGATTAAGAGTTAGATTAATTATTATTCTCATACCAAGAGTTTCACCCTTTACCTTAGCATAAGGAGATTTGTTCTCCATATTCAAATTAAGAAAGCAAAAATGAAGATGAACAAGCATTATGATATTATGAAGGGATAACAAAGTATATAAAGAAATAAGAACATTACAATACTAAAAAATTAAAATTTGTGGTCTCAAAACAACACTCTCTTCATCTATTTTCGACCTCCTTCTAGTTCACAAGACCCCTCTATTTATAGATACAACTAGTGAGGTAAGTGACAAAGAAAGTTGCACTAAAGTTGACAGGTTAGATTGCACTAAGTCCATTGAAAGTAATCATGATATTCCTCTGTGATAGCCACCGAATTTGCTACCTAAGTGAAAAGCACAAATTGTGTCAGCTATCTACCTGCCAAATTTCGTATACATTGACTACGTATTTTATGAGATACGGCCCAAATATTGCAGCAAGGTTGGGTTGGACTACACTAGCAAGCAGATTTTTTCTAGTCCCATTTTTGGCCTCTTAGTTTCCGAATTTACTGATCACGTAAACATGAAAGTTGTAGAACATTATGTCAGATATTCACTTACCAAATTTCATATATATTATATATGTAATTTATGATTTATGATTAAAATACTAGAGTAAGGTCTGTAGAAAAACAAACAGCAAACATATTTTCAACATTAGAGGTTTCTTGAATCTTTATATTTAAGTTCTTTTGAAAATATAGTCATAAATCAAGATTGGATTGATGTAAATATCCATTAGGATGCATCTCAAGAGTCGAAAAGATAATGCTCCTTACTCAGCCATCCTTAATGAATTCATTTTAACCGCTTTCCAAAGAACCACAATTTAACTTTGATTCCTCCAATTAAGTCAAATTTTTATTTTATTCTCCATATGTAGAAGATGCATAAAACTAGAGATAAATACAAAAATTAAGTGCTTAAATATGACAAACAATTAAGATGAAAGTATTTAATTCATGGTTATAAAACTCACTCATCAACCATGAAAATTAGGTAAGAGATGAATCAATCCAAATTTTAATTCAAAATTAACATTCTCATCAAGATTAGGAAAAGTCATGCATAACGGCTATTGGTGTAAATATGGAGTTACAAGCTCCTTTAGAGTTGGGTTCCTAGCCATGACTTCTTTCTCCTTCTCCTATCAATGTTCTTTTAAATTTCTCTTTTGTGTCTGTATACAGATTTTCCAATGTCTGGATTGTATTGCAGATGTTGAGAGTTAACAAAATGAGTAACATGTATAAATAAAAGTAAAAGTCATAAAAGATAATGGTCGCAGTCCATGGCAATGGCACCAAAATTTGTTGGGTACTGTCACGAGTACACCAAATATGATTAATACCTTACCTTAAAACAACTTGTAGTAGTGGGAGTAAGGGGCGATCCCACAAAGACTAGTATTACCTTTCTTGAATGCAATATTTAGGGGTTTTGAATACTATAAATAAAATTTCAAAGTTAGAATTAAACGATCACGATAAACTAAATATGAGAGTGATTCAATGATAAAAGTGTTGACTTTAGTTGATATCCACCATCAAGGATTGCATTGATCATCGACAATATAATTAATTCTTTGTTAAATATCTATCATTGGGATGTTATCCTTGTCTCTCTTTATGTTTAGTTAATTGACAATGATCGCCTCAACTAACCCTAATTAATAAGCAACATTAACGAATCGATAAAATTAAACTCATTAATTCCATAAAGAACTAGAAAACTTATAAAGCTAAAAAACACAGGCACATTCATTATATTTAATCTAGTTAATTATTTACCATAGATAAACAAATCATAATCATATAATTATCATTCCTATTTGCCTCGTAAATCAAATGGATCAAAACTTTGTTGATTTATAATTCAATAGTAGATTGAAACAATTAAACCACTTGTGTGCACCTTAGATATCAATTGAAAAATTCATGGGAAGAAGAACCAATGAATAATCAATACTCAAATAAAATTGAACAATAAAACCTTAATTCAATTCTCACAATGCATAAAGTCCTTAAGGTTTCAATCTTTCTCAACCAAAAAAAGAAACTTAGCCATGCAAGGCCATAAGAAAAACTAAGAAAAGATGAGAAGAAGAGAGAATTGAGAGAATTCTTGAGGATGTGATGTCTTTTGTTTCTTTATTTCCCTCTTATATATAGATTGGAGAATCCTAAATGATGTAGAATTGTTTCTCGGTTAGTTCCTAACTTATTAGGCTTCAATTGGAGTAAATTAACTTAAAATTGTGAGTTTTCCTTTCTGCAAGGATGGTGGGTTGCACGACACTCAGCTACTGCAATACTTCATCTTCTAGGGGACGTGGCACTGTAAGGCTCTAGATAGCTATTGTGTAGCATCACGGTGCTTTGATTTTTTCAAAATTCACCAAAGTGGTCAACATGAAAGTTATAACTCTTTGTCTTAGCTTTCTTTAGCAGCTAGAATCACCTATATTGGAGGTCACATGAGAGTTATGCTTTAATTATTGTGAAAAGTCGGAATCCATTGTAGAGTTAGCACTTTCATGATTTTACTCTTTTCTTCCTCTTTTTTCTTCTTCCTTTGTTCCTACAATACAAAACTAAGTTAATTCTTAATTATATTTTACTTCATTTAAACAAAAAGTAAGTTAAAATGTGCTAAAATCATACTTAATTAATTGTGTGTCATTAATAAGTCGTTCTTTAAACCTAATTTAATTCTTCTTTTCTTTTCTCTTCTTTTCTTTTCTAATTTAGGGTTATTACACTATTCCCTTGAATATTGCATAAAACAAACAATTCAGTTCAAAGCCAATACAAATAAACATAAAAACTTTTAGAAAATAATTAATCAAAATTAATAATTAATTATATCAAGTCTAATAAGTACGTGGCTCCAAGGATATAACTGTTCTAAAAAAATTACACAACTCTCATTTCATTAGAAAACACATTTATATTGGAATAGTGTCCTCAAAACTAAATACATTTTACTACGGTTTAGTCTAGATATAACAATTATCCAACTTTATCAAATATATATCAACCATTTTTATATTGAACATATTATTTAATGAATTGTTTTTTCATAAAACTTATAATTATTCTCACTAGAAGTTTGGAAACATGAACAAATTATTCATTTGGTTCAAGATGTTATTTATTAGAAGAATAGTTGCTGAAAGAAAAATCTATAGTCATACTATTATACATAAAAAAATTTAAAAAGGGAAAATGAAATTATTAAAGCCAGTCATTTATAAATTCCAAAAGAAAACAATAAAACAAAAGGTATAAGTTTATTAAAAGAAAATATGTATACAAATCTATAAGAATGATTAGAATAAAACATACAAGGGTTTTGATAATATCTAAAGTTTAGAAATTTGTAGACTTGAAAATTCCAAATAAAATCAAATATGAATTAATATTAGAATAAATAAGGTAAGACACCATAATTAAAATAAATTGGTCGAATCATTTCAACTTACAACATTCAACAATCGAAAACCTAAAATAAAATCTAATTTTAATAATTAGATAGGTTTATTTATTCAAACACAATAATTATCACTTAATGTATTCTTTAGGATAAATATTAAATCCATATTTGGTACTTTTTAATTGTTTAATTGCTTAAGTTCATATGCACAAAACATCTTCGCCTAAAACCGATTATTAATCATATTAGAAAGATATATTAAATTCTTAAGAAAATATTTTCACAAAAGATCAGGTATCCCTAATGTGAAAATAGCTATATCCTAAATTACAAACTTATTAGACCAGCACATACAACCTTAGACTTCAAAGTTAATGTAGTACATTATCCCTTATCCATCATACTTTTGTTCATATCAAAACATAGTTCGACACAAAGAAAATCTTACAAATTATGTGAGCTTAAATTGAAATCACAATTAGAATTTATACAGGTAAATCGAAGCTCTTATTATTTCAACAAAAAAAAATGTTATAAAATAGACTAAAATCAAAGAATAAAATAATTCATTATTTGATCAAAGATTGATGGGGAGGGTTTCATATAAGAACCATATATATAATCCCTAAGGACAAAGCAAGAGATAGGAAATCATTATTTTATGTTCCGAAAGGCAATCACCCAGCAAATTGAAATTTTTACTTTTATCGATAACAATATTAATAGGAGGCATACTAGCCACTCCTTACAAGGCTAGCCGATGTCTTCATAATTAAGCATGATTTTAATATCTTTATACTTATTTTTTATTTTATTTAAGTAAAATATGATTACGAATTAGCTTAACTTTGTCTTTTGTGTTGTAGGAACAAATGAAGAAGAAAAGAGAAGAAAAAAAATAAGAAATTCATCGAAAATGATGAATTACAGCTATTCCAGACCTTTCGGCATTCATTAAACCATATCTCCCACATATGAACTCCAAAAAACATGATTCAAGTGGTTGGAAAAATCTAAGACAATAATCTACAACTTTTATGTTGATCAAATTTGGGAGATTTTAGAGCATTATAGATCTTGAAATTTAGAATCGTAGTGCAGCAGGATGAATCGTGACCTTTGGTCACTAATTTGGGTATATATCTCTCATTTTAGCTCCAATTAAGGTGATTCTAGTAGTTATAGAAAGCTAAGAGACAGGGATACAACTTGTTTGTTTATCACTTTTGCAAATTCAGGAAACATCATAGCTTTGCAGAGCCCATAAATAAGCACTGGGGCATTACGAAACTAGATGGTGGATGGTGTCTATACCGCCGCAGTGCTCCAAGAGAGGGCTATGATGCTTGCCATCACAACACTATTTATAATGCAAGTTTTAGGGTTTTTCGACCCCAATTGAAGATGAAAATCCCAGGAACAACTCTAGAAGAAATCCTACTTCATTTAGGACTATCCCAACCTATAAATAAGAGGGAAAGCAAGCATGAAAAGGAGGATCCAATCTATCCAAGGATCAATTTCTCAATCAACTTCTTAAATTCTTCTCTAGATTTTCTTATAGCCCTGCATGGATAATTTACTTTTATTGGTGGAGAAAAATTGAAACCTCAAGGAATCTTCATGCATTGTGAGATTTAGATTTGATTTGTATTATTTCCATGTTAATTAAGTATTGATTTTTCATCTGTTCTTCTCTTTTCAATGACTATTCATATAATTGCTAGGGAGGCCTACTAGTATATTATTTATTTTAATCTACTGCTGAATTATGTTTTGAATAGAGTTTTCATTATTTTGATTCATGAGGAAAATAGGCTTAAGGATTTTGGATTATAAATCATTAAGCGTATGGTGAATAATTGACTAAATTAGATATAGTTGATGTGTCTATATTTGTTTAACTATATCAGTTTTTATAGTTCTTCATGTGATTAATAGGTTAGAATTTTTTGATGTGCTAAAGGATTCCTTATTAATTAGGGTTAATTGAGGAAATTATCATCAATTACTAGACTTAAGGAGGAACAGGGTTAGAATCCCAATGATAGATACTCAAATTAAGATTGATATTATTGTCAATGATCAGTGCAATTCCTTGATGGTGGAGATCAACCGAAATCAACATCTTTATTATTAATCACTCTCTTTTTAATTACTTGTATTCTCTTTTACTTTGTTTTACTTTTATTTATCAAACCATTGTAATAGAATCACAAAAGGGAATTGCATTCTCTGTGGGATCGACCTTTACTCCCACGACTACAGGTTGGTTTGAGAGGTAAAGTATAATATTTGGTGTACCCGCAACAGTACCCACCACTAGCATCACCCTAACTAGCTAAAGATTAAGGTTATGAGGCATTTCACCACCCTTTTACAATGGCAAATCCTGTATGTTGTTCAACACATAAGACTGGCAACACCCCTACTATTTAGAGTTCATGGTGCATCGATGCTAGCATTTATTGCTACTAGCAAACAATGTTTATGAAAAGACTCCTCCTCAAATTCATATCATATTATAAAAATAATTTCCCAATGTTTACAAATATGAATACCTTAATTCATTTGATCTTTTTCATCATAGTCATATTCAAAATCACCACAATTTTATATCTCAAAATCGAGGATCAACAAAACACTAGGTGAATTCATGGCCATTTTAAATACCATGAATTATTTAAACAAAATGTAAAACCATATGTTTCTTCAACAATAACAATATAATTCAAATCAAGAAAACAATACACACTAAGAAAACATAATTCATAATTTCATATCTAAAGTCCAAATTACAAATATAGAATACCTTTGAAATTTTCTAATAACAAATACCAACCATAGAAATAAATTTCAAAATTCTTTACAATTAAAACTAAATTTATAAACTAGAGAAAAATATATGAGATGCTTGTCCAGTATACTATTGGTTCTACTAAATAAATAGAAATAGTTTTTATTATGAGATAATACAACATTGTATAAAAATCAAGCTTATGCAATCTCTATTTACTAGATATATATTTACAAATATATGAAATCAAATTTAGGAGATTGAAAGTAGAAATAAAACATATTAAAATTTGTGTTATCTACTCATAGGAATTTGAGCTCAAAATAAGCAAGATCTTTTTATCCAACTTTTGAAACCAAATCGATTAAACAAACAGTAAAATCGTACTTAGCAGTTCAAAAAAATCAAACTTATTTCCTTCATGTAGTTACTATTCACATTAGAAAACGATATCAAATGATCGTAAAAAAATCAATGCTAGGGCTTTACTAACCCCTGAACGTAAATTTGTTATCAGTTTCATGATTTAAGCTTCATAAACATAAATTTCACGAATTTTACCTTTAGTTTAAAATCCTTATATGGGTGTTTCTTTGAAAACCAATTTAGTGGAATGGATTATATGCTTCACCTTATCACAATAGTGGTCTTAGTTTCTTAAACAGAGGTTTAGATATACCAAAATTTTAGAGAGAGAAACAGAAGTGTAGAGAGAGAATATGACAAAAGAATATGATAGTAGCTATGGAGAAATCTCGTGGCTTCTAATTTAATAACCAAAAAGGTATTTTGGTAATTTCATTTAGTGTTGCAACATTGGCACATTGGCATCACGGCGTTGGGCATTCTATAAATTGGCATATGATGGTTCTACTTCTAGCGTTGCAGCGGTGACTATACTGGAGTGCTAGAATAGTGCTTCAAGCTCTTACTATCACAATAGTGAATTTCAAGTGTCATAGGGATAACACTTCTAGAATTCCTGGGCTGGTTCTCGAGTAACAAGCATCGTGACGACGGTAAGCCTTTTGTTCCAATTTATGTTGAAACATCAAAAAATCCAAAACGTGTAATAGCCTTCTCCTGACTTCCATATGACATCCAAGCAGCTCGCAATATGCATTTATTCATTATAAAACATTAATTAAGCTTCAATTTCCCTAAATTTTTTAACAAAAACATATAATGAAATATATCACTTACATATATGTTTAAACAAAAATATACTCCTTTCAAAGAAAACATAACCAATTAGTATAAAACACATTCATTAAAACAAAACGTAATATTCCAAAACCAAGGGGTGTCACACCAATAATACGATATTATTGTCAAGCCATAATTTAATAAAATTCTTAGTTTCAAAATTATATTTTAGATTTCCAAGAATCTCAAACATGACAAGCATTCAAAATTTCAATACCACACACCTTAATTACAACCTAACTTCAATAATACTACACAATTCACAAATGATGCCTATCTTGTGGCTTAAAAGCGCTATGATGAAAGAAATATGTTGTCTGTATAACATCAAGAAACTTATTTAGCAACCATCATCCATAAGAAAACTTTAATAAATCATGTATATATATATATATATATATATATATATATATATATATATATATATATATATATATATATATATATATATATATATATTAGTGTAGAAAATCAATATGATATTGAAACTAGCTATAGTATATGATATCTACTCACAAGGCTTTAGGTTTTGAATTGGTTGATGTCTATGCCAACCCTCTAAGACTAAACAAATGAAACAAAGTTCATAATCGAGCATAGGACATCCCAAAACCAAGAAAAAAATGTTTAGGCATCAGGTACTGTTCACATGCCAAAATCACTATTCATACAATTAGAAACACTATTCACACTAAACAAAAAGTTGTTAAACAATTGTGAAATTTTGAACCCTAATGTTTCAGCTACTTCTAAGAAGATCTATAGTGTTAGGTTTTCATTTTAAAATGCCTAATCATGCTCATACAAAGCTTTCTTGCTTAGTGCTTACTCTTCATATTTTTAGTGACTTTTTGGTAACCTTCTGGTAAAGTCAATCTATCCCAATTATATCTCTCATCACCTCGAATCCAATGATACCAATGATGCTTTAAATGGAGATATATGGAGCTTGGAATCTTAGAGACAAAATGGAACCCTAGAGAAAGAAAGCATAAAGAGAAGAGAAAAAGAGAGAAAATCATGAGGGTTAAATGTCTGAAGAATAAAAATATTGAGGGGAATTTTTGTCTTTTCACCCAGCGCCACGATGGTGAGAATTCTAGAAACCTAAGTTTTGAGTGTTTTGCATCAAACGCCATAGTGGTGGGATCTTGGTATTGCAATGGAAAGCCTTTTGGATTTTGATCCTAAGCTTTTAGAAAGCTAATTCTATAATGATGAAAGCGTGGCATCATGATAGTAGGTATTCATATATGGTTTTTATGCTAAAACATCCTAAAAGGCCTCCAAAAGATTCCATAACTTCCATGTAGCCTTGATGCAGCTTATCAAACATACATGTTTAAACAAAACCTACTCTTTAAAGTAAAACAAAAATCATTTAAAGAATAACAAAATTATTTAAGACAAAACATTATTATTTTAAGCAAAAATACAACCATTTAAAACAAAATATAATTATTTATAACAAAACATAGCCATTTAAAACTAAGTGTTATTACAATATGGACATCTAAATTTTAATTCTGATATAAGAAAACCTATAGCATCCATTGGATGCCTATATGCTTATGGAATTTCAATCTCTAGAACAATAGATGCCTATAGCTATCAATAAAGGCTAAATGACATTTTGGACAGATAAAAATTAGGGATTTTACATCAAAATAGGCACTTAATGCCTTAACAGGAAAGAAATTTATTATCACGACCCCCAACTTAGGATGTATACGGACACGAATGTGGGGATCAATCCCCAACTTGTAAGCCTCAAAGTGAAACATATTGTAAAGTAATTTTCCAAAGCAAACCATTTAGAAATATTTCATAAATTAATTTAAATCATTGATAGCTTGTAAAAATTGAATTGATATTCCATATTAGAAAATATTATCAAAATCCATAACATTTTTTTGTTTGTATTCCAAAACTCAACAAAAACTACAATCCTACCTGTGAATCTTGAAGAATAACTAAGCTACAAAATTATAGACAAGACATTAAATAGCATAAGAGCCTTTTTAAGAAATAGGGCTCACCACCAGTGTCATAGCCTTAAAACAAATAAATAAATAAATAAATAAAACCCTAAATAAATGAAAAACCCTAAATTAAAGAAACAATTATGAATGTAAGTGAGGATTATGATAAATGGAGATAGTACCATTGGAAATGTGTTTACTTATCATATTGTATGAGGAATTATGAGGGTATTATGAAGACTTAAGTTTTAGGGCCAAAATGTAATTTTCTAAAATTTAAGGGTCAAAATGTAGATAACAAAAATTGCAAAGACATCCCTCAACAATTGAAATTTTGCTAATAGGTCCCTCAGATGATTTTTAGGAAAATCTGAAGTAGAATGCATGAAACTTCTGCAACAGATCTCTCTCTCCCTATTTGTCTCTTTAAAAACCCTAAAACTTCTCTCTAGATTTCTAATACTTATGGACCTCGAATTTCGACACCACCACTGTAACATCTCTAATTTTGTTTCTTTTATTAATAAAGGTACGTAAATATTTAATTAAAAAAATTAAATTTATTAAACAATTTTTTGATATCTAAGAAAAAAAATATAAGCCTTAGAAAATCTTTATCTTGTGTGTACGCGTAGAAAATATTTCTAACATTAAGGGACTAGGTAAAGAGGGAAAATTTAATAGAAAAAAATTAGAAATAACATCCTAAAAAGAGGCGAAATTCTTGGGTAAGGAAGATAAATTTTTAGAAGTAAGTAAATGTCTTAAAATTTCAAGAAGATTGGATTCGGGTAATTTTTCCTAATTCAAGAGTTAGAGTTCCTAAGTTTAACATCTCCACCCATACATTAGGCTTTGACTTATGGACACTTCACAAAGTTTGTTTTTTTCACTCCATATGAGTTTGTAGCAAGTCAATTGGATAGTCCAAGCAAGAGATATAACATAGACTTGGACTAGGATATAGAAGTTGGACCGATAGCCCAAAAATCATAAAAAATGTGACCAAGCCCTCCATGAGATGTAGAATTTCAGCCAAAGCAATGGAAATGAGCAAGAATGAGCTCAAATCCAAGAGGGAAAAATAAGAACCATGTGATAAAATAGTAGTATAATAATAATAATCAAGATTAGGTCACATGGCATTATGACAAAATATTTATATCTTACAATAATAATTTCAGTAAGCCATTTGATGATATAGTAGGTAATAATACATGGCATTAGGACAAAACTTCTATATCTTACACTAATAATTTCAGCAAGCCATGTGAGGATATAGTAGGTAATAATACATGGCATTAGGACAAAACATCCCTATCCTACACAAATAATTTCAGCCAAGCAAGGGAGACACAAGGGCTAGAAATTTTTCACTTAGAAAGGCAAACCTATCATACTTGAGTGAGACAAAAGAAAAAGAAAAAGAATCCCTAAATCAAAGGGATCTTGTCCCTTGTCTTAAGAACATTTAATCATCATTTTCAAATACAAATCTCCTTTTGCTATGCATATCTTGACTAAGGGAGAGGAAGACGAGAACAAGATTTGTCTTGTCCCAAAAAGCAACCAAGTGCATCCTAATTGTGATAAGGTAGACCCATGATTATGATAATATGACCACTTGATAACTTATTTTGCAAAAACCACCCTTACAACATTATAATTTCGTTTAAGTGAGGGAAAGGAAAAACATAAGCAAGGTAGAGTGAGGAAAGGAGAGAAAGAGAGGAAGGAAGAAGAAGTCTAGAGGACTAAGTACTCAAGGTAAGTTAACTTAATCTCCACTTGAATATATCTTTTCTCTTCATCCTTGGGGTTCAAAACTCACCCTCCCTCTTTTATTCAAGCTGTTCGAAAAGCTAATAGAAGGAAGGAATCTTGCCACTTCATTTAAGAGGAAACAATAAAAACAATCCACTAAGTGAGTTAGGGAGATCTTTAAGTGGGTTTAACAATATCTCTTTTTGAAGAAAAGATTTGAAATTTATAAAATTTATATGGGATTTTGTTCTTAGAACTTTGATGAAATTTACAATATTTTCCACTTTGATGATTGGCTATGGATGTTGCTATACCACGTTATATGTTGATCTTGCAAGTGATGTATGTTTGATTACTTAGGTTGATGTAGAAGGTTCTGCATAGGTATGGCTATGGGTGACAAAATTTTAGTCTTTTGTATTGTTGTTATGTATATTTAAATGTGGTGAAAAATTGATGGGATATGGTTAGATTGATTAAATGAATATGACCTTAAACACCTAGAAGAAGACCATGAGAAATTTCTTTTGGAAACACCCTTAATAATACATAATTTGATTTTTTGTTTTCTTGAGGAAAGAATGATGGAATATGTTAAATTAAGTGTAGGGAATCTAATTAAAATTTTGAAATGAATAATCTTATGGTTAGATTTAAATGAGGAAGAAAATGGAAAATGACATAATGATGAGTGAGTTTTATACTCATAAATTAAATATTTTCATCTTATCTTTTGCCATAATTAAGCATAAATCTCCCTTACTTGTCTTTAGTTTTGTGTCTTTCTTACAGATGGAGAGAAGAGTAGAAAATGGACTTAATTGGAGGAATCAGAGCTAAATTGTGGTTCTTTGGGAATAATGTCTATAAATCAAGCAGATAAAACAAATTCATTAAGGATGGCTGAGTAAGGAGCATTATCATATTGTCTCTTGAGACGCATCCTAATGGATATATGCACAAATTTATTCTTTATTTATGATCACATTTCCAAAAGAACTAAAACATAAAGATTCAAGGCAAAGCATCCAATGTTGAGAATATGTTTGCTGGTTGTAGTCCAGCCTAACCTTGTTGTAGTACTTGGGACATAGCTCTGAAAATACATATCCAATATATATGAAATTTGGTAGGTGTGTAGAGGACACAATTGGGTTCAAATTTCATGTTCACGTGGTCAGACAATTCGGACACTAGAAGGGCCAAAAATGGGCTAGAAAAGAATCTTTCTACTGCTGCAGTCCAGCCCGACTTTGCTCTAGTATTTTGACCATAAGTCACAAATTACATATCCAATTTGTCCACAATTTGTCTTAACGGAAAGCTAACAAAATTTTCTACAACTTTTATGTTGAAGGAGTCAGAAAATTCAGCCGATTTCAAGACGATATTCAAGGATCAATTTCGGTGCACATGATGGAATCCAAATTGTCAACTTTGTACAACTTTCTACCTAACAATTTTGACAATTACCACACCTACCACACTTAATTGTATCTATAAATAGAGGGCTTGAGGGGTGAGTAGAGGAGTTTTTGGAGAGCTTTGGAGAGAGCTTGGGAAAGCTTTGTTGGAATTCTACGAACTTGTAATGTTATTCTCTCTTTAGACATCTTGTATTTTTCATTTTCTTTCGTAATATTATCATGTTTCTTCATCTTTCATTTCACTTTCTTGCCTTGATTATGGAGAACTAATCTCCTAATGCTAAGGTGAAAGGGTGAAACTCTTGGTATAAGAATAATAATTTATCTAACTCTTAATCTTAATGTTTATCTTTGATATTGTATTTACCTTCCTATTTCTTTTCTCATAATTATTTCTTAATGGCTGGTTTTATCATACCGCCGATTTCTTGTTATGTTATTGGTTGGTTTTATTAGACCGCCTATCTCTTATTATTTTCATGGTTGGCTTTGCCACCTACTTTATTTTATTTTACTATTGGTTGGCTTTGCCACCTATTCTATTGCATTTTATTTTGTTGTGTTAATTAATTTTCTACCTTTCATTTTTTGCATAAGTTAATCTTGTAAAATGTGAATTTTGATATATTGTAAACAATATAATGATTGGCACAATTTATGCTTGAATCCATTTACAAGTTACCTTTTGCATCTTTGTATTTTTAATCTTGTAAAGTGTGAACCTTGATACATTGTAGACAATTTTTGGCACAATAAATACTTGAATCACTCTTGATTTATTGTAGACAATATGGTGATTAGCACAATGTATGCTTGAATCCATTTTACAAGAATGTTTTAATTATTAGAAAGGAGGTAAATATAATTCATGCATAAACAAAGTTGAGCTTAAATTAACATATCTTCCAATTAGAACTTTATTCGTGTAAAGATTCTAATTGAGTAATAAAAGAGTTAAATTTATTTTTATTTGATATACCAAGAGTGGATCCCCTAACCTTAGCATGCTTCTTTACCTTGAATACATCTTCATTTAATTTCAGTATATTAGTTCTTTGCATATTTTGTTCAATATTCCTCTCACAAAACAAGACATTGGGAACTAGGTTAAAAGTATTTAATTTGGAACTAAATTAGAATTTTCTCTCAATTGGCAATCCTTGTGGGATCGACCTTGCATACCACTAAATCTATACCCCAATAGATTCGTGCACTTGCAAGTTTTAATTAAAACAACAACAAGTTTTTGGCGCCGTTGCCGGAGATTGCGACGGAAAAGCTATTTGGATCCAGGTAAGTACTTTTCTTCGACTAGTTATAGCTAGAAAATTTGTTTATTTTGTGTATAGAAATTGTTCTTTAGAATTGTTTCTTAAAAATCGGTGTAGTAATTTGGGTATATAAAATTGGTGGATTTTGTCAACAAGGCTAAAAGTACCTAAGGAATATGGGTTTTAAGTGAAATCATTGTGATTCCTCCATATTTTCCTGGGAAGTCAACCGATTAAATACTACCTATTATTACTAACACTTTGAAAAAAAAGGAGTTTGTATAATTTTTTGATTTTTATTTTGTGGTATTTGCATGTTGTTGCCGTTGTGTAGTTAGATTCTTTTTCATAATTAGGAAGCAATTTTTTTTTAGTTTATGCGTGCTTGGAAACGTGATAAAGATAAGCGGTTGGTTAGGAAAAGTTTAGGGTCAACCATTGAGTGTACAATAGAGACATTAGATTCTGCTGGATCACCATTAAAAATGGAAGAACAAGTTGTGCATAATAAAACTCTTATGGAGTACTTCTCACCTGTCATAGCCAATACTCCATCTTGCATAGTTTTACCATAAACTACTGCAACTCATTTTGAACTCAAACCGGCCATACTCCAACTTTTACCATCATTTTATGGTATGGAAAGAGAAGATCCATACATGCACATTAAAGAGTTTCTTGAAATTTGCTCGACTTTTCGCTTCCAGAATTTCAATGATGAATCAATCAAGCTTAGAATATTTCCATTTTCATTGAAAGATAAAGCTAAAGCTTGGTTTAACTCCCTTCCTACAGGAACTATAACTAGTTGGAACCAATTAGTAAATAAGTTTCTGGCAAATATTTTCCCTATGTCTAAAACTGATGCCCTTAAGAGAGAAATTTCTGATTTTTGTCAAAAAGAGGGTGAACAATTTTTTGAATGTTGGGAAAGATTTAATGATCTTCTTCTGAAATGTCCTCATCATAGTTTTGAAACTTGTAGATTGGTGAAATATTTCTATGATGGTTTAACTTCATCAAACCGTCAAATGATCCAAAGCATGCATGGTGGGAGATTTTTACAATTGAATGAGGGGGAAGCTTGGGAATCCTTAGGATCTTTATCTGAAAATTCTCAACATTGGAACTGCATAGATCCCAGGGATAAAAAGTCTCAAACACAAAAAAGGGAGGACTTTATGAAGTAAGTGATGACACAGATGTGAGAATTGCCTTAGCTAGCCTTACTAGAAAGGTAGAAGCTTTAACTTTAAGCCACACTTTAAACCCTTCTACCAATACTAGGATAGAGGCATGTGCCTTATGTTCTAGTGCATCTCACATTGCACAATCTTGTCCATCCATACCAGCTTACCAAGAGGCATTCTCTGAGCAAGCTAATTCTCTTCAAACTTATGGGAAGTCATCAGATAGCCCATTTGCACCCACATATAATCCAAATTGGAGGAATCATCCAAATTTCTCATGGAGGCAAAATCAACCTGCAATGAATCAAAGTGGGCAACAATTTGCCCCTTCTAATTCATACCCTCAAGTTCCTCAACATGCTCCTCCTTTCGGGGTATCTCAACAAAGAAAACCTTCTTTGGAAGATACTCTACATCAATTCATGCAATCAACCCAACAAGTTTTACAATCTCACACTTAGTCCATTTCAAAGATTGAAACACAATTGGGTCAATTAGCCAGTGCTGTAGGAGAGAGAAAAAAAGAAAAATTCCCTAGTCAACCTATTCCTAATCCTAAGGGTCAATATGAAGTAGGATCATCAGCAAATCCTAAGGAAGAAGTAAAGCCTGTGACAACCCTTAGATCTGGAAAGGTCATTGATAATCATGTTCACATGCCAGAAAATGAGGAACAAAGTCAATATAAATCCCAAACTAATGACTCAAGTAAAAAGAAAAGTGAACAGATTTCTTGTGCCCCCAAAGCTCCTTTCCCACAAAGACTTGCATCTATCAAGAAAGGTACTCAGTATAGTGACATTTTAGAGGTGTTTAAGCAAGTAAGCATTAACAACCCTTTTTTGGACGCTATCAAACAAGTACCCGCTTACTCAAAATTTCTGAAAGATCTTTGTACGGTGAAAAGGAAAACTAATGTTCCAAAAAAGGCATTTTTGACTGAACAAGTGAGTTCTATAATTCAGCAAAAGACTCTTGTCAAGTACAAAGATCCAGGTTGTCCTACAATTTCTTGTATTATAGGTGACCATGTGATTAACAGAGCCTTACTTGATATAGGAGCAAGTGTGAATCTGCTACCGTACTCTGTGTATGAGAAACTTGGGTTAGGAAAGCTGAAACCTACATCAGTGACCCTTCAGTTAGCTGATAGGTCCACCAAAATCCCTAGAGGTGTTATAGAAGATGTGCTCATTAAGGTTGATAAATTCTACTTTCCAATAGATTTTATTGTTCTTGACACTGAACCTGTTGAGAATACAGAGACACAAATTCCAGTCATTTTAGGTAGACCATTTCTGGCAACATCCAATGCAATCATTAATTGTCGAAATGGAATTTTGAATTTATCTTTTGGAAATATGACTGTGGAATTAAATATTTTTAATGTCTCTCATCAACTTGTAGACATGGATGATTTATGTGAGGTCAACCTAATTGAAAGTACCATTTCTGATTCATTTTTAGACTCCTTTAGTAATGATCATCTAGAAAAATATTTGATTCATTTCGATAAGGATAAAAATGAGGATTATCTGGTTTGTGAAGTAGACTCTTTGTTAGAGACAACTCCATTAATGGATACTAATAAATGGAAAGCCAAAAAAGAAAAAGTCTCACCTTTTGAGTCAGTTCCACTGCCATCTGTTGTTCATACTGTTTACCCACATGGTGTAGTAAAGATTGAAAATCTCAAGAACGGTGATGTGTTTAAAGTAAATGGTCAAAGATTGGAAGCATTTTTGGAATTACCAAATCTGGAGATAGAGGATACACCTTTTCGTGATCCTGTCTACAAGGATTAATTTGCTTCTGTTGTTAAATGTTACCGTGCACGTTATCTAGGTAAGATCTTTCTTTATTTAACTTGTATTAATTTTTCCCTTCAGTGTTATCTTCTTTTGAATTTCTATTGTTTTCCCTTCCTTTGTTACTTTTGATTTTTCAAAAAAGAAAAAAAAAGAAAAGAGAAAAGAACAATCGAGTTGATAATGGAGGACATTCTCGCACAATTGAAAAATTATTTTCCTTCACTTCCACCCAATGCATTGAAAAAAATTTACAAAGCACAGGTTGAAAGATTGAGGTTAATGATGATCATGGGAATACCTGCTGATATTCGTTGGCTAATTGAAGCTAAGGTACGGTTATCAGGTGAGTCTACAAATGATTTCATCTCTTACATGCCTGGTTTAGGAAAAAGCAGTTTTGCTAAAAAGCGCAGAGCTAAACGAATGGGTGTTTGTCACAAATGTGGACGTGAAACTTGTAACAAACGTTGTCGTTCTTTGGGTTGGGTGTCTGTAAATCGGGAAGACAAAATTAAGTTCATTAAGGATGGCTTGAGTAAGGAGTCATTGGATGATGACTTTCATCTAACGTCTCTTGAGACACATCCTAGTGGATCTGTGCATATCGGTATTGTTCGTTTATGGCCCCATTTCAAAAAAAGAACATAAACGGTACAGTCTTGAGAATCTGACGTTAAAAGACCCTGTTTGCCAATTTATAAGAAAATTGGATGGGAATCATATCCTCGACCCATAGAGGGCGTTTAAGCCGTTACTAGACGTAAAACCAGAGGAAGATGTGAGCCACAATCACAACTACTGTACATATGCATGGGTGTCGTCATTTTTGAATTTTTCACCTTTTATTTAGCTAACATTCGCCGGCCTACTCTTATAGCTATTGAAATTATGCCATCGGCCTATTCACATAGCTTTTACAAGTATGCCCTTATTTGAGTCTTATAAATGCGCACCTCATTATCTTCATCTTCATAATCAAAGTTAAGGTGAGTGCAGATATGGAAGGAACCGCAGGTCGTCACTTTCGAAATATTTGTGTCTTTTGTGGTTCTAGTCCTGGGAAAAATGGAGAATATGTAAAAGCAGCACAAACTTTGGGTATAATACTAGCCAAGAGAAAGATTCATTTAGTGTATGGTGGAGGTTGTCGAGGGTTAATGGGGAGTGTGTCTGGATCTGCATATCTAGGAGGATGCCAAGTTCTAGGTATTATCCCTACTGCTCTAGCTGCATCAAACATCGTAGGAAAAACAATTGGGGAAGAATATAGGGTATTCTCCATGCATGAACGAATTGCTAAAATGATGTGCAACGCTGACGCCTTCATTGCCTTACCTGGAGGTTTTGGTACTCTAGAGGAAATTTTTTAAGTCGTCTCTTGGGCACAACTGAACATGCACCATAAACCCATAGGTTTGTTGAATGTTAACAATTTCTTTGATAGTTTGTTGTCTTTTCTTGATCATGCTATAGAACAAAAGTTTATCTCGCACTCAGCACGTCGGATTCTCGTCTCGGCCTCAAATGCTGACGAGCTGATTGATGCGTTACAAGCATTTGTTCATGTACCTGATCCAGTTATAGCTTAAATAGATTGGACAACAGAACACCGCAGAAAGCGCAAACTGGACTTAAATCTTCATTTGTAATACCTTTTACTTGCTTGAATAAATTTTTATTTTCTGTTTAGTTTGCTGCAGGTTCATTTTTTTTAGATCTCCTTCCAGGTAATATCTCTTTTAATCTTTATTTTTTTTTATTTTGTGTTTCTTCATTTAAAAAAAACAAAACAAAACAAAAAAATAATAATAATAATAAAAATTCTGAGTGATGTTTTGGAATTAGGCAAAGCTAGCACCAATGATGAAAATGATTTAAAATGCTTGTAACCTTTGAAAAATTGACGAGTTCTAAGTGTTATGTGTGAACTTTAACTCTAATGTAACTTATGTTTTATTTGAGAATCCTAATATCTTGTGCACTTAATCTTTTACATTTGATGATTGTTTATTCAGAAAAGATTTATGTGATTCAGATATGTTAATTGATCTCATAAGACTCTAGAACTTATTTAATTGTCACTTGAGGCGAAATCCTAGACTACTCTCCATTTAAGAAATGAATTAGGCATTGTTGGAATCGTTTGAGCCTTTCAAACCAACCTATACATGATGCTATCCCTAGCAACCTATTTTGAGCCCATATTCATCCTTTCTTGAACACCTATATTATTATCTAACCTTTAAATAAAAATATTTCTAACTTTTACCTTTCACTCACAGGAATGATCATTTGACAAGTTATGGTTCAGGGGTGGATGGTCGAAGTTTAAAAAAAAAGAAAAAGAAAGAAAAAAAAAGAGAAAAAAAAGAGAAAAAAGTTAATACTCCCTAAATAAATAAGTTTGGGGGTGTTTATCTTTAAAAAATATATATATAGTATGAGCAAATAAATGTAAGGATGATGAGAAGGTTGGAGATAGAACTCACAGTATCATATTAAAAGCATTTGGGAGGTTTTAAATGATCATGCATGTTGAAGAGTGAATTGAGCTTTCATTCATATCATTTTATCCACCTTTACCCTATGGCATACATTATAAGCCTAATGAAAGTCCTAATGATCTTAAATATTATTATTAGTCTACATTAGTGGAGAGTGACATGAAAAATAAACTTATGGAGTCTCAAATGCATATATCTAGAGATCTGTTTTAAATATTTGATTACATAAATTTATTTGAATGCGAAAAGTCTAATGCCATAAGATTACTACACACACACACTTAGGATTCAAGAGTAAACCATCTGTTGCATTTGAATAAAAGTTCTACATAACCTTGGGATTCTGATATTTTTCTTGGTTGCACATTTTAGATCCTTGAGGAATGCTTAGTAAGTCAAAAACAATTCATCACTCACTCATCATTTGAATTTTGAAGTTTGTGTGTTTTACTTGAGGACAAGCAAAAGATTAAGTCTAGGGGTATTTGATGAGTGAGTTTTATACTCATAAATTAAATATTTTCATCTTATCTTTTGCCATAATTAAGCATAAATCTCCCTTACTTGTCTTTAGCTTTGTGTCTTTCTTACAGATGGAGAGAAGAGTAGAAAATGGACTTAATTGGAGGAATCACAGCTAAATTGTGGTTCTTTGGGAATAATGTTTATAAATCAAGCAGATAAAACAAATTCATTAAGGATGGCTGAGTAAGGAGCATTATCATATTGTCTCTTGAGATGCATCCTAATGGATATATGCATAAATTTATTCTTGATTTATGATCACATTTCCAAAAGAACTAAAACATAAAGATTCAAGGCAAAGCACCCAATGTTGAGAATATGTTTGCTGGTTGCAGTCCAGCTCAACCTTGCTGTAATACTTGGACCATAGCTCCAAAAATACATATTCAATATGTATGAAATTTGGTAGGTATGTAGAGGACACAATTGGGTTCAACTTTCATGTTCAAGTGGTCAGACAATTAGGACACTAGAAGGGTAAAAAATGGGTTAGAAGAGAATCTTTCTACTGCTGCAGTCCAGCCCGACTTTGCTCTAGTATTTTGACCATAAGTCACAAATTACGTATCCAATTTGTCCACAATTTTTCTTGACGGAAAGCTAACGAAATTTGCTACAACTTTCATGTTGAAGGAGTCAACAAATTCAACCGAGTTCAAGACGATATTCAAGGATCCATTTCGATGCACATGATGGAATCCAAATTGTCAACTTTGTACAACTTTCTACCTAACAATTTTGACAATTACCACACCTACCACACTTAATTGTATCTATAAATAGAGGGCTTGAGGGGTGAGTAGAGGAGTTTTTGGAGAGCTTTGGAGAGAGCTTGGAAAAGCTTTGTTGGAATTCTACGAACTTGTAATGTTATTCTCTCTTTAGACATCTTGTATTTTTCATTTTCTTTCGTAATATTATCATGTTTCTTCATTTTTCATTTCACTTTCTTGCCTTAATTATGAAGAACTAATCTCCTAATGCTAAGGTGAAAGGGTGAAACTCTTGGTATAAGAATAATAATTTATCTAACTCTTAATCTTAATGTTTATCTTTGATATTGTATTTACCTTCCTATTTCTTTTCTCATAATTATTTCTTAATGGCTGGTTTTATCATACCGCTGATTTCTTGTTATGTTATTGGCTGGTTTTATTAGACCTCCTATCTCTTATTATTTTCATGGTTGGCTTTGCCACATACTTTATTTTATTTTACTATTGGTTGGCTTTGCCACCGATTCTATTTCATTTTATTTTGTTATGTTAATTAATTTTCTACCTTTCATTTTTTGCATAAGTTAATCTTGTAAAATGTGAATTTTGATATATTGTAGACAATATTATGATTGGCACAATTTATGCTTGAATCCATTTACAAGTTATCTTTTGCATCTTTGTATTTTTAATCTTGTAAAGTGTGAACCTTGATACATTGTAGACAATTTTTGGCACAATAAATACTTGAATCACTCTTGATTTATTGTAGACAATATGGTGATTGGCACAATGTTCGCTTGAATCCATTTTACAAGAATGTTTTAATTATTAGAAAGGAGGTAAATATAATTCTTGTATAAACAAAGTTGTGCTTAAATTAACATATCATCCGATTAGAACTTTATTCGTGTAAAGATTCTAATTGAGTAATAAAAGAGTTAAATTTATTTTTATTCGATATACCAAGAGTGGATCCCCTAACCTTAGCATGCTTCTTTACCTTGAATACATCTTCATTTAATTTCAGTATATTAGTTCGTTGCATATTTTGTTTAATATTCCTCTCACAAAACAAGATATTGGGAACTATGTTAGAAGTATTTAATTTGGATCTAAATTAGAATTTTCTCTCAATTGACAATCCCTGTGGGATCGACCTTGCATACCACTAAATCTATACCCCAATAGATTCTTGCACTTTCGAGTTTTAATTAAAACAACAACACATAATAAAATGATGAACTAGAACCTTAGGAAGGATTTGGTTTTGAAAACTAGATTTCAGAGTACCTATGGAAGCTTTTGTTTTCATAATTTTCGGAAGAATTAGTTAGGAATTAAAATAAATAGTCACAATTACAAAAATTTAGATATATATTTCACAGATTATTCAGCATTGAAATCACTCAATTTGAAATCCTTATGAGGTAGATATGGTCAGATTAGTAATCAGTGGTCAAAAACTAGTGAACCAGGGAAGAATCTGTTAGGTAAGCTTATGTGTTTTAATTTTTGGGAACATTTTATAGGGAATTAAAAGAATAGTTAACATGAAAAATATAGGTACATGACTCAAGAAGTTTTAGCCATTGAAATCACTCAATTTAGAGTCTACAGGAGGGAGATATGGTCAGATTAGTAAGTAGAGGTTATAACCTACCCGGGAAGAAATAACATTGGATTTGAAGGAGTAATAACAACAAGATTACTTAAGATTTCACTAAAATGTTGAACATAAGATTTTTAGAGGATTGTCTTTGCTTTAAATGGACACCAAGATCAACTCAATCAAAGTTAAAATGAGGGAGTTATGCTCTGATTAGTGAGAGATGAAAATAATATTTAAGAAAGAAGAAGAATCTTATAAATGAAAACAATAAATGACTAGTGTATGCCCTAGCCATTGCCATTGCATGAACTCCTTACCATCTTACGTGTAAAATTTTGACATAGAAATATATTATAAAGTGATATTTGAAAATGATTATGTTCATAGCATGATTGCATTTTACCAATGATTTTTGGTAATGATTATGCTTTGATTATAAATTATAGCTTGTGAGTATAATGAACATGCTTGTTATTGAAATCATATTTTTGGCTATTAATGGGAAAATAAAAAAAATAAAAAAATGAGTACAGTCACATGGTGGTCTGTGTGGTGCACCTGTAGGGGACACCCTATTCACGGCTATGATTATGTTATTGAGAAAAGAAAAAGGAAGTGTGCCATGTCGGACGAAGTGAGAAAATCCCATTCTAAAGAGTAGAAAGTACTCACCCTAACTGGGGCAACTTGATATGAAAACAATTTGATAGCCATCATATGATATTTTTAAAATAGTTATTGATGCTATATTTGTCATTACTGCATGATTTTCATGTGCATAGATAAAATGCATTCATGTGACCTAAAGTATTTGCTGTAGCTCATACAAATGAACATGACATGATGAGCTATATTGATGATAATTATGATTTATTGTTGAACCTACTGAGATTTAATTCTCACTATATTTCCATATCATGTTCAGAAGACTAAATATTCATATATTCTTTATGACCGGCTTTTAGCATACGTTGGGTCGAGTTGGCAAAGATCCCGGTGAAGGTGCAACTACCTGCACCCGTATCCCCGGAACTAGTCAATATGGATGAATAAGATGTAGACATATATGTGTTTGATATTTATATAGACATTTTTAATTAATGATGTGTATATGAACTCAAAATTGTATTAGTGTTAATGGTATACCATAAACCTTAATTATATTTTGTTAATTAAATTGAATGTTATTATAAGTTAAATACTTAGAAATAAAGAGGTAATGACTTCATGGAATTTTACAATATATATATATATATATATATATATATATATATATATATATATATATATATATATATATATATATATATATATATGTGTGTGTGTGTGTGTGTGTGTGTGTGTATAAAAAAATGGAGTTGTTACAACCACTGCCTACGGATTCAGAACAACGAGAACTACAAATGTATCCAATTGGTTTCTGTAGTTTTGGCCAGAGATTTGCTAGAAAATGGAGGAGAAACCCTTAGGAGGTGGAAAAACCTTAGGATATGAAATTTCTCAGCCATCTAACAACTTTTTGTACGTCGTGAGCAGTAAATCCAACTGGCATGAATAGTGATTCCTATAACAATTCCATTATATATATATATTTGTAAAATCCCATGAAGTCATTATCTCTTTACTTCTAACTATTTAACTCATAATAACATTCAATTAAATTAACCAAGCATAGTTAAGGTTTATAGCATACACATAACACTGATACAATTCTGAATTCACGTACACATCATCAAATAAAAACATCCGTACAAAAATCAAACACATATATGTCTACATCTTATTCATCCATATTGACCAGTTTCGGGGATACAGGTGCTGGTGGTTGCACCTTCACTAGGATCTTAGCCAACTCGACCCAACGTACACTAATGCCGATCATAGAGAATTTTTGCATATTTATTCTTTTGAACATAATATTAAAATATAGTAAGAATTAAATTGGTGCGTACTGTCGCAGGTACACCCAAATCGATACCTTACCTCAAAACTAACCTGTAGTAGTGGGAGTAAGGGTCAATCCCACAAAGACTGGTATTACCTTATGTGATTAGAAAAAGGGGGGATTGATAGTTGCAAATAAAATCAAGTAAACAATAATGAAAGTAAATACGAGAGTGATTAATGATAAAGACGTTGGTTTCGATTGATATCCACCGTCAAGGGATTGCATTGATCATTGACAACATAATCAATCTGTAATTGAATATCTATCATTGGGTTTCTAACCCTATTCCTCCTTAAGTCTAGTAAATTAATGATAATCACACTAATTAAACCCTAATTAACATGCAATCCTTTAGCACATCGGTAAAGCATAACGTATTAACCGCATGAAGAACTAGAGAAACTGACAGAGCTAAACAAATATAAACACATCGGTTATATCTAATTTAGTTAATTACTCATCATAGGTTCAATGATTTATAATCCAAAATCCTCAAATCTATTTGCCTCATGAATCACAGAATTGAAGACTTTGTTCAAAACATAATTCAGCGGTAGATTAAGACAGACAATATACTAGTAGGCCTCCTAGCAATCATATGAATAATCATTGAGAAGAAGAGCAGATGAATAATCAATACTCAATTCAAATTGAAATAATAAAATCAAATCCACATCTCACCATGCATGAAGATCCCTTGAGGTTTCAACCTAACTCAACCAACTAAAAAGAACTAGCCACGCAGAGCCATAAGAAAATCTAAAGAAGAATTGAAGAATGTAACTAAGAATTTGGATGAAGAATTGAATGAATTATCTGCTTGCTTTCCTCCCTTTTTTATAGATTAACTCCTCCTAATCGAAGTAGGATTGTATCTAGGTCAAATCTCAGCCCATCGGGTTTCAATTGAAGTCAAAAAAACCCTAAAAATCGTGATTTTAACGACCTATATGGCGGCGGTGCCGCGGCGTTACGGACCTGCAATGATGCAGCGCCATGGTGCTCTCTTGTGAGTGCCGCGGCACCTAGAAAACTCTAGAATTTGCCAAAGCGCCGAACATGAAAGTTGTAGCTCTATGTCTCTTCTTTCCATAGCCATGGGAATCACCTTAATTGGATTTCATAAGAGCGAGATATGCTCAAAACAGTGCTGAAAGGTCTAGAATCCCTACAATGTAGCATTTTTCCATGAATTTCTTATCATTTTCTTCTCTTTTCTTCTTTTTTTGTTCCTACAACACAAAACAAAAAATTAAGCTAATTCCCAATTATATTTTACTTAAATCAAACAAAAAGTAAGTTTAAAGGTATTAATATCATGCTTAATTAAGATCACATCATAAATCCTAGTATGTTAAACTATAAATAATAATTATCATCAATATAGCTCATTATGTCATGTTTATCTGTATAAGCTACATCAAATACCTTAGGTTACATGGTGCACTTTATCTATGCATATGAAAATCGTACAGTAATGATATGTATGGCATGAATAACTATTTTTAGAATATCATATGATGGCTATCAACTTATTTTCATAGCAAGCTACCCCAGTCAAGCTGAGTACTTTCTACTCTCTGGTACAAGCTTTTCTTACTCCGTCCAATATGGCACACTTTCTCTCTTTTTTCTCATTAGCATAATCATAGCCATGAGTAGGGCATCCTCTACTGGTGCACCACACAGACCCCCATGTTATCGTGCTTGTCTCTTTTTCTTTCTTTTCTTTTCACATTAATAGGTAAAAATATGATTTTAATAACAAGTATGTTTATTATACTCATATGCCATAATTTATCATCAAAGCATAATCATTACCAAAAATTATTGGTAAAACATAATCATTTTCAATTACCACTTTATAAAATATCTCCATGTCAAATTTACACACTTAAGATGGTAAGGAGTTCATCCAATGGCAATAGCTAGGGCATACACTAGTCATTTATTATTTTCATTTATAAGATTCTTCTTCTTTTTTAAATATTATTTTCCTCTCTCACTAATTAGAGTATAACTCCCTTCTTTTATATCTGATTAAGGTGATCTTAGTGTCAATTTAGAGATAAGACAATCCTCTAAAACCCTTATGTTGAACCTTTTAGTAAAATCTTAAGTAATTGTGGTGTTATTACTCCATAAAATTCAATGTTATATCTTCTAGGGTAGGTTTTGACCTTTACTTACTAATATGACCTTATCTCCCTCATATGAATTTTCAAATTGAATGATTCCAGTGGCTAAAAATTTGTGGAACATATGTCTATATTTTTTATGTTAACCATTTCTTTTAATTCCCTACATATTTTTCCCAGAAATTAAAACACAGAAGTTTACCTAACAGATTCTTCCCTAGTTAATTAGTTTCTGACTACGTCTTACTAATCAAACCATATCTCCCTCATTTGAACGCTAAATTGGGTTATTTCAAAGGCTACAAACCTTTGAGATATGTATCTACATTTTCCATGTTAATCATTTCTTTTAATTTCTAACCTATTCTTTCCAGAATTTCAAACACAAAATCTTCCCTAAGTACTCTGAAATCTAGTTTATAACCAAAACCCATCTTAAGGTTCTAGTTCATCCTTTTATTAAATCATCTTCTATTTTCTTCCAAATTTCCATCTAACCATAGGATTACTCATTTCAAAATTTTAATTAGATTCCTTACACTTAATTTAACATATTCCATCATCCTCTTCTCAATAAAACAGAAAATCAAATTATGTATTATTAAGGGTGTTCCCAATAAAAATTTATCATGGTCTTCTTCTAGGTGTTTAAGGCCATATTCATTTTATCAATCTAATCATATCCCATCAATTCTTCACCACATTTAAATATTCATAACAGTAGCACAATACTCTAAAAAAATTTCACCTATAGCCATACCAATGCAGAACCTTCCACACCAACCTAAGTATTCAAACATACATCACATGGAAGATAAACATATAACATGATATAGCAACATTCATGGTCAATCATCAAAGTAGTAAATATTGTAACTTTTATCAAAGTTCTAGGATCAAAATCCCATATAAATGTTGTAAATTTCAAATCTTTTCTTTAGAAAGAGATATTGTTAAACCTATCTAAAGATCTCCCTAGCTCACTTAGTGAATTCTTTTTCTTGTTTTCTCTTGAAGGAAATGGCAAGATACTTCCCTTCCCTTAGCTTTTCCAGAAGCTTAAATAAGAGAATGAGGGTGAGTTTTGAACCCCAAGGATGAAGAGAAAAGATGGATTCATGTAGAGATTAAGCTAACTTAACTTAAGTACTTAGTCCTTTAGACTTCTTCTTCTTCCTTCATTTCTTCTCTTCTCTTTCTCTTCTCTTTCTCTCCTTTGCTCAGTCTACCTTGCTTCTATTTTTCCTCTCCCTCACTTGGACAAAATTACAATGTTATAAGGGTGGGTTTTACTTAAATAAACTATCAAGTGGTTCACCTCTTATAATCGTGGGTCTACCTGATCACAATTAGGATGCACTTGATTACTTTTTTGGCGAAAGACAACTCATGTTCTTGTCCTCCTCTCCCTTAGTCAAGATATGCATAGAAAAAAGAGATTTGTATTTGAAAACCATGATAAAATGTCCTTAAGACAAGGGACAAGGTCCCTTTGATTTTGGGATTCATTTCCTTTTTCTTTTGTCTCACTCAACTATGATAGGTTTGTCTTTCTAGGTGGAAAATTTCTAGCCATTGAATCTCTCTTATTTGGCTGAAATTATTTGTGTAGGATAGGGATGCTTTATTATAATGCCATGTATTATTACCTACTTGCTGAAATTATGAATGTAGGATATAGATATTTTGTCCTAATACCATGTGACCTAATCTTGATTATTATTACACTACTATTTCATCACATGGTTCTTATTTTTTTCCCTCTTGGATTTGGGTTCATTCTTGCCCATTTCCTTTACTTTGATTGAAATTTTACATCTTATACAGGGCTTGGTCATATTTTAATGATTTTTTGGCAATCGGTCCAACTTCTATATCCTAATCCAAGTCTATGTTATATCTCGTGCTTGGGCTATCCAATTGGCTTGCTAGAAACTCATGTCAAGTTAAAAAAAAACAAACTCTATGAAGTGTCCATAGATAAAAGGCCAATGTATAGTTGGAGATGTTAAGCTTAATTACTCTAACTCTTAAATTAGGAAAAACTACTCTAATCCAATCTTCTTAAAATTTTAAGTCCTTTACTTACTTCTAAAAATTTATCTTCCTTAACCAAGAATTTCGCCTTTTTTTAGGATTTTATTTCTAATTTTTTCTATTAGGTTTTCTCTCTTTACCTATTCCCTTATTGTTAAAAATATTTTCTATGCATACACATAAGGTGAAGAATTCCTAAGGCTTATATTTTTTCTTAGATAACGAAAAATTGTTTAATAAGTTTTATTTCCTTAATTAAATATTCATATACCTTTATTAATAAAATAAATGAAATTAAGGATGTTACAATTTCAGTGGTGTAAATAGTATTGTCGATTGTGAATAGTACCCATCAGTTGATCAGTGTTGACTAAGCTCCTAAAGGCTAAATTTTACGATTTTAGAGTCATTTTCTAGGTTTTTGAATCCTTCGAACTCGTTTTTAAGGTTTATTTAATCATATTTGTCTTGTAAAAATACATTTTGTGGATATCCAACTTGGATCCTTGGTTTTATAAGTAGATAATTCTTTCTATGACTTACCTTATGTTCTTCTTAACTTTAAATATATAATTTGTTCTATTTACAAGTTATTTATATTTTTATATGTCTTTAAAATGGATTAAATTACCTGATTTGTTTACTATCTGAGATATAGTTCAAGAAGAGTATGGTTTTGAAAATAGATTTTTGAACTCATTGAATATGTGATTCTAAAATTATTTCTCATTATATGGTAAAGGAAATATATTGTGGCATTGATATGTAAACTTATAAGATTGCCTTGGAAAAAGAGCATGTATATGTGATAACCCTGATTGGGAAGTTTCTAACAGAGGAATTGTATTGTAATTGAAAACTTTGAATTATACTAAAAACTCTGTTTTGAACGAAATACAATATGTGCAAATAATGATTTATATGGAGGAATCCTATTGGAAACACTACTAACAGCAGGTGATGTTAGCCCTGCTGCACCTTGATACTTCAACTAGCAGGGGTGGTGCTAGCCTTATGTAACGGCCAACACATGTGATATAATATGTGAAGGAGAGCAGGATGCCTTTTATTTGGATGAGATGGCAACTATATGATATGTGATTTATCCTTCCTTGCTGTGTGCTTAGGAAATGCCCATATTAGAGTCCTTTCGCTTGTTTTCTTGAATGGTGGTATGGCAAACCTCAGCTGGGATACTAAATTTAGTTAAATCATACACTAACAAAGTATGAAAGAGGGCTTAAACTCTTATATGGTTGCTTTGATATGGGATCCTCCAAATGTTTTCATGAGAAATATTTTGATACATAACAATATTTAATTAATGATCATATCGTATTACATATGGTTTCGGATATCTGAATGTGGTTTGAATTGAGAATATTTGAAATACGTGTCCCATGTGAATGTACCTCTCAACTGTAATTTTCTATGCGATAAATTTTAAAATATGAGTACATCTATATATTGTCCTAAGAGCTTATAGGATATTTTATTTGTTCACTGAGTTGTCAAATTCACTACACGATATTCAAATTTTTTTTCAGGTATAGTCATAAATGTACTTGTATTCTAGAGTATACTCTAAATTCCATAAGAAGGATCCCTGCTTCTATTGTAATATATGTATAAAGACTTGGCTTGTATATTTGGTTATATTAGAAAACTTGTAAACATATGTTTTTATACCTTATATGTGATATACTTGGAGCATGTATATAATAAAATAAGGGTAAAATTATCTCCTACTTGTGACAATTGTGTTCCTTTAAATTAGGGGTGTGACAACCAGTGTTTCTACTCAAACTCACAACCCAAGGGATACAGATCATTTTTTTGTTGCCATATGGAAAAAATGGAGAAAGAATAGGGTGAGTTTTATAACTTAGTGAGTAGATCAAGCCTGCCATAATAAAAATAGAACAAGCCATATGAATGAGTTTTCCTATAGTAGATATGCAATGAAATTTTGAAGTAACAAAATTAAGTTATAAAATTAAACTATAAACACCTGTAAAAGAAAATATTAAAAAAAAATAAGGTTAAGATAATAGAAAACTTGAAACCTCAATATAATAATTGTTAAACCAATATTGTTGAAAACTGAGCAAACAATGAAGAAAGCTATCTTTAGAAATATAAACATTGGACTTAAAATAAATATTTCAATGAAACTAGCACACATATAGGAGGACTCAAAATCAGAACCATTTAAAGATTCCTAAGCATATAGCAAAGGAAAGGGATCACTGTCAAAATCAAAATTAGAGGTAACCAACAATCTCGTCACTAGCATTGAAGGAGGTAATCCTTAACTCCTTAAACATAAATATTCCTTAATTAGAGTTTTCATCCTCGTGTTTCGGTCTATACACAAAGTTAGTAACACCCTTGTTAGCTTTGGTTTTAAGGTACACCAAGGCTAGTATTTATTGCTACTAGCTGATAGTGTTTCTCACTAAAATTCTTCCCAAGAAAAAGAAATTTATAAAAATAAGATAAATTTACTACATTAGGAAAAGAAAAGATAGTAAAGTAAGATTTTGCATGAGAACAATCCCTCTAACCATAAACTTAGACAAAAAAACATATATTCAATCAATTCTATAATCCAACTCATAATTTTCCAAGTCACAATCCATTTCTCAACATGGCTCCTTCAGAGATATACTTATCTAACTCCAAAACTTAAGTCAATTCATCATTATTATAAAGTCATAAGACATCCTTTTTCAGGCAAGAGAATTATAAATTCTTAACATTCCACCTTTATATTTCTATACCTATTTACAAGTAACTTTCAAACTTTAGCTTATAAAATTAGGGGATTCATTTTTAGAGGGTTTCTTTTTATACCTAGGGCTCTATGGACAAAAATGTAATGATGAATACATGCATTTGTGATTTTAACAAGTCCTTCAAGTAAGAGAAGTAAGGTTTTCATGGTCAATGTTAATAAAATTTTCAAGTTTATAATGGTTAGCTTGTTTCAAATACGGAAAAATAAGCTACATGCAAACTGAGGGAATTTAGAAAATGGAGTTATAGCAAAACAATATCTACACACAAGTTAGAGATTCAAGGTCAGTAAATCCTCCTTCAGCAACTTCTGATACTAAATCAACTGAATAGGCCTTAAATACGATCATAAGTGACCTTAAAACCTAAAAAACAACATCAAAAGATCAATTTCTATACATATGGATGAAGCCACTATTCATGTTAATAGAAAACATTATTCATGCCAATTGAAATGTTATTCCATACTCAATAAAATCTTATCCTTATCGAAGTTCTTGTTGCCACGAATCCAACAATACTTCTAATGTCAAGATTATGGGTTTAGATTAAGAGATGTCTTATAAAGAAGGGGAAACCTAGAGAGAGAGAATTTCAGTAGAAGAGAAAAAGGAAAATGACAAAAAATGAGGCTAACAAACTTAAGAAATCAAGGAGGGTAATTCTACAATGTCACTCACCATCGCGACGACAATCATTTAATGTCACGATGAAAGCCTTTCAAGAAATAAAGGTCTGCATATAAGGAAATTTGTGTGATGAAAGAAAGAAAAGGTGATAATAAAGGCTTTGTAAAATGAAATGAGTGTCTAGGGTACTTGCCGTCATCATAGAAAAAGAGGGGCATTGCTAAAGTGGAGCTTATATTTGAAATGAGGTTTTTGGCTTATTAGCATCGTAACAGTAGGTTGTTTCACAATGCTCAGGCTTTTGTTATATTCCCTTCATTTGATTTCCTTCAATCCAAAAGCCCATAATTTCACTTATAAACCAAGCATGCAATATATCTAACCATTCATATTCATTAAAACATCAAAATCAAAAAATAATTTATAGAATAAAGAATAGGGATATTAACAGTGATACAATACTGAGTTTCCATACACACTATTATTTTACAAACTACACACCATTATTTTACAAATATTTGTACAAAGATACATATTATCTCTAATCATCTATGTCAACTACTTCCGGGGACACTGGTGCGGGTGGCACCTCTACCGGAATCTCAGTCACATCTACGATAGTTACATCTGAAATAACTGGTAGTTGCCCAAGGTAGGGCACCTCGATCCAACGTATGGAAATAATAAGTGTCATAGAGAAAATCTGCATATTTATTCTTCTGAACATGATATGGAAATATAGTGAGAATTAAATCCCAATAAGTTTAACAATAAATCATAATTTACCATCAATATAGTTTATCATGTCAAGTTCAACTGTATAAACTACAGAAAATATCTTTGGTCACATGAATGCATTATATCTATGCACATAAGAATCATTCAATAATGATATGTATGACAGGATTAATTATTTTTAGAATATCATATGATGGCCATCAACTTATTCTCATGTCAAGCTAGCCCGGTCAGGGTGAGTATCCTTTACTCTCCGGTACGGGCTTTTCTCGCTCCGTCCGACATGGCCTACTTTCTCTTTCTTTTCTCATTAACATGATCATAACCGTTGGTAGGGCGTCCCCTACTGGTGCACCACATGGATTGCCATGTGACCGTGCTCATTTCTTTTCTTTTCATAATGATAGCCAAAAATATGCTTTCAATAACAAGTATGTTCATCAAAATATAACTATTACCATAAATCATTGGTAATCATGCCATGAACATAACCATTTCAAATATCACTTTATAAAATATTTCCATGTCAGAATTTTATACTTAAGATGGTAAGAAGTTCATACAATGGCAATGGCTATGACATATACTAGTCATTTATAAGATTCGTCTTCTTTTTTAAATATTAATTTTATTTCTTTATTTTCTTGATGCAGGTTTTCATCATATCTAACCTTCTCTTTATACTTGTCCTTAGTCATTTTCTTCTTATTTATATCATTTCCAACACATGTTCTTACAAATTTATAGAGCATTGTTCCCCAATTTGATTTCTACTATTACCCTATAGTTAAAGAGGTTCATCTAGGGTAGAAAAATGTTGAAAATAGGCTTCACCAGCTTCCAACACGGTTTGACCATGTTCTAGGACACGTCCATGCTTCAAAAATACTTCAAATGTACTCAAAAATAGCCCCGAACACAGCTAGCCCATGCTTGAAGCACCTAGAACACAGCCTGGCCGTGCTCTGTGACCTTTGCTCACTAATCAAAGCATAACTCCCTCATTTTAACTCCGATTGAGGTGATCTTGGTATCTATGGAAAGCTAATACAATTATCTAAAACTATTATGTTAATATTATCAGCACAATAGTAATAAATCTTAGTGTTATTACTCCCTTAAATTCAATATTATTTCTTCTCGGGTAGATTCTAACCTTTACTTACTAATCTGACTATATCTCCCACATATGAATTCCAAATTAAGTGATTCCAGTGGCTGAACATCCATGACACATAAATATATAATTCATATGTTAACCATTTATTTTAATTCCTTATATAATTTTCTCAGAAATTAAAACACCGAACCTATCCTAACATATTCTTCCCTAATTAACCATTTTCTGACCTTTGTTTATTAATCGAAACATATCGACCTCATAGCAACTCTAAATTGAATGATTCCAGTTGCCAAAATTCCATGACATACATAGCTATAATTCTTATGTTAGCCATTTATTTTAATTCTATACAGATAATTCCCAGAAATTAAAATACAGAAGCTATCCTAACATATTCTTCCCTGATTAACAATTTTCTGACCTTTGTTTACTAATCGGAACATATCTACCTCATATGAACTCTAAATTGAATGATTCCAATGGCTAAAAATCCATGACATACATAGCTATAATTCTTATGTTAACCATTTATTTTAATTCCATACAGATAATTCCCAGAAATTAAAATACAGAAGCTTAAAATTTTGCCACCCATAGCCATACCTATGCAGAACTATCTTCACCAACCTAAGTATTCAAACATACATCACATGCAAGATCAATATGTAACATGATATAGCAACATCCATAACCAATCATCAAAGTTCTAAGATCAAAATCTCATATAAATATTATAAGTTTCAAAGGTTTTCTTCAAAAAGAAATATTGTTAAACTTACCTAAGAATCACCCTAGCTTACTTAGTGAATTGGTTTTCTTGTTTCCTCTTGAATAAGTAGCAAGATTCCTCCCTTCTCTTAGCTTTTCTAGCAGCTTAGGTAAGAGAAGGAGGGTGAATTTTTGAACCTCCAAGATGAAGAAGAAAAATGGACTCAAGTGGAGATTAAGGTAACTTACCTTGAGTACTTAGCCTTCTAAACTTCTCCTTCTTCTTCCTTCCTTTCTTCTCCTTTCCTCACTCTACCTTGCTTCTATTTCTCTCTCTTCCTTACTTGGACGAAATTAAAATGTTGTAGGGGTGGGTTTTGCTTATATAGACCACCAAATAATACACCTTTCATGATCATGGGTCTACCTTATCACAATTAGGATACACTTTGTTGAATTTTTGGAAAACAAACAACTTATGTTCTTGTCTTCCTCTTCCTTAGTCAAGATATGCATAGGAAAAAGAGATTTGTATTTTAAAAATTATGATGATATGTTCTTAAGATAAGGGACAAGGTCCCTTTGATTTAGGGATTCATTTCCATTTTCTTTTGTCTTAAACAAGTATGATAGGTTTGCCTTTTTAGGTGGCAAATTTCTAGCCCTTGAATCTCCATTATTTGGTTGATATTATTTGTGTGGGATAGGAATGTTTTGTCCTAATGCCATGTATTATCATACCACTTGCTAAAATTATGAGTGTAGGATATAGATGTTTTTGTCCTAAAGCCTTGTATTATCATGCCACTTGCCAAAATGATGAATGTAGAATCACACCACTTGCTAAATTTTTGTCTTAATGCCATGTAATCTATTCTTTATTATTATTACATTATTATATCATCACCTAATTTATTTTATTTTATTTTTCCTCTTGGATTTGGGCTTATTCCTACCCATTATGGGCTTATTCCTACCCATTTTCTTTGCTTTGGATAAAATTCTACCTTTCTTGGAGGGCTTGGTCACATTTTCATAATTTTTGAGCTAATGGTTCAATTACTATAGCCTAGTCCAAGTCTATGTTTTATTTCTTGCTTAGGTTATCCAATGGGCTTGCTAGAAACTTATGTGAAGTGGAAAAACTCTATATGAAGTGTCCATAGGTAAAAGCCCAATGTATGGGTAAAGATTTTAAACTTAGTAACTCTAGTTCTTGAATTAGGAAAAATTACCCTAATCCAATGTTCTTGAAAATTTAAGACCTTTACTTGTTTCTAAAAATTTATCTTCCTTATCCAAGAATTTTGCATCTCTTTAGTATGTTCTTTCTAATTTTTTTTCCCTATTAGGTTTTCCCTCTTTATTTGTTCTCTTAATGTTAGAAACATTTTCTATGCATATACATAAGGTGAAGAATTTCTAAGGATATATTTCCTTAGATATCTAAAATATTGTCTAATAAACTTTATTTCTTTAATTATCAATAAAAGAAACGAAATTAGGGATGTTACATAATGCATGTATAACAATATAGTTATAGCATGCATACATATAAACTTTTGAAAATCTTATATTTGGCTATGTCAATGAATCACATAAACATGTTTCACATACTCATTACATTTCATATAATTTTTTTTTCATATCATGGCTATTTTATTATCTATACATTTCTCACTGTTACAGGTCAACATGAGCCTCCCCCTATTCACATCCCTCTATAATAAGGTCAATGTGAGCTTTCCCCTACTCACTCCTAAATGAACTTTGCTCCATGCCAAACATAGTTTGCCACTGTTATTATGCAATTTAAATTATCAAATTAATATCATTTACTCATTTCCTACATATATCAATGCAAATCATAATACCATTATAATGCATATCAATCATTTTTAACATACTTATGCAGCCATGCCATCAAAACATTTCATATGCTTTGAATGAAGAGAACTTATACTATGGAATGATGGCCTGTTTTAAACTTTCAATTTATTAAATCTAACATCTATTGACCCAATTAATACAATTTATATTCCCCTAGAATCATATTCGGCCATAATCCCCAATTTCCACAAATTTTCTCCTTTTATTCTCCATTTATGATAATAATAATAATAATTATGCTTATCAATTGTAATATATTAATCTCATGTTCCTTATTACTAGCTACTAATGTACTTAACTAAATCAATTTCTTTTCTTAAATATAATTTCATCCTAGCCCCTAAGTATTTGCTATCTTTTCTTTTTAGTCCTGACATAATATAATACTAATTACACTTTTTCATTTTTAATCTATCTTTCATTTTTATCTTGATATTTCTTAGTATATCACTATTACCTACTTATCTTAGTGCAAATTATTAATATTAAGTTAGGCTACTCCCTTGGCAAGTATATTATGATTTAGCCTAAACTTTGCATTTACATCATAATATATTTTCAACCTTCACTTTTTCTATAAGGCATAAATTCTATGTCAAAACTATCCTTTCATTTTTACTTTCTTTACTTTTCTTAGGTCTTAATCTAAACTCCCATTTACCTATTCACTTTTAACCATTTGTCACACATGCTTTTACATGACCAATTGTTGAGATCACATTTGAAGTAGCCACATTCTTCTTTATGCCTTTCAACCTTGGGTACTTAAGTACCTTTTATGTTTTTTATCTCTTCATTTGGTCTTTCTAATATCTCTCACCTTATGATAAAATGGCAATTCATCAAATAAAGAGTAAGGTTCAACCAATAAAAATCCAAAAGTGCCAAAACAAAATTGTATCCTTTTCTCCATTTTCAAGAATTCTAGTTACCAAATCCCAATCTTACTCATGCTACTACCCTCTCTTAACAACGATGTCACTAATAAAACTTGAACCATAAATTTTATAGCCTAATAATCTAGCTAGAGACTATCCATTCCAAGCAATATTTCTCACTCATTTAAGACATGTTTCAAAAACTATACATGCATCTATTTAACAACTTTTCATGGCTAACAATAATCAAGCATATTTTTAATCTCCAAATAAAAAAACTACAAGGTCATAACTCATCTCACAACTAGCAAAACCAGAAGATTTTCAATCAAATATTATAGTTAAATCTACCTAAAACCAACTATCTACAACTTCCTCTGCTAGTTGCCTTTGCTTCACTTTGATTTCCTTTTCCTTAGTGTCACTCCCCTATTTCTTTTTCTCATTGTTTCTATATTTCCTCATGGGAAAAATGGTGGCTTTAGCATGCTAAAAGTGAAGAAAAGGAGGACTTATGGAGGTATGAGGAGATAGCTTCACTTGGTGCTTCTTTTTTCTTCTTTTTCCTTATTCTTTCTTCTTCCTTCTCCCCTTGCGTCTTAGCTTTTCCTCTATTCTCTATGCTTATTCGAAGTCCAGCCACTTAAGTTAGCCTCCACTCCTTTCATTAATTAAAGGTAAGATCTATAATTCTTTATCAAGATGATAATAATAAATTTTAGGTTACTAATTACCATTCCCATGGTTTAACCCTTTACTCAAAGTCTGATACCTAATTAACCAAAAAATTTCATTTTTAACCCTATTAATTTTTTCCAATAATAGAAACTCTTGTATTCTTTCTTTAAGAACAAGTTCTTAAGGATATAAAAGCCAACACATCTCATTCTAGTTCATGAAGATTGCCTTTGCCCAGTTTTTTCCTTTTTCCTAACCATTTGGGTCATTTTAGCACTTATGTAATTTACTGAAAAAATTTCAGTACATTTTTCTTTAACATTATTCCCAAAGCTTCTCTATCACGTTATTTTAATCATTCTTCCCATCGCCACTATTTTGGAAGCATATTAGTATACTTTTGATTATTAGAAATTAAGGATGTTACAATCTACACTACCTAACACAACTTTACTAGACTAGCTAACCTGATCACATGGATCCTAACAAAAGAAAAAAAACTTTATAACATTATAGAAGGCATAATAGTAAAATATTTTGTTGATTGTAAATTAGTTTTAAATAAAATACATAAATTAAATAGACAACTGTAATAAAATAAATATACAAAACAATAGATAAATATGCAAAGAAAACATATCATAAGATTGTTAAAATAAGATAAACAAAATAATTTCACAAATAAACAAAAAATATATTTAATAATTGATATACATAAGATAAACAATTAAATAAATAAACTATGTTGTAGAAAACATAATATAAAATGAATAAATTAAAGTAAATAAAATAAAATAAAATAATTAAATTAATAGACCAACAATAAACAAAAGGCTAGTTACAAAAATTGATATATTTACAACAACAAACACACAAATAAACCAATAACAATAACAATTTATAGTAAAATAATATAAGTAAGTATACTTTTAAAATCATGAGTTTGGGAGGATTCCAATTCAAAACCATAACAGAATTGTCCTAAGCATAAAGCAAGGGAAGGGTAATCACCATCACATCATATGTCTGAGTTGTCTTAAGAACACAACAAGGGACTAGAAATTACCATCTCACTTATCTTATTCTTAACCATCATAATAGGGAGAGATTACCTCAACTCCTTAAACATTATAAATCTTACATACTGTTGGGAGGAGATGCCCTTAACTTCCTAGCCATCACAATCTTAAATATTGTGTGTTACCTTTCACACTGGCTAGAAATCCCTTGCTAACTAGGTTTTGAGGTGCACCAAGGCTAATTTTCACAGCCACTAGCTAATAGCTTTTATGAATAGACTCTTCCTGAGAAAAACCATTCACTAAAACAAGTTTATACTAAAATAAAGGTTTTAAAACTATTTACAATACAAACCATTAATTTTTTTGAAGTACGTAAGTCAAATCCATATCTAATCTTTCTAAACATATCCTTTAGTCCATCACATACACTTAAGTTAGATAAACCAAAGTTATAATTGTGCCTAAGAAGTTCCATACTTACTTTTACAATCAAAACATATTTCAGATAGCTTTCAAAATCACATACAAGATTTTAGAAATTTTGATACATATGCCAAATACTTAGCTCATTCAAAAAGAAAAACTTTGAACTATATTAGTATATGAAATATACATATATACACATACATATATATACAAGTATTCTATGTCATAAATAACTCATCATAAGTAAATCATGCTTTTGAAAAGCAATTTCAATAATTAATGTTCATGAAGTAATCTAAGTTCCACATTGTCACGGGCTAGATTCTTGAGCATATGATCAACACAAGAGTGAGGGCTAACTCACCTTGTAAGCCTAAATCTATGGAATACATCGTCAAACTAGAATTGTTTTGGTTCAAAACATTAAAATCATCAAAACTTTCCAGAAAAACTTTTCCTTTTAAAGCTTTAAACATAACAACATATTCTAAAAGCATGGCCATTTTCCATTCAATAGAATCCAATTTCTAAAACATATATGTTAGAAAAAACTCACATTCAACTTTAATAAAAAACATCGTTATCATTTTATTACAAATTGTTTATTAAAAAATAACGATTGCACATAAGACGTGAGGATGCTGCTTGTGGTAGTGTGGAGCCAACTCTAGAGTACAAATTTATTATAGATAAGTAAATAATGAAGTCCATCAAGACAAATAGGGCTTACCCAAGATATCCTACTATCATGGCGCATGATCTCAATTTTAACCTTATTTAAAAACATATAAAAAGAAAGAGTGAGTCTTATGACTCTATAAGTATATAGAAAATACTATAGAGGAATAGGACAAGCGAAATGTTTTAGGTTTTGCAAAAACATAAACTTAAAATCAATGTATGATATTCATCAAAAAATAAAAGTCCTATAGAAAATGACTAAACAAAGCAATACTTAATCCCTACTAGGTTTTATAAGTACGTGATTCCAAAGATCATGCTATGCTAGAAACATAATATTAGGCATACCATTTTCATACTTTATATATCAAACTTTATTTGGGTAAGAAAAGAAATTGAATTGCACATTTATAGCAAACATGAATATTGGACTTAATACAATTCTTATACAAAAAACACCCTCTTTTAAACCATATTTTAATGGAAAATGCTTTCTCATTCAACCAGTATCCTCGATCTCATATATCTTTTGAATCATATATACTCTTACTCAAATCCCTAGTTAATCTAAATCGTAAAACATTGCGACCATTAATGCTGAAACATGTTGTTTATTAAGAAAACTATTTAGAAATATTAATAGTTTTAATAATCTCAAAATTAAAATTAAAAGGGGAAACTCAAAGCATAAGAAAATTCAATGCTTCTCTATAAATCTCTTTTTAAGAAACATATTCTCTCTTTCAAATATTATTTCAATTTTAGAAAAAAAAAAGAAACATATACAAAATGGTCTTATTTTGTTCAACAAAGCTTTAGAAAAGAATGATAGTTTAAGTGAGAAAACATATTTAAACTATGGCATTAAGAAATAACTAAATCAGATAAGTAAAGAAAGATAAGGATAGGGCAACTAAAAAATAAAAAAATTCATTAGTTTATATAGTAAAGCAAAATCAATTAATAAAATAAATAAAAATAAGTCAAGGTAATGTAAAATAGATAAAATTAGTACACATTCTTCTATAAGGATTTAAATCATATAAAGAGGTTCTCAAAATAAACCTTTGCCCAATCTCTCAAAATTTGCATATAAATAGACAAGTTTGGAATTACTCACTTATCAAACTAGCACATGCAATTATAAACTTCAATTTCACTATATCATACATTCTCATCTCTATAACTCTGAAGCCAATATAGCTCTTACCATTAAACCACATATTCAACATTAATCAACTTAGAAAAACCTATGACCCTTGATTATACATAACCATTTATTTGGCCAACCATAAGGAATCCTTTTTGTATCAAAACTAGAACTCCAAGCATCTCGTGTCCCAATGTCATAAACAAGAAATTTGAATTATTATCATAGACACCATAACAACATTAACAAATCAAATACGTAAAATCTTAACAAAAGGATTAGATTCATAAAAGTATGGAAATCTTATTAAAATTACTCATAGTTAAGTAAATAGTTTAACTAGAAAACAAAAGTAAGCAAAATAATCAAAACATAATTGGTAAACCAATAGATAAACGAATTAACTTTTAAAATCATATCATTTGTAAGGATTCTCAATCAGAACGAAATTAATCAAACACATAGTCCATTAAGGCAAATCACAAGGGCCATATGGACACACAATTTATGAGAGTAAATCACCATTTCAATAAGATACAAAGTATTTATGTCACGCCCCCAATTTAAGGGCACGTGAAACACATGCTTTACAAATATATATTTTCTATAATATGTATAATACACTCCTTTATCATTGAAAATATTTACATATAGGTATTCCCATGTATACACAATGTATAGACTAAGTCTATAAATATTAGAGTAACAACAGAAACAAGGATCCTACCTGTGGCGTTCAGAGCATACTCTAGAGTACAAGTACAATATAACCCAAATCTACGAGCCCTAGAAACAAAGTAGGCTCACCCAGAGATTATGTCATCTCGCTGATCAACTATCTGAAAGGGAATGACCAAACTCTGTATTCTTATCTAAAAAAAAATATAGATATTGTGTAGTAAGTTTGACAACTCAATGAGCAGATAATACCTCCTATGACCTCTTAGGTCAACATATGGATGTACTCATATTTTAAAATTTATCACATAGAAAATTACAGTTCGCAAGTACATCCATATAGGACCAGTATTTCAAATATTCTGAAATCAAAGGATATTCAGATATCCAAAACCATATACTGTACTGTATAATCATTAAAAAAATGTTGTTATGCATTAAAATATTTCACATGAAAACATTAGGAGGATCCCATATTAGAACCATCGTATTAGAGTTCAAGTCCTTCCGTACTTTGGTGGTGTAGGATTTGCCTAAACTCAGTATCTCAGCTAAGGTTTACTCTACCACCATTCAAGAGGACACGCGAAGCGACTCTAATATGGGCATTTCCCAAGCACATAGCAAGGCAGGGAAAATCACATATCATATAATCGGCATCTCGCCCAGATCAGAGGCATCTCGCTTTCCTTCATATATCATATCTCGTGTGTTGGTCGTCACACAAGACTAGCACCACCCCTGCTAGCTGAGTTGTTAAGGTGCACTAGGGTTAACATCACCTGCTATTAGTAAACAGTGTTTCCAATAGGATTCCTCCACATAAATCATTATTTACACATATTCCATATTGTTCAAAATAGAGGTTTTAGTATAAATTCAAAATTTTCAGTCTTAGTACAATTCTTCTGTCATAAACTTTCTAATTAAGGTAATCACATATACATGTCCTTTTTTAAGGTAGTCTTATAACTTTACATATCATTTCCACATGCACAATATATTTTGTTTACCATATGATGAGAAATACATTTAAAATCACATATTCAATGAGTTCAAAAATCCCCTTTCAAAACCATACTTTTCTTGAACTATATGCCATATTGTAAACAAATTAGGTAATTTAATCCATTTCAGAGATATATAAAAAGTATAAGTAACTTGTAAATATAATTAATTATACATTTAAAGTTCAAGAAGAGTATATGGTAAGTCATAGAAAGAATTATCTACTCACAGTGTAAGGCTCAAGGTTGGATAGCCCTAAAATGTACTTTTCTGATCTAAATTTGATTAAACAGACCTCAAAAACGAGTATCCAAAAACCTAGGAAATGACTCTAGAATCACGAATTTGGCCTCCAAGAGCTAGGTCAACACTGATAAACTAATTGGGACTATTCACGGTCAGAATTACTATTCACCAATAGAATCACTATATATGCTAGCCGAATTTACTATTTACAATGTATAAAAAGTTGTCATATGGCTGAAAAATTTCATATAATAAGGTTTATCTATCTCCTGAATCCATCTACGATGTCAAAATTTTAATTTAAGGACTCTAGATAAGAGTTTCAGAGTTTACCTTTTTGTAAGATTTTTTACTTCCGATTTTCGGCGATTTTACGGTTGATTTGAAAAATTATTCGGCTAATATTGTTGTACTCTTTGTTCTAAATCCACTAGTACCCTTAGTTTTGAGATTGGAAGCTCGAAGGTACTCTAGATCTAGAAAGAGAAAATAAGGAGAGAAAAAGTAAATAGGAAAAAAATGTTGCCCCTCCATCCGTGTTCTGCTCCTTCACGTTTCCTTTCTCACCTTTTTATTTATTTAATAATTAAATATTTAAAATTTATTCTTTGATTATATACATATAAATAAATTTTTTCATCCAAAAGCATCCCAAAAATTTCTCAAAATTTATATTCTTACGGAACTTTAGTTGCAATCTGAAATCATGATTTTTATTAATAAAAATTGTAATATAACAAATGATAATATAAAATAACTTCATGCATATTAAAAGAAATAAATTTATAAAAATAAAACAAAAATTTATTTAAAGCCAAATATAATTATTTTAAGCAAAACAAAAATCATTTTAATTAAAAGCGTATTTACTTTTAGCAAAACATAATCATTTAAAAATAAAAATATATTTTTCTATAGCAAAATATTATCATTTAAAATTTACGGGATATTACATTCTTCCTCACTTAAGAAATTCGGTCCCCGAATTTCAAACTATCTTATCACAAGTATGGAATGAAGTCAAGGCATAAATTATAGTTATGAACCTCATTACTCAAACAATTGGAGATATCTCTTTTGTATATCATCTTTACTTTCTAAGGAATCTCTTTACTTGAATAATTTTTCCATATAACCTTAATCATAAGGATTTTCTTCAACCATAATGTCATGCCCCTAATTTTAGGGCACGTGACACATACTTTACGAACATATATTTTCCATAACATGTATAATGCACTCTTTTATAGATAGGTATTCCCATGTATACACAATAAATAAACCAAGTCTATAAACATCAAAGTACAGCAGAAGCAAGGATCCTGCCTATGGCATTCAAAACATACTCTAAAGTACAAGTACACTATAATCAAAATCTACAAGCCTTGGAAACAAAGTAGGCTCACCCAGAGAATATGTCGTCTAGCTAGTCAACTATCTGAAGGGGAATGACCAAACTCTATATTTTCATCTAAAAAAAATGTAAAAATATCGTGTAGTGAGTTTGACAACTCAGTGAGTAGATAAAACCTCCTGTGATCTCTTAGGTCAACATATGGATGTACTCATATTTTAAAAATTTGTCACATAGGAAATACAGTTCGAAAGTACATCCATATAGGACCTGTATTTCAAATTTTCTCAAAATAAAGGATATTCAGATATCTAAAACCATATACTGTACTGTGTGATCATTAAATAAATGTTGTTATGCATCAAAATATTTCACATGAAAACATTAGGTGGATCTTATATCAAAACCACCATATCAGAGTTCAAGCCCTTTCGTACTTTGGTGGCGTAGGATTTGCCTAAACTCAGCATTCCACTGACGTTTGCCCTACCACCATTCCAAAGGATATGCAAAGGGACTCTAATATGAGTACTTCCCAAGCACACAGCAAGGGAGGAAAGTCACATATTATATAGTCAGTATCTCGCCCAGATAAGAGGCATCACATTCTCCATCACATATCATATTCTGTGTGTTGGCCATTACATGAGACTAGCATTACCCCTACTAGCTGAGGTATCAAGATGCACCAGGGCTAACATCACCTATTGTTAGCAAAAAATGTTTCCAATAGGATTCCTCCACAGAAATTATCATTTACACATACACCATTTCATCCAATACAGAGTTTTCAGTATAATACAGACTTTCAGTCTTAGTACAGTTCATCTGTCATAAATTTCTCAATAAGGGTTTATCACATATATATGCCCTTTTTAAAGGCAATCATATAGCTTTATAAATCAATGCGACGTGCATAATATATTTCGTTTACCATATGATGAGAAATACATTTAAAATCACATATTCAATGAATTCAAAAATCTATTTTCAAAACCATACTCTTCTTGAACTATATACTAGATTGTAAACAATTCAAATAATTTAATCCATTTCAAAGACATATAAAAGTATAAATAACTTGTAAACATAATCAATTATACATTGAAAGGTCAACAAGAGCATAGGGTAAGTCATAGAAAGAATTATCTACTCACAGGGTAAGGCTCGAAGTTGGGTAGCCCTAAAATGTACTTTTTCAATCCACATTTGACTAAATAGACTTCAAAAACGTGTCCAGAGGATCCAAAAACTTAGGAAATGACTTCAGAAGCTTAGTCACTATTCATGGCCAGAAAAATTGTTCACGTCGGGAAAAAATACTATTCACGCCGAAAATACTGTTCACATTTATTGTTTGGACACTATTCATAGGTACTAATTAGAGAAGAAAAATTTGTAAAATTATAGCACCAAATCACGTTGTTTGACCGTGAAATTTATCATACAACCAATACTCTATATCCTTAACAAAACCCCTAACTTGGGAGCTCAAAAAATCATAAAAAAATCTAGCATTTTAGAAAAACATTACCTATGCGTTGCTATTCACGATTTTCTACCAAGCTTTCGGCAAAGTTTCCACAAAATTAATCGGTGAATTTTGAAACTCTCATCACCACGAGTCCAACGGTACCTTCAGTATCTCAATTGGATGTCTAGAATGGGATAAATCCTAGAGAGAAGGTAGGTTAGAGAGAGAAAATGAATAGGGAAAACTCATTTCCACCCCTTGCCATGCTACGCTTTTCATGTTTCCTCTCTCCCCTTTTTCTCTTTTTTATACTTATTATTATTTAATAATTAAATATTTAAGATTTTGTTTTTCATATATACATATAAATATTGTTTTTCATCCTAAAGCATATAAAAATTTCTAAAAATTTATATTATTGCAAAACTTTAGTTGCACTCTTAAATTATGACTTTTCTCTATAAAAATTTAATAAAAAAAATCACAAAATAAAATATCTTTATGCATAATAAAAGAAATAAATTTATAAATAAAAATAAAAATTTATTTAAAGCCAAATATAATTATTTTAAGCAAAATAAAAATTATTTTAATTAAAAGCATATTTTCTTTTAGCAAAACATAATTATTTAAAATAAAAATATATTTGTTTATAGTAAAACATTATTATTTAAAAAAATTATGGGATATTACATTTTTCTCCCCTTAAGAAATTCAGTCCCAAAATTTCAAACCATCCTATCATAAGTAGGAAAAGAAGTGAAGGCATAAATTACAGTTATTAATTTCACTGTCAAGTTATTTGGGATATCTCTTTTGTATATCATCTTTACTGTCTAAGAAGTCTCTTCACTTAAGTGATTTTTCCATATAACTTTAACCATAGAGATTTCTTTAAACCATAAGTTCTTCACTTGGTGATCAATAATATACATTAGTTTTTCCTCATAATTAAGCCAAATTTTTGTCCAATTGATTTTCTTGAAATCTAATAGCATGAGAAGAATCTAATAGGTATTTCCTTAGTATTGATGTAAGAAAGATTGTATCCACATTACTTAATCTTGATGGCAATGCTAGGCAATATACTACTATGCTTACTTTGTTCAAGATTTCAAAAAACCTTATATATTAGAACTTAACTTTTTTCTTCTTTCCAAATCTCATTACCTCTTTCGTGGGTGTGTCTTTTAAGAATATTTGGTCACCAACTAATAATTTCTAGTGCTCAACATTCATGGTCCTTATAGACTTTTGACCATTGAGTTGCTTGTATTTTTTTTTCTAATCAGTTTCACTTTATCAACGACATCTTATAATAAATCTGACCCCACTAAATCATTTAACAGAAAGTTTGTAACATATTTTACATAAGGCTTTAAGTCATCCAATAACATTTTGTTATTGGAAAATTCTGCTAAAGGATCTCTCACCAAACTTGAAGACATATGCTTGAAGCATGCTTTCCAAACTAGCATAATCAATTTAGGTTAGTCATATTATATCTATTGCATGTTATTCCAAATTAAATTCCAAAAGCTTAACTTTACTTAATTGATCCACCTATTAGGAGACCTATAATGTTTCATGTAAACCTTAAATGGTGCCATTTGTATATTGGCATGTTAACTACTAATATGAGCAAATTCAACTAAGGACAAGTAAATTATCCCAACTTTCACCAAAATTATATAAAGATACCTGAATCATAACTTCCAATGCGTAAACACATCATTTAGATTTATTATTAGCAATGCTATAATCTAACTAAGATCTTAAGGCTTCCTGAATAGCTTTCCTAAGACAATATATTCAATTCTTACTTGTTGACTCACCAAACAACTAAAAATATATCACTTGTATCTTTTTTTTACCATTATACTAGTACAATTTTTTCAAATCTTAATATATCCTATCAATATTTAAAATCTCTGGCTTCTTCTAAAATCTCCTTTCTCAACATAATTCACATCCTAGATACTAGACTCAAATTATCATGGTATAAACCCTTAACACAAATATCTTAATCACTTACATTATTTTTGGACATGGTTCTCAAAATATTCAATATTTCCAAATTAAGAATTCAAAGATTAATTTAAATTCTACTTCCCATATTTTATTCCTCAAGTACTTCAACACCACTAATTCCCTTGATTACATATGTCAAAGCACCATAAGGCCATCATCCGTCTATTTCTTTCAAACTTTTCATTACTTTAACCTACTAACCACTTGGACACCATAATAACTGGGTTTCAAAGAAAAGAAATTAACCCTCCTTGTATAAGGAAAAGAACCTTGTATTTAATGCCAATCATTAATCAAGGATGATGCAACAGAAAAAGAGGAATATTTAATAGAGCATGGTGCCAAAATTGAAAGTCAAAAGTTTAGACAAAGCATTAAAAGAAAATTAAAATCGGTGGCCGTAATTCTTGAAAATCTATAGACAAAACCTAGCTGCTATTTCAACAAAAATAGGTGGCCACAAGTTTTCACTATATGTACCAAAATCTACTTTTAAGCTGTTGGTATTAGGTGAAAAAATAGCATATGGAAAAGAAGCATTTCTGAGCTTATAAAAGTTTGTGAAGAACACAGAGCATGTAGTTAACTGGTAGGATGCAGTTGATTGCTTCAAAACAAATGTAATCAATCAACTGTAAAATAAATCAGTATAAATTAAAAATTCTCAAAATAGCTAGTCAACTTAATAATACCGATAGTCGACTGCCAAGAATATTAGAAAAATAAAATAAACGATTTGATAGTCTGTCTTCAACAATTAACTTGATTTCATTTTTACTCTCTTTTTTTATAATTATGTCTATCACCTACAACTTTCTTAGAAGAATCAAGATATCAATGCTTCATCAAGGACAACAAGGAAAAGAAAACTTTATGGTGATATCTCAACTTTATTCTCTTTATGTGCTTAATATGAACCACAATCACAACTACTATACATATACATGTTTGCTGTCATTTTTGAAATTTTAACCTTCAATTTAACTTATATCCACCAATCACTCACATAGCTGTTCTAATTATACTCGGTCTATTCGCATAGCTATCATAAGTATGCCCTTCTCTGAGTTCTATAAATACACATGCTAATATTTTTACTTTCATACTCAAAGTTAGGGTATGAGCAGCTATGGAGAGAATCGCATTCCGTCAGTTTCGAAATATTTGTGTCTTTTGTGGTTTTAGTCCTGGAAAAGACGGAGAGTATTTAAAAGCTGCACAAAACCTAGGTATGGTGTTGGCTAGGAGAAAAATTCATTTGGCCTATGGTGGAGGTAACCATGGGTTAATGGGGTGTGTGTCTACAGCTGCACATGTAAGAGGATGTCAAGTTCTAGGTATTATTCCTACAGCTCTAACTGCATTCAACATCATAGGAAAAATAATTGGGAAAGAATTTAGAGTAGCTTCCATGCATAAGTGTTGTGTCTGTTTTATAAATAGCTGCAAGTGCATGGCGTAGCTGTAGCTAGTCCGGCGAGTACGGGTCATATTCCACAGAGAACAATAGTCAATTACTAGAATTATACGAAGCAAGCTATCTAACACAATGTAATTTGATGAGAGAGTGTGTCACAATTAAGTAAATAGGTAATTCAATTAACAAAAGTCTAGAGTTAGGGTTTACCACACTTATTCAACAATCAATATGTACTTCTAATTGCAATTATCTAGGTAATTGGGGATGGTTTAGCCTTAATTAACTAGCAAGCTCTTTCAAGTGTTACTAATCGTACCTAGGTTAATCCAATTGCCTACTTTTGTGGTTCTTAATTCAACCTAGGTCCATTAAGTTCTAAGCTAACCAGGTTTTATCAACATAACTGGAGGAGATGTAAGTAGGATGGAGATGGCCAGTAATTCCAAATGCAACAAAAATTATCATCAGCTTTAAAACCAGAACACCGAGTACAACAAAAATTCAAGCATACATAATTCCAAATGCAGCTTTTAATGCCCAAGTAAACTAGTGAAGAAAAGTCCAGTAATTATCAGCATGAAAACCTATATAATTAAGCAAAACTTTCCAGCATTACATGGCTAATTAAGGGCAGAAATTTGGCAACAAATATTCTCAATTCAAGATAAGCGAAGACCAGAAAATTTCAATGCAACAAATCCAGTAGATTAAAGCTCAAGTGCAGAAAGCAAAACCAGACCAATCAAAATAATTAAACCAGTGCAATCATGAAGTCCAAAATTTTGAATTCATAAATTTAAACAAATTGCAGTAAATCAGAAATTACTTGGATGTAAGTAGGATGGAGATGCAGCACTGAGCAACTAGCAACCTACAATGCAATGCAGCACAAGGTAATGTAAGGGGATGGGGTGATAACTCTAATTCATTAGAGTTTCTCTATGCTTTTCTAAGGATATTTACTATGCATTTTGATTTATTAGCATTCATGCCCCCTGATTTAATAGAATGTTTTGCCTCTCATTGATACAAGATCACCCTTTCCGTTTGCTGTGACAATTCAGTATACATGCGTGGCAATTAAGGCAACAAACCGAGTAATGTTGGGTGATCTTGGTCCTTTTTAATACGATGCATATGATGGGAAGCTGATTCTTTATGATATGGTGCAGGTGGCAGGGAGTCACAACTGCTGCAACAGGTGCGGCCACTACCTAGCATGGAAAAGGGAGCACCCAACTGACACAGCAGAAGCGTTGGGATGCAAAGGTACATAAACTGTCTCCACTACTAGAAGTGGAGGGAAAGCTGTTGGTAGATATGCTGGCCGAAAAGCAAGAAGAAGTACAGTAGAACATGCCACCTCACTGGGACCATAGACTTGTTTATAAAAGGTATGGAGTAGAAAAGAAAAAGACACACAGGGGGGAGAGACGCAAGGGGACAAAAAGAAAAACAGAAAGAAGAAGCCCAAAAATCCCTGACGAGAGTGTGCTGTGAGGATACACTCTAGCTTAGGATGGGCCAACCCTGAATGGTGAAGCACTGGAACGAGGAAGAGGACTGCTACTGAGGATTCCCCTTCATCTCTCTTTATGTTTTCATTGTTTAGCAGGAAACTGTATTTCTTTTCATATAGTTGTATTACTCTTCACTGCATACTAGTTATTCTAATGCTTGTAGTTAGTTTGGATATGAGGCTGGGCTATGTTTCCAGCTAGGGTTGTAGACGGGTTACAGTGAACACATGCACATTTTAATTTATCAATGATTTTGCTTCAACAATGCTTTGTCATTCAACTGTGTTTGTATATCTTAACTTCTCCTGTTAACTTTAATTTGATAGAGGAAGGCTGAGGCTAACATTGACCTGGAAAGTTGGTGGAGGCTGGAAAAGAGTTGGATGTATGGGCATAACTAATATAGAAATATATGGTTGTCCCATTTGACCCAATAGTTGGGGCTTCAAGTAAAACTCTGGGGATGGGATTGATGCAGGGACGTGTGTCCAAACCCCAGGAGTGCATAGAATGGTAGTCTGGAAAAACCCCATTCAAGAGAAGACTAGGCACTGAAGCAATTGCTATAGCAATTTCTAGAGCAAAATGAGTGCAGAAGTTCATGGCAACCCTGAAGCTACCCTAGTTCACCTAATATCTTTTTCTTTCGTAACCTATAACTTAATTAAGGCCTTGTTTAGTTTGTTTAACCTTAATTTCTCCTGAACATTAAATCTTGTGAACCAACAGAATTTTGCTACAGCACTTCATGAGTCAAAGCATTCTATAGTAGTTTCTAGTACACTTCTCGTGGGACGATACTCACTCATCATTATATTACTTGGTCATGACACGTGCACTTGCGTTCTAACATTGCATACATACTTTGCAACCAACATGGGGGAATAGGGGCTTTGGGTAGGCTGGGAGAGGGAGTTGGGAGAGAAAAGAATGGTGGGCTACGAGTGAAGTTAATGCAGGGAAAATATTTTCGGTTAAATACTGGTATTTGGGAAATTTATGGATTTGGGTGTGCAAGGTTTTCTGGGTTAGTGATTGAGGGCTTTGGGTTGTAGAGGGTATAGGCCAAGGATGGAGGAGGATGGAAAAGTGAGGTGTGGGTTGGGCACGGGAGGATAATCACGGGTTTATGGGATAATGGGATAGGGAGAAGAGACCGAGAGGGAGAGGGAAATCTTGGTTAGGGCACGGGAGTGGCTGGGTTGAAGAAATTTACAAAGAAGAAGGAACACGGGCAAGACTGGTGGAGATGGGAGGAACACAGATGCACGGGAATGAAGGAATGAACATGGGCTAGGGCACGGAAGAAGGTACTAAAACACGGGATAAAGAAGGGGAAAATTTTGGATATTTTAAGTTCCCTAGGCCCGAAGCACAGCCGTGCTACACAACACAGCATACCGTGCTTCGGGCTGGACTTCCAGTTCTCCCTCTTTTTGAACCACTTACCTGGGGCGCGGGTTGGGCCAAGCCATGTTGCAAAACATGGCTCACCTGTGCTTGGCATTGGAAATCCATTTTTCTCCTAGATTTGGCCCATGTTAAGGAACACAAGGAGGATGTGTTTACATTGGGACTAGGGCACAACCGTGTCCTATGACAGGGCTTGCCTATGCTTGGCGCTGAAAGTGCCAAAATCTCCAAAATTTGCTTGAAGCACGGGCGTGCTTTGTGACACAGGCTACTCGTGTTTAGTGATGGAATCCATTTTTCTTTAAATTTTGCCTTAGTTTTTTGCTCTTCTTTAATTTTTTCTCAAAATTATTGCTTTCTTCACTCTTGGAAATGCAAATTGTGACCTACAAAACAATCGAAAACACTCTTAAATTCCTAACCTAAGAAATCAATTAAAACTAAAGATAAAAACAAAACAAAAAACAATGAAATTATGCAAAAAGAAACTTAAAAATTAAAATGTGAGTTGCCTCCCACAAAGTGCTTATTTAAAGTCATTAGCTCGACTCCTTTGGCATGCTTTCCACTCAAAGAGGCTTAAAGAGAATTTAAATAACTCTCTTTTCTATCCATTACCTCTTATCTTAGTACAAGAATGCTCACCACACGGAAATCACTATTCACGACGAACAAAAAGTTGTTAGATAGCTGGAAAATTTCATATCCTAAGGTTTATCTAACTCCTGAATCTATCTACGATGTCAGAATTTCAATTAGAGGTCTCCAAGTAAGAGTTTTAGAATTTACCTTTTTATGAGATTTTCTACTTCAGATCTTTGACGATTCAATTGCTGATTTGAAAATTTGATCGGTCAAAACCGTAGTATTCTTCGTCCTGAATTTATTAACATCCTTCGTTTTGAGATCAGAAATCAATAGGCACTCTAGATCAAGAGAAAAAGTTGAAGATTACTATTCACTCACTATTCATCTTCTCCATTTTTTCCTCAAATTTCTGCCTCCTCCGTCCCTTTTCTTGATTACACCCTTTTCCCCTTTTCATTTTTTTAATAATAATAATAATTATTTAATAATTAATAATAGGATTGTCTTTTAAATAAATTCATATAAATTCCGTTTTTCACCCTAAAATATTCCAAAAATTTCTAAAAATTTACATTCTCATAAACCTTGAGTTAAACTCTTAAATCATGATTTTTCTTTATAAAAATCATAATAAAACAAATCTCAAAATAAATATCTTTATACATATTAAAAGAAAGAATATTTCTAAAAATACAACAAAAATTCATTAGAGACCAAGATAATTATTTCAAACAAAACAATAATTATTTTAATTAAAAATAGACTTACTTTTAGTATAACATAATTATTTTTAAACAAATACAAATATATTTGTTTATAACAAAACATTATTATGTAAAAATAAAAATTATGGGATGTTACACAAAACATCCTTATCCTACACAAATAATTTCAGCCAAGCAAGAGAGATTCAAGGGCTGGAAATTTGTCACCTAAAAAAGTAAACCTATCATACTTGATTAAGACAAAAGAAAAAGGAAATGAATCCCTAAATAAAAAGGACCTTGTCCCTTGTCTTAAGAACATTTTAACATGATTTTCAAAATACAAATCTCCTTTTGCTATGCATATCTTGACTAAGGGAGAGGAAGACAAGAACATGAATTGTTTTTCCAAAAAAAAAAACCAATTGCATCCTAATTGTGATAAGGTAGACCCATGGTTATGAAAGGTGAATCACTTGATAGTTTATTTAAGCAAAACCCAACCTTATAACATTATAATTTTGTCCAAGTGAGGGAGAGGAAAAATGTAAGAAAGGTAGAGTGAGGAAATGAGAGAAAGAAAGGAGAAGAGAGGAAGAAAAAGGAAGGAAAAGTCTAGAAGACTAAGTACTCAAGGTAAGTTAGCTTAATCTCCAATTGAATCTATCTTTCTTCTTCATTCTTGGGGTTCAAAAACTCACCCTCTTTCTCTTATTTAAGTTGCTAGAAATCCTAAGGAAAGGGAGGAATCTTGCTACTTCGTTCAAGAGGAAACAAGAAAAAGAATTCACTAAGTGAGCTAGGGAGATCTTTAGGTAGGTTTAACATTTTTTTAGAAAAGCTTTGAAATTAGAAACATTTATATGGAATTTTGATCCTAGAACTTTTATAAAATTTACTATATTTGTTACCTGGATGATTAGCCATGGATGTTGCTATATCATGTTACATGTTGATCTTACAAGTAATGTATGTTTGTATACTTAGGTTGGTGTGGAAAGTTCAGCATAGGTATGGCTAGAGGTGGAAAATTTTTAACATTTTAATGCTACTATTTTGTATATTTAAATGTGGTGAAAAATTGATGGAATATGATTAGATGTAAATTAAGAAGAAAATGGAAGAGGACATAATAAAATGATGAACTAAAACCTTAGAAAAGGTTTGGTTAGAAAACTGGATTTTGGAGTAACCAAGGAAGCTTCTGTTTTTCAAATTATAGGAAGAGTCGATTAGCATGAAAAATATAGATATATGTCACATGGAGTTTTAGCCCGTAGAATCACTCAATGCGGAGTCCATATGAGGTAGATATGGTCAGATTAGTAAGCAGTGGTCAGAAAATGGTTAACTAGGGAAGAATCTGTTAGGAAAGCTTATGTGTTTTAATTTATGGGAAAATTATGTAAGTTATTAAAATAAATGGTTAACATAAACAATATATATATATGTCTCACGGAAATTTAGCCACTGGAATCACTCCATTTGGAGTTCGTATGAGGGAGATATGGTCAGATTAGTAAATAAATGTCAGAACCTACCCGAGAAAAAATAACGTTTAATTTGAGGGAGTAATATCACCAAGATTCCTTAATATTTCACTAAAATGTTCAACATAATAGTTTTAGATAATTGTTTTATCTTTAAATAAACACCAAGATCACGTAAGAGTTAAAATGAGGGAGTTATAATTTGATTAGTGATAGAAGGTCAAGTAGGACAAAAACTTGCATCAGGGAATAACACAACATAGAGCATAGCCGTGTTTCAAGGCACGACCAGGCCGTGTTCTATGCTGGAAAGGGCATTTTGAAGCCTAAAGCATGGTCGTTTTACAAGAAATGGCCAAGCCGTGTTATAGGATACATTTAGGCTATATTGGAAGCTGGTAAAGCTTATTTTCAACAATTTTCTACCTTAAATGAACCTCATTAACTATAGGATATTAATAGAAACCAAATTAAAGAAGAATGCCGTATTAAATTTGTGAGAACATGTGTTGAAAATAATATAAATAGGAGGAAAGTGACTAGAGGCCAAGCATAAAGAAAATGAAGAGATGGAAATAATATTTAAAACAGAAGAAGAATCTTATAATTGACATGTGTATGGCATAGCCATTGCCATTGCATGAACTCTTTACCATCTTAAGTGTGTAATTTTGACATGGAAACATTTTAAAGTGATATTTGAAACGATTATGTTCATGTCATGATTACCAATAATTTTTGGTAATGATTGTATTTTGATGAAAAATTATGGCATGTGAGTATAACGAACATATTTGTTATTGAAATCATATTTTTGGCTACTAATGAGAAAAGAAAAGAAAAGAAATAAACACGGTCACATGGCGGTCTATGTGGTGCACCAATAGGGGACGCCCTACCAACGGCTATGGTTATGTTAATGAGAGAAGAAAGAGAAAGTGTGCCATGTCAGACAGAGTGAGAAAAATCCGTACCGGAGAGTAGAAAATATTCACCCTGACTGGGGTAGCTTGAAATGAAAATAAGTTGATAGCCATCATGTGGTAATCTAAAAATAGTTATTCATGTCATACATGTCATTACTGTATGATTTTCATGTGCATAGATAATGTGCATTCATGTGACCTAAGATATTTGTTGTAGCTTATACAGATGAACATGACATGATGATCTATATTGATGATAATTATGATTTATTATTGAATCTACTGGGATTTAATTCTTACTATATTTCCATATCATGTTCAGAAAACTAGTTTTACAAATTTTTCTTTGGCTTTGGCTCTTAGTGTACGTTGGATCGAGTTACTCTATGTTGGGCAGATCCCAAAAAATAATAAAATGTTTGTGGTCGAGTTGGTTAAGATCCCGGTGAAGGTGCAACCACCCGCACCCGTATCCTTGGAACTGGTCAATATAGATAAATAAGATGTAGACATATATGTGTTTGATTTGTGTGCGAATGTTGTTAATTAATGATGCTTAAACCTTAATTATGCTTGATTAAATTAATTGAATGTTATTATGAGTTAAATAAAGGTAATGACTTCATGGGATTTAAATATATATATATATATATATATATATATATATATGTAAAAAAATGGAGTTATTACACACCACAACTGCGAATTGTCCTAAGTAGGGGACATCCACAATCTGTAACTCAAGCAGGATGGTCAGAACCACGAACGACATACTGATGATCTGAACATAACACTACAACATAGTGAGATATAAAATCCCAGCAAGAACAACATCTAGCAATCAGAAGCATAATAGAAAACTCACGTGTTATGTTTAGCTATATAAGCTACTAAAAACATTTTTTGTTTTGTACAATAAAGTACAATATACACATGCAGTCTTTATACAGGTTATGCATCAATATCACGTAAATATAATAAACTATGTATTAATAAGATACCTATACATTGCTCATAGTGACTCATCATCTGATAATTTCTCATTTTTCTAACCTCAGTGTGGTGTAATCCCTTAGCCCTCCTACTACTCACCCATCATTGGGTTCCTTAGTCAGAACGGTCTTTCCCATATTACCACTTTAGGCTATAGGGCGTCTTCTGTCCCAGTACCGTATCATAGCCATGACTCTTCAGTCTCCTTATCTCTATAAGGTGCCGTATGTCATTGGGTCATCTTAGTTGGTTAGTGGTCATCCTAGACTTGTCAATCTCCTCAATATAGCAAGGCGACAACTGTTGCCAGGCCACCCTGCTTCAGAGAGGATCAATCTGACTATCAGTTGCCTCAACACAGTAAGGTGACATCTATTGGCAGGCCACCCTACTTCAGAGATAGTCATCCTAACTAGCTCATATCTTTTACATGTTTTTCAAGCCATTTGTCTCAATAAAGAGCATGCACATTAATCATCATGAGCATAGTCAAAAATTACTCTCATGCATGCTATAATTACTCATAATATAATATGAAGAAAAGTATTCATGCTCTTGTAGCTTTCCATAGCATCCATATATAATTTACCCCTTTTTGATTCACATAAAATTTATTTATGGCATTCAAATGGAGTATTCATACATCCTTCCATCATGCATTCATAGTTAATTCAAAAGATATTACACAACCAAGTAAATACTAAAATTTTTCTCTAATATATGGCTCATAGAACTCCAATTATAATTTAATAAACATTGGTTCTTGGTTAAGATTCAAAAAGAAAACAAGAAAGCAACAAAATAAGCAAAACAACATGAAGCATGGCTTGGCTGTGTCACCAAGCACGGCTGTGCTCCACTCGTGTTCTGCATCCTTTTCCAAAACCAGTCGAGAGCATGGATGTGCTCTGGACGTGAAACTTAGAAAAACTATCTTTTTTCTTCCTAAACCAGCCATCAAACCAGAAAACATCCAATCAAACATTTTAGGCATATAAAATCCAAATTATCGACAACACATATCCTTCAAAAATCATGAATTAAACTCCAAAACTAACCACACCATATTTTCACAAATTACCACCTCATGCACATATATAAAAGTCAGCCATCAACACTATAAATGCATCATCAATGTTTTCATCTATTCTACCATCATGCTTCCATTAATGTATATAAGACACACATCAAGCCATTCAATCAAGAAAGATCATAAATAGGGTGTTGATCTTACCTTTCATACAACACAAGTTTGTTACTCTCACTAGATTTGGTTGGGTTCCTCCCATTAGCTTTCACCACCAAGTTGCAGATTTTTTCCCCACCTTAAGATCCAAGAAATCCATGACTAAAACACAAGATTAAGGAGGATTGACTCACTTTTTTGCCTTCTCTTTAAGCTTTCTCACTCTTTTCCTCATTCTCTCTCTTTCTCCTTCTCTTCTTCCATTTTCCTTTTCTTGTCTTGCTCTGTTGCCGTCGCTATTTCTGATTCTTGGTGGCTGGCTTGCGGCTTATTCACCAAGTCAAGGGTAAAAGAATTCAAACCCTCCAAATCTCTAACAATTTCATTTTTTCCATGCCATCACATTGGGACTATGCCATTAGCTAAGGCCTTGTTTGGTGAGTTAGAAATTTTCCAAGTGTTTAATCTCCTCTTTAGGTGTACTTCGATGACTTTTTGTGGAACTCTATTCATTGTTCCTTATCCCTATTATTGTTGCCCATTTTTAGTCTTGTAAACAAGAAAATTACTATTCCATCCTTGGTACTTTCCTTTTAAGAATGAGAATTTCCTTATTTAATACTCATAATCATTTCCTTATAAATACTCGATTTAATCCTTTTTAACTCTTCTCAACATCCTATTTTGTGAAGGCACTAATAGAAAATTCAAGGTGTTACATTTCTCCCCCGTTAGAATGAATTTTATCCCTAAAATTTAAAAATTTACTTGTTCTCAAAGAGTTGTGTATGAGAGTGCCTAATATCTTCCACTCTCTCCCATGTAGCTTCTTCCTCGGGCAACCTTCTTTACAATACCTTCACTTGAGGAATAGTTTTACTACGTAGTCGTTTTACACTTCTGTTCAGAATTACAATCGGGTCTAGTTGAAAAGTCAAGTTTTCTTTTACCGTTACTTCTTCCTCCTGAATCACATATGATAGATTCGACAGATATTTCCAAATTTGAGAAACATGAAACACATTGTGCAGGTTTGATAGTCTTGGGGTTAAGTATATTTGATATACCGATGGCCCAACTTTCTTGAGTATCTGGTAAGGTCCTATATAACATGGGCTTAATTCTTAACCTTCATAGCTCGACTAATTCTAGTAGTTGGAGAGATCATTAAAAATACGTGTTCCTATCAACACCCTACTAACTAGCATCTTATTTCATACATCAACATCATAGAATATTTCCCAAACTACCTTTTAGTATTATTTGTTTTTTCTTATCTGTAAATTTTTAGCAATGTCTACCTAGCCCATAAATTCACCTATTTACTTATATTGTTAGTTATCTTTCTTGTATAAGCATACAAGTGCTTCAGGCTATTCCAAGCATTTTTAAATCTCATTTTCTTATAGGTAACTAACTAGGCATGATATGCATTACTTACAACAAAAAGGCTCTAAGTCCATAAAGAAAAGTGTATAGTCCATAACTTATTTTACATCACATTACGAGTTGTCTAAAAGGGACTTGTCACTCTACTAACACATCCTATATATATTACACAACAAGAAAAAAATACAATCCATATCCATATTCAGATGAATCAACCTTGAGACCCCTGTTGTTCACCTCTTGTTGGAGTACCTGGAATGTGATTATGTGGACATAAAAAGATGAGATGACAATCTCAATAGCTAGCAAATTTTTTAGAAAAATAGTATACATTCCATGCCTGCAAAAGGGTTATGCATCTCAATTTATTTCACTGAAACATAAGCACTGACCATACATACATACATCATCTTGGTGTCACTAGAGACTCATAACATTATGGTCTACTTACTCAAATGCAATCCCATGCCTATAAAAGGGTTATGCATCTCCTATTATTGGCCAATATGTGGGGGAAATGGGGCTTACTTGGCACACCTTGGGCACCCCTTAATTCCCTTGAATTCATACATAACATATCTTTAGACCATCATTCATCATAGCACAAAAGTCAGCCAACTAGTGAAATTGATAAATTCAAGTTCACAAACATAAAGAGTGTTTTAAGGAAAAGCTAGCTACCTTAATTCCTACACAATCACTTCCTTTCCAAGTCTGCCAATGTTACTACCAACAACTCAAACTAAAACATATAAGGGATTCTGGTTAATGCATGCATATTAGCACCTAAAATCATAAGTCTCTAGTTTAAGAGCTTCTACCCCCTCAAAACAAAACTGTGATTATATTTAGATTTGAAGTTATTATTAAATATGACAAAAGTCCTCTAAAAATTCTAAATTTTTCTATGGAGGTTCCTCTACATGTCTATTTTATTTCGTGCTTCTATCAGCCCTTAACTCTTCCATTTACTTAAAGAACTACCTCTATAATCCAGAAGAGCGCATATTGGTCTCAGTTCCATTTCTATTTTATTTTCCTTTCCTTTGGATGGGTAAAAATTCTTCAAAATTTGTGCTATTTGATACAGAGTATCCTAGATATGTTATATAATCACTATAAAAATTTAAGTAAAAATTAATTCATTTGTCTCCTCAAATAACACACTTTTTATTGCTGTCCCTAGTTCTGGTATATTCTGACTAACTACTTGTCCCACTGAATTTCCATATTTTATTATAAGCCTTAACCTATCCAAAATTCTCTAAATTTTGGTGTTATCCTTAATTAGGATACTTATAACATGTCAGAAAATTTTCATATGAAAATTCAACATCTAACCCCTTCAATGTTTAGTATTTCCATCAACAGGCTAAGCTGTCTAGTAGATTGTTCTCAGCACTGTTCCGATCATAAATGGCCTATTTGTAGGTTCTCAAAAATTAAGAAAATTTTCAAAATTGATTATCGATATTTCAGGACTTTTATCACCAAATATTAGAAATTTTAAAGGTCATTTACCCAATCAAAAAATTCAAGAACACAAGGCCAAAAACTTTTAGGTGCAAAATATGTGGTGCTTCAGCATGTTTGTCACTTAGATGGCAAAGATTTTTGCCTACCACTAGAGTTTCGTGTTTTCAACTTTAACATCTTGCATCTCATGCTTAAGAATCACCCATGAAGAACCCAAAATGTGCTTTACTCACTACAAACCAACTTTCCTCAAGAGGAAAAACTCACCTTGTGTAGAAATGCTCCTATGGTTCTCAAATTTTAGCTTGCTTCTCGTCTTGGTTTCCCTTGCACCTTAGCTACATTTTTTTCTAGTTTTTCTCCCCCTTTAGCTCTAAGTTTTTTGGCTGCCTTTTCTCCCTTTTGGGTGTTGATTTCATCAAGAATGAGGTTTGAATTTACTACCCAAAATAATACCTAGACAGCACAATTCTTGGCTGCTGGTTTCCATCACTAAAGAGGAAAATAAGGCTGTGTTTTGAAGGGATTCCCTTGTGGTTTCTGTAGGGAGGGAGTGAGAATGCAGAGCATGGTGTGGGGTAACAGCTTTTGCATGATTTTTTTGATTATGGGCAGAAACATGGCTGAACTGGGTGGCTGTTTCTTGGCTAGAATGTTGCTGAAATAATTATGGCTATGTGGCAAGATTTTCTTGCTGAAAAGTGGCATTTTTCTTGGCTGATTTTGGCTAAAGTTTTTGTGTCTATGTGGCATGCTTTGGTAAGTGCAAGGTGGCTATAAGTTGGTTAAAATTTTTTAGCCAATGTGGCATGCTAGGTAGCTTCAACTTTGTGGGCAATGTGGCATGCTTTGGTAGGTGCAAGGTGGCTGTAATTTTGTAGGCAATGTGGCATGCTATATCGCTGCAACTTTGTGGGCAATGTGGAATGCTTTGGTAGGTGCAAGGTGGCTAAATTTTTTGGCCAATGTGGCATGCTTTGGTAGGTGCAAGGTGGCTGCAAGTTTGTAGCCAAGGTGGCATGCTATATGGCTACAACTTTGTGGGCAATGTGGCATGCTTTGGTAGGTGCAAGGTGGCTGCAATTTTGCTGTCAATGTGGGATGCTTTGATAAGTGCAAGGTGTAACAACTCCATTTAAGTATCAATTTTTTTTTTAAAATACCATGAAGTTATTACCTCGTTCCAACTTAACTCAATATAACATTTATTTAATTTATACAATACAGAGTTCACATACATGTCATTAATCAAAACATATGTACAACATATCAAACACATAAAAATCTATATCTTATTTATTCTGGTTGACCAATTCTGGAGATACAGGTGCGGGTGGTTTCACCTTCACCAGGATCTAAGCCAACTCGACCACAAACATTTTATTTGCTTCTGGGATCTGCCCAACATAAAGTACTCGATCCAACGTGCACTAAAAGCCAAAGTTATAGAAAAATCTGCATAACTAATTTTCTGAACATGATATGGAAATATAGTGAGAATTAAATTTTCTGAACATGATATGGAAATATAGTGAGAATTAAATCCCAGTAAGTTCAACAATAAATCATCATCAATATAGCTCATCACATCATGTTCAGCTATATAAACTACAGAAAATATCTTTGGTCACATGAATGCATTATATCTATGCACATAAGAATCATACAGTAATAATATGTATGACAGGAGTAACTATTTTTATAATATCATATGATGGCCAACAACTTATTCTCATTTCAAGTTACCCCGGTCAGGGTGAGTATCCTCTACTCTCCAGTATAGGCTTTTCTCGCTCCGTCCGACATGGCACACTTTCTCTTTCTTTTCTCATAATCATAATCATAACCGTTGGTAGGGCGTCCCCTACTGGTGCACCACACGGATTGCCATGTGACCGTGCTCATTTCTTTTCTTTTCACAATGATAGCCAAAAATATGATTTTAATAACAAGTATGTTCATCAAAATATAACTATTACCATAAATCATTGGTAATCATGCCATGAACATAACCATTTCAAATATCACTTTATAAAATATTTCCATGTCAGAATTTCACACTTAAGATGGTAAGAAGTTCATACAATGGCAATAGCTATGGCATATACTAGTCATTTATTATTTTCATTTATAAGATTCGTCTTCTTTTTTTAAATATTAATTTTATTTCTTTATTTTCTTGATGCGGGTTTTCATCATATCTAACCTTATCTTTATGCTTGGCCTTTAGTAATTTTCTTCTTATTTATATCATTTTCAACACATGTTCTTACAAATTTATAGAGCATTGTTCTCCAATTTGATTTCTACTATTACCTTAGAGTTAAAGAGGTTCATCTAGGGTAGAAAAATGTTGAAAATAGGCTTAACCAGCTTCCAACACGGTCTTGCCATATTCTAGGACACGGCCATGCTTTAAAAATATTTCAAATGTACTCAAAAACAGCCCCGAACACGGCTAGCCCATGCTTGAAGCACCCAGACCACGGCCTGGCTGTGCTCTGTGACCTTTTCTCACTAATCAGAGTATAACACCCTCATTTTAACTCTGATTGAGGTGATCTTGGTGTCTATGGAAAGTTAGGACAATTATCTAAAACTCTTATGTTAATCGTATTAGCAAAATAGTAATAAATCATAGTGTTATTACTCCCTTCAATTCAATATTATTTCTTCTCGGGTAAGTTCTAACCTTTACTTACTAATCTGACTATATCTCCCACATAAGAATTCCAAATTAAGTGATTCCAGTGGCTAAACTTCCATGACACAAAAATCTATAATTCATATGTTAACCATTTATTTTAATTCCTTATAGAAGTTTCCCACAATTTAAAACACCGAAGCTAGCCTAACATATTCTTCCCTGATTAACCATTTTCTGACCTTTGTTTACTAATCGGAACATATCTTCCTCATATGAACTCGAAATTGAATGATTCCAGTGGCTAAACATCCATTACACATATATCTATAATTCATATGTTAACCATTGATTTTAATTCCTTATAGATTGTTCCCAAAAATTAAAACACCAAAGCTTAAAATTCTGCCACCCATAGCCATACCCATGCAGAACTATCTCCACCAACCTAAGTATTCAAACATACATCACATGCAAGATCAATATGTAACATGATATAGCAACATCATGACCAATCATAAAAGTTCTAAGATCAAAATCTCATATAAATATTACAAGTTTCAAAAGTTTTCTTCAAAAAGAAATATTGTTAAACTTACCTGGAGCACTTAGTCCCCTAGACTTCTCCTTCCTCTTTCTTCCTTTCTTCCTCTCCTTTCCTCACTCTACCTTGCTTCTATTTTTCCTCTCCCTCACTTGGACGAAATTATAATGTTTTAAGGGTGGGTTTTCTTATATAGACCACCAAATAATTCACCTTTCATGATCATGGGTCTACCTTATCACAATTAGGATACACTTTGTTGAATTTTTGGAAAACAAACAACTTATGTTCTTGTCTTCCTCTTCCTTAGTCAAGATATGCATAGAAAAAGGAGATTTGTATTTTGAAAATTATGATGATATGTTCTTAAGATAAGGGACAAGGTCCCTTTGATTTAGGGATTCTTTTCCATTTTCTTTTGTCTTAAACAAGTATGATAGGTTTGCCTTTTTAGGTGGCAAATTTCTAGCTCTTGAATCTTCATTATTTGGTTGATATTATTTGTGTGGGATAGGAATGTTTTGTCCTAATGTCATGTATTATCATACCACTTGCTAGAATTATGAGTGTAGGATATAGATGTTTTTGTCCTAAAGCCTTGTATTATCATGCCACTTGCCAAACTGATGAATGTAGAATCACACCACTTGCTAAATTTTTGTCTTAATGCCATGTAACCTTTATTATTACATTATTATATCATCACCTATTTTATTTTATTTTATTTTTTCTCTTGGATTTAGGCTTATTCCTACCCATTTTCTTTACTTTGGATAAAATTCTACCTTTCTTGGAGGGCTTGGTCACATTTTCATAATTTTTGGGCTATTGGTCCAATTACTATATCCTAGTCCAAATCTATGTTTTATTTCTTTCTTAGGTTATCCAATGGCTTGCTAGAAACTTATGTGAAGTGGAAAAACTCTATAAGAAGTGTCCATAGATAAAAGCCCAATGTATGGGTAAAGATTTTAAACTTAGTAACTCTAGTTCTTGAATTAGGAAAAATTACCCTAATTCAATGTTCTTAAAATTTTAAGTCCTTTACTTGTTTCTAAAAATTTATCTTCCTTATCCAAGAATTTTGCATCTCTTTAGTATGTTATTTCTAATTTCTTTCCTATTAGGTTTTCCCTCTTTATTTGTTCTCTTAATGTTAGAAACATTTTCTATGCATATACATAAGGTGAAGAATTTCTAAGGATTATATTTCCTTAGATATCTAAAATATTGTCTAATAAATTTTATTTCCTTAATTAAATTTTTATGTACTTTTATCAATAAAAGAAATGAAATTAGGGATGTTACACAAGGTGGCTGCAAGGCGGCTACAATTTTATGGATAATGTGGCATACTATGTGGCTGAAATTTTGTGGTGCTACTTGGCAGCTCCTTAATTATTTTATATTGCCTTAATTTACTACTAATCCTAAATTAGTAATGTCTTAAAAATGTATTTGTAACATCCCTAATTTCATTTCTTTTATTGATAAAAGTACATAAAAATTTAATTAAGGAAATAAAATTTATTAGACAATATTTTAGATATCTAAGGAAATATAATCCTTAGAAATTCTTCACCTTATGTATATGCATAGAAAATGTTTCTAACATTAAGAGAACAAATAAAGAGGGAAATCCTAATAGGAAAAAAAAATTTAAATAACATACTAAAGAGATGCAAAATTCTTGGATAAGGAAGATAAATTTTTAGAAACAAGTAAAGGTCTTAAAATTTCAACAACATTGGATTAGGGTAATTTTTCCTAATTCAAGAACTAGAGTTACTAAGTTTAACATATTTACCCATATATTAGGCTTTTACCTATGGACACTTCATATAGAGTTTTTCCACTTCACATAAGTTTCTAGCAAGCCCATTGGATAACCTAGGCAAGAAATAAAACATAGACTTGGACTAGGATATAGTAATTGGATCGACAACCCAAAAATTATGAAAATGTGACCAAGCCCACCAAGAAAGGTAGAATTTTATCCAAAGCAAAGAAAATGGGTAGGAATAAGCCCAAATCCAAGAGGAAAAATAAAATAAAATAAATTAGGTGATGATATAATAATGTAATAATAATAAAGATTAAGTTACATGGCATTAAGACAAAAATTTAGCAAGTGGTGTGATTCTACATTCATAATTTTGGCAAGTGGCATGATAATACAAGGCTTTAGGACAAAAAACATCTATATCCTACACTCATAATTTTAGCAAGTGGTATGATAATATATGGCATTAGGACAAAACATTCCTATCCCACACAAACAATATCAACCAAATAATGGAGATTCAAGGCTAGAAATTTGCCACCTAAAAAGGCAAACCTATCATACTTGTTTAAGACAAAAGAAAATGGAAATGAATCCCTAAATCAAAGGGACCTTGTCCCTTATCTTAAGAACATATCATCATAATTTTCAAAATAAAAATCTCCTTTTCCTATGCATATCTTGACTAAGGAAGAGGAAGACAAGAACATAAGTTGTTTGTTTTCCAAAAATTCAACAAAGTGTATCCTAATTGTGATAAGGTAGACCCATGATCATGAAAGGTGTATTATTTGGTGGTCTATTTAAGAAAAACCCACCCCTACAACATTTTAATTTCGTCCAAGTGAGGAAGAGAGAGAAATAGAAGAAAGGTAGAGTGAGGAAAGGAGAGAAAGAGAGGAGAAGAAAGGAAGGAAGAAGAAGGAGAAGTTTAGAATGCTAAGTACTCAAGGTAAGATACCTTAATCCTTACTTGAATCCATTTTTCTTCCTCATCCTTGAGGTTCAAAAACTCACCCTCCGTCTCTTACCTAAGCTGCTAGAAAAGCTAAGGGAAGGGAGGAATCTTGCTACTTCTTTCTAGAGGAAACAAGAAAACCAATTCACTAAGTGAGTTAGGGAGATTCTTAGGTAAGTTTAACAATATTTCTTTTTGAAGAAAACTTTTAAAACTTATAATATTTATATGAGATTTTGATCTTAGAACTTTGATGATTGGTCATGATGTTGCTATATCATGTTACATATCGATCTTGCATGTGATGTATGTTTGAATACTTAGACTGGTATAGAAAATTCTGCATAGGTATGGCTATGGGTGGCAAAATGTTTAGCTTATGTGTTTTAATTTTAGGGAATTAAAATAAATAGTTAACATAAGAATTGAAGAGATATGTGTCATGGATATTTAGCCACTGGAATTATTCAATTTGGAGTCCATATGAGGTAGATATGGTCCGATTAGTAAGCAAAGGTCAGAAAATGGTTCATCAGGGAAGAATATGTTAGGATAGCTTCTGTGTTTTAATTTCTTGGAATTATCTGTATGGAATTAAAATAAATGGTTAACATAAGAATTATAGATATGTGTGGTACGGAATTTTAGCCACTAGAATCACTCAAGTTGGAGTCCATATGAGGTAGATATGGTCTGATTAGTAGGTAGAGGTCAGAACCTATCTGAGAAGAAATAACATGTACATTTAGGGAGTAATATCACCTTGATTTCTTCATATTTCGCTACAATGTTCAACATAATAGTTTTTGATAATTGTTTTATCTTGAAATTGACACCAAGATCACCTACATTGGAGTTCAATTGAGGGTGTTATGCTCTGATTAGTAAGAGAAGGTTAGATATGATGAAAACCTGCATCAAGAAAATAAAGAAATAAAATTAATATTGAAAAAAGAAGACGAATCTTATAAATGACTAGTATATGCTATAGCCATTGCCATTGTATGAACTTCTTACCATCTTAAGTGTAAAATTCTAACATGGAAATATTTTATGAAGTGATATTTGAAATGGTTATGTTCATGGCATGATTACCAATAATTTATGGTAATAGTTATATTTTGATGAACATACTTGTTATTGAAAGCATATTTTTGGCTATCATTGTAAAAAGAAAAGAAATGAGCACGGTCACATGGCAAACCGTGTGGTGCACCAGTAGGGGACGCCCTACCAATGGTGATGATTATGATTATGAGAAAAGAAAGAGAAAGTGTGCGATGTCGGACGGAGCGAGAAAAGCTCGTACCGGAGAGTCAAGGATACTCACTCTGACCGGGGTAGCTTGAAATGAGAATAAGTTTATGGCCATCATATGATATTCTAAAAATAGTTAATCATGTCATACATATCATTACTGTATGATTCTTATGTGCATAGATATAATGCATTCATGTGACCAAAGATATTTTCTGTAGTTTATACAGCTGAACATGACATGATGAACTATATTGATGGTAAATTATGATTTATTGTTGAAGCTACTGGGACTTAATTCTCACTATATTTCCATATCATGTTCAGAAGAATAATGCAGATTTTCTCAATGACACTTATTATTTCCGTACGTTGGATCGAGGTGCCCTACCTTGGGCAACTACCAGTTATATCAAATGTATCTGTAGTAGATGTGATTGAGATTCCGGTGGAGGTGCCACCCGCACCAGTGTCCCCGGAAGTAGTCGACATAGATGATTAGAACTAATATGTATCTTTGTACAAATTTTTGTCAAATAATGGTGTGTAGTTTGTTAAATAATGGTGTGCATGGAAACTCAGTATTGTATTACTGTTAATAACAATTATGCTTGGTTAAAGTGATTATTATTACGAGTTAAGTGGTTAGAATTAAAGTAGTAATAACTTCATCGAATTTTACAAATATATATAAAAAAATTTGTTACATTTACATAAATAGAGTTGTTACAGTATTTGTATCTTCTCCCCATCTATTATGCTCCTAAGAATTTTATTTATATGATTCATGATTAACTATATGTCACCTATTTTATAAATGCATTATTATTACATAACTAAGCATTTTAATTCTTTTTCATATGTATTTTCTACTTATTCTTAGATTTATCAAAATTTATTTAAGACTTATGATGTTACAGTTCCCCTTCTTGAAAATGCAAGGGCTTACTCTTGTCTTGAATTCACATCTTGTCAACTCTGGACAATTCACATCTTGTCTTGAATCATTCGTATTTGCTCCGTAGTACGCTAAACTATCTCAGAACCTAACAACTTCCTGTTACCCACTTCATACCAACACAGAGGTGATTTACATCTTCTGCCATACAAAGCTTCAAACGGTGCCATCCCATTATTCGCATGGTAACTGTTATTATAAGCAAACTCTACTAAAGAGAGATACTTATCCCATTCTTTTTCTTGATCTAAGGTGCATGCTCGCAGTATATCTTCCTTTGTCTATATTGTCTTTTGGGTTTGATTGTCTGTTTATCGATGATATGCAGTACTAAATCACCAAAAGCTCCTTGTAGAGCCTTCCAAAATCTAGAAGTAAACCTAGGGTCTCGATCTAAAACATTGCTGCTCGGAACCCCATGCAATCAAACAAACTCCTTCACATAAAGGTATGCTAGCTTATCTAGCGAGTAGTTAATTCTTATAGGTAAAAAGTGTGCAGATTTTTTCAATCTATTCACTATTACCCAAATGGCGTAATGACCAACTTGAGTCTTGGACAAACCAGCGACAAAATTCACGGCAATGCCATCCTATTTCCACTCAGGAATCTCCAAGGATTATAGCATTCTAAAAGGCCTCTAATGTTCAATCTTGACTTTTTGACAAGATAGGCACCTTGCTACGTATAGTAACAACTCAATTATTTTTACATATATACATGTATATATTTTTAAAATCCCATGAAGTCATTACCTCTTTACTTTTGACTATTTAACTCATAATAACATTCAATTACATTAACCAAGCATAATTAAGATTTAATGTATATCATTAACACTGATACAATTCTGGATTCACATACATATAATTAATTAAAATCGTCCGTACAAAAATCAAACACATATATGTCTACATCTTATTCATCTATATTGACCAGTTTGGGGATACGGTTGCGGGTGATTGCACCTTCATTGGGATCTTAGCCAACTCATCCCAACGTACGATAAATGTCGATAATAGAGAATATCTTCATATTTAGTCTTCTAAACATGATATGGAAATATAGTGAAAATTAAATCTCAATAGGTTCAACAATAAATCATAATTATCATCAATATAGCTCATCATGTCAAATTCATCAGTATAAACTACAACAAATGTCTTAGGTCATATGAATGCACTTTATCTATGCACATGAAAATCGTACAGTAATGACATGTATGTCATGAATAATTATTTTTAGAATATCATATGATGGCTACCAACTTATTTTTATATCAAACTACCCCAGTCAGGGTGAGTACTTTCTACTCTCTAGTACGGGCTTTTCTCACTCCATCTGAAATAGCACACTTTCTCTTTCTTTTCTCGTTAACATAATCATAGCCGTGAGTAGGGCGTCCCCTATTGGTGCACCACATGGACCACCATGTGACCGTGCTCCTCTGTTTTCTTTTCTTTTCACATTAATAGCCAAAAATATGATTTCAATAACAAGGATAATTATTATACTCACATGCCATAATTTATCATCAAAGCATAATCATTACCAAAAATCATTCAAAAAAATGCAATCATGTCATTGTCATAACCATTTTTGAATATCACTTTATAAAAAAATTTCATGTCAAAATTACACATTTAAAATGGTAAGGAGTTCATGCAATTGCAATGGCTAGGGCATACACTAGTTATTTATTATTTTCATTTATAAGATTCCTTTTTTAAAAATATTATTTTTTATTTTTTCATTTTCTTCATGCTTGGCCTCTAGTTACTTTTCTCCTACTTATATCATTTCCAACACAAGTTTTCACAAATTTTATAGGGCATTCTTCTCCATTTTGGTTTCTATTAATACCTTATAATTAATGACGTTCATTTAGGGTAGAAAAATTTTAAAATAAAGTTTTACCAGCTCCTAACATGGCCTGACCATGTTTCAGGACATGGCAATACTTGAAAAATACTTCAAACGTACTAAAAAACAGCCTTAAACACGGCCTACCCGTGCTGCAGCATCCTAGAACATGACCTAGTCGTGTTCTATTACCTTTCCTCACTTATTCAACCATATCTATCTTATACAAACTCCAATTGAGGCGATTCCAAAGCCTATAAAATATTAAGAAACTTATCTACAACCTTTATGTTTATCATTTATTCAGATTCCTTACAAATTATACCAAAAAACTAAAAAATAAAAACACTTACATTTATGTCAGGGGAGGAATCTTTTCAGAAATTGTCTAATAATTTTAGAAAATTGAAAATAAAAACACTTACATACACATACATACATATAAGGTGAAGAATTTCTAATGCTTATATTTCCTTAGATATCTAAAAATTGTCTAATAAATTTTATTTCTTTAATTAAATATTTATGTACCTTTATTAATAAAATAAATAAAATTAGGGATGTTACATTTCTCTCCCCCTAAAAGAAATATTATCCTTAAAATTTTAGAAATTACCCAATAAGAACAATTGCAGATATTTATTCCTCATAACTTCTTCTAGCTCCCAAGTTGATTCTTCTAGAGTCAAACCGTCCCATAACACTTTAACCAGGGGAATAGTTTTATTGCTCAATTGCTTTACGTCGGTTTCCAATATGTATGTTGGTACTAGCTTTGGACAATACTTCTAGAGCTGTGATACATGGAAAACATTATGCAGGTTCGAAAAATTAGGTGGAAAAGCAAGTTGATATGCTGACGTCCCCACTTTATTCAGAATTTGGTAGGGTCCCAAAAATCATGAAGTTAGCTTTCTAGTTTTGAGAGACCTACCAACTCTAATAGTCGAGGAAAATTTCAGAAATACATGGTCTCCTTCCTTAAACTCTAGAGGTCTATATCTCTTATCATAGTAACTCTTTTGCCGACTCTGAGCTATAAATATTTTGTCTCTTATCATCTTGATTTATTCAATGGTTTGTTAAACTAGACCAAGACCCAGCAACTTCTTTTCTCCTACCTCAAACCAACATAGTGGAGATCGGCACTTCCTATCGTATAAAGCTTCATAGGGGGCCATCTTAATGCTAGAGTGATAGCTATTATTATAAGTAAACTCCACTAAAGGTAGGTACTTATCCCATCCTTTACCTTGCTCTATCACACAGGCTCTCAACATATCTTCTAGGGTTTGAATGGTCCGTTCTGTCTGCCTGTCAGTCTGAGGATGGTAGGTAGTACTAAACCGTAACTGGGTTCCAAAAGCTTCCTCCATCGCCTTCCAAAACCTCGACGTGAACCTCAGATCTTTATCAAAAATGATATTTAAGGAAATTCCATGTAGTCTAACTATTTTCTGGACGTACAATTGGGCGAATTTTTCCAATTAGTAGTTAATTTTTATGGGCAAAAAGTGAGCAAATTTGGTTAATCTGTCAACTATTACGCAGATAGAGTCATGTCCAACTAAAGTCTTAGGTAAGCCCACCACAAAGTCCATCAAAATTCTGTCCCATTTTCAATTTAGGGATCTCAAGAGGTTGTAGAAATCCCGCTGGCTTTTGATGCTCTACCTTCACCTTCTAACAAATTAAATATTTTGCCATAAACTTAGTAATGTCCTTTTTCATCCCTAGCCACCAGTACATCTTCTTTAAATCTTGATACATTTTAGTGGATCCAGGATGGACTGTGTACTTACTTTGATGTGCCTTTTACAGGATCTTAGTCCTCAACTCTTGTTCTTGAGGGACACAAACCCTTCCTTGATAGATTATTACTACATCTTTTGAGACAGAAAAATCATCTTGTCCTTTGTGATCCTGTAAGTATTGGTCGTGAGCTTGAGCCTCTTTAATCTTGGCTCAAAGATCACACTCTATACTCAACCCATTGATGATTAGCTTCTTTGGGGTAAGAGTAGTGACTAGCTTTAAATTTCAAACTCATCTAGCATCTGCATCTCACACACCATTATCAGACCTATGTGTAGAGATTTTCGACTCAAGGCATCAACTATAACATTCGCCTTTCCTAGATGATACTTTATCTCAAACTTATCATTGAGAAATTATACCCATCTTCGTTGCCTCATATTCAACTCTTTTTGATAACAAAAGGTACTTAAGACTCTTATGATCATAATATACTTCAAATGTTGCCCCATACAATAATGTCACCAAATCTTTAAGGCAAACACCACTGCTGCCAATTCAATATCATGGGTTGGATAATTTCCTTCATGGGGTCTTAGTTGCCTAGAGGTGTAAGCAACTACTCTCTTGTCTTGAATTAGCACACATCCTAGCCCTTTCTTTGAAGCATCACTATACACTTCAAAATGTCCTGTGGGGTCTGGAATAATTAAAATAGGAGGAGTGGTCAATCTTTTCTTAAGCTCCTGGAAACTAGCTTCACATTGATCAGTCCATTTGAAAGGACTTCCCTTCCTAGTTAATTTAGTCAATGGCAAGGCTATACGAGAAAATTTTTGTATAGGGAATCCCCTATCTGGTATACCGACACAGAAGCCATGTGACCTCTCTAAAGTCACCTTACTATGTCAAGGGTTATCCTCCCATCCCGTCTGCCACCACATCTATCTGAGGGTCACTATATATCAGGCCATTTTATCATCAATAGTCTATGACTAGGGCGTCCCCTATTTGGTATACTGACACAGAAGCCATGTGATCTCTCTGGAGTCACCTTACTATGTCAAGGGTCATCCTCTCATCCCGTCTACCACCATAGCTATCTGAGGGTCACTGTATATCAGGCCATTTCACCTAATAGCTTTAATCAATTGTTTTATATATTAAACATAGCCAAGGAAAAACATGCCATTACGCACTATCACTATGTCGCTCCTATTTATCATAGTTCACATATCCACTGATATTATGTACGTCATACACTATCATTTATGTAAGAAAAATACTATGACCGTACATAATTCAGTCTCAAGTTCATGTGCCATCAGTACCCATAACTAGTACTTTCATATTTTCTCATGTACTTTTACCACATGCGTTGGAAAGAGATTAGCCAACCGGCTTAGTATCAAAATCAGGGGACCCATTATAGCCTTACATAATTTATTCAAACATTTTCTTTCAATTATCAATGCTTAACTTGTCACTAAAAATCTGGTCTCTATTTGTTACTATTCATTTAGTAGGGTTACTATTCATTTGGTATTTTTCCCACTTTCACCATATTATTTAACCACTATAATTAATTCAAAAGGTCGATGTCTTTTGATCAAGAGTCTCCTTTGGTCATATATAGGCCTTAGGGTACAAAACCATAATTATTGTTTTCTCTAGGCTTGTCAAATTTTATCCAACATGTTACCCATACTTTTGGTTGTTTTATGATTCCATTATTTATCATTTAGTGCATATAATATATTAACCCACCAAATCATTTTCTTTGGCTTTTATTTTTCTCATCCAAGGATTATATTCATGTATCATCCTTTTTTATTCACTTATTTTAATTTTACTTATTTATTCTTCTTAAACTAATTTTTACTTCTACTTAAGGCAATTCCTAATCAATTTTGGTTTAATTCCTTAAATTACTTAAAAATTCATTTTTATCTACTTCCAAATTTTCTATGGATCACTATATCTCTAATCATCCATATTATATTAGTTTTATCCTACATTAATTAATTTTACCTTTTTACCCATTATTTTTCCAATTTTTGGATTTTTCTCTCAATATCCCTATAATTTCGGTTTCAACCCATTTTTCACCTCCAAACACTACTTTTTGATTTTCTTAATTTATGGCTATCTCTTGGCTTGCAAAATTTCAATATTTGAAGAAATATAATGTAACGCCCCCACTTTACGTTACGTAAAATAAACATTTTTTTTCACAATCAGACATTCTCCATAAAGAAGCATAATTCAATTGTCTGTCATTTCTTTCATGTATACACAATATACAGACCAAGTCTATAAACATCTAAGTACAGTAGAAATGGGGATCCTACCTGTAGCGTTCAGAGCACTCTAGAATACGAACACAGTATAATTCAAAAACCGTGAGTCTTGGAAGCAACATAGACTCACCCACAGAATATGTCACTGAACTAATCACCTATCTACAGAATCAGACTCTGTATTCTCATCTGAAAAATGTGGAAATATCGTGTAGTGAGTTTGACAACTCAGTGAGTAAATAATTCCTCTTATCACCTATCTATAGTTCAAAAGTACATTCATATGGGACCCGTATTTCAAATATTCTCAAATCAAAGGATATTCAGATATCCAAAACCAAATGCTACACGGTATGATCATTAAACAAATGTTGTTATGCTCAGCTGTATAAGCTATAGTAAAATATTAGGATTTGGAGATAAATCATCACTTTTAATGCACCTGCCTCACTCGGCAATCTGGTCAATGCAAAAAAACATAACTCATTTGCTATACGCATAGTGACCTCGACTACAATCACAATAAGTGAACAGGGAATGTAAGTACATCACCCTCTTGCCCCCCCACATTACCACTGTCACCCGGTTGGAGCGGTCCTCTCTTGACTCACTCAGGCTAATAAGGCGTCCCCTATTCGGTACCATCACAAGCCATACAACCAGTTGATATTCATCCATACATATAAATACATGTAAAATTATCAAGCAACTCGCCATGAGCTTCACGCTTGCCATTTAATCTCATTATAATATGACATGCATAATTTTCACAAGTATATAGCTTTCAAATCAATGCATCGTGCACATAATATTCACATTATCAAATAATGATAAATACATTTAGAACCACATATTCAATGAGTTCCAAAATCTATTTCTAAAACAATACTCTTCCTGAACTATGTGTCAGTTTGTAAGCAAAATAAATATTGTAACACATTTCATAAATTTATGATAGCATAAATAATTGTAAACATAAACAATTATATATTTATAGTTCAAAAAGAGCATAGGGTAAGTCATAGAAAGAATTATCTACTCACAGGGTAAGGACTCCAGATTGGATAGCCCCAAAGTGCACTTTTGCAATTCACATTTGACTAAACAGATTTCAAAAATGTGTCTGGAGGATTCGAAAATCAAAGAAATGACTTTGAGAACTTGGTCACTATTCATGGCCGAAAAATACTATTCATTACCGAAAAACACTATTTACGAAGAATAAAAAGTTGTTAGATAGCTGAAAAATTTCATATCCTAAGGTTTATCTAGCTCATGAATTTATCTACATTGTCATATTTTCAATTTGAAGTTTCTAAGTAAGAGTTTCAAAATTTAACTTTTTCTGAAATTTTCTACTTTCGATCTACAATGATTCTATGGCTGATTTGAGAAATTGTCCGGTTAAAATCGTAGTATTCTCTGTCCTAAATCCATTAGTACCATTAGTTTTGAGATCGAAAGCCTATAGACACTCCAGATCTAGAGAGAAAAATATAGGTTACTATTCACACTATTTCACTATTTATCATTCTGCATTTCACGTTCTGCATTCCGTCTCCCCCCTCCCCCTTTTCCTTTTATTATTTTTTATAATAATAATAATTATTATTATTTAATAATTGAATAATAGAATTTTATTTTATATTTATTCATATAAATACCGTTTTTCATCCTAAAACATCCCAAAAATTTCTAAAAATTTACATTATCATAAACCTTTAGTTAAACTCTTAAATCATGACTTGTCTTGATAAAAATCATAATAAAACAATTGAAAAAATAAATATTTTTATACATAATAAAAGAAAGAATATTTTTTAAAAATACAACAAAAATTTATTAAAGGCCAATATAATTATTTCAAGCAAAACAATAATTACTTTAATTAAAAATATACTTACTTTTAGTAGAATATAATCATTTTTAAACAAATAAAAAGATATTTGTTTATAGCAAAACATTACTATTTAAAAATAAAAATTACGAGATGCTACATTCTTCCCCCCTTAAGAAATTTGGTCCCCAAATTTCAGCTCATCCTACCACATGTAGGGAATGAAATCAAGGCATAATTTGGAGTTACCAATCTTATTACTCAAATAATTGGGGATATCTTTTTTATAAAATCATTACTTCTTAATATGTCTCTTCACTTGAGTGATTTTGCCATATAACTTAACCATAGGGATTTATTTCATCCATAAGTTCTTCACTTGTCGATCAACAATAAATATCAATTGTACCCATAGTTAAGCCAAATTTTTGTCCAATTGAATTTCTTGGAATTAGGTAACATAAGAAGAATTTAATAAGTACTTCCTTAGCATTGATGCAAGAAAGTTTGTATCTACATTACTCAATCCTAATGGCAAGGCTAGGTAATATACTACTATACACACTTTGTTCATGTTTTTCCCAAAAGAGCTTATATACTAAAGCTTAATTAATTTTTTTTTTCTTTCCAAACCTCATTACCCCTTTCATTGGTGAATCCTTCAAAAATATGTGGTCACTAACTGATAATTTCTAGTGCTCAACCTTCATGATTCCTTCAGACTTTTGGCCTGTATTAAATATTTGTATTCTTTTTCTAATCAATTTCACTTTATATCCTCAAGCTCACATGGATATATCTATGGGTCGATATTAGAACATACACCTATAAAAGAACATATTCACATCCATATTGGGGTAACTATCTTTTCTTATTTCAGACTTCTATCAAGTCATCTTTGATTCTTACATATCAACATCATCCCATTTAATTCACCCAATCATTTCAAGAAGATTTTTCCCAACAAGTACTCATACATGAATTCTCAATTTCAACATAATTCGCATCCTAGATACTAGACTCAATTTAGTATAATATAAACCTTTAACACAATTATCTTAATCACTTACATTATTTTCGGACATGATTCTCATAGTATTCTCCATATTTCTAAATTAAGAGTTCAAAGATTAATTTAAATTCTTCTTCCCTTATTTTATTCCTCAAAAACTTCAACATCACTAATTCTCTTGATTATATTTGTCAAAACACCATAAGATCATCATCCGTCCACTCCTTTCAAAATCTCTATTACTTTAACCTACTAACCAATTGGACACCATAATAATTGAGTTTCAAAGAAAAGAAATTAACCTTCCTTATAATATGGAAAAACAATCTTGCATTTAATACCAAATATTAATGTAGGACAATGCAACAGAAAATGTGGAATACTTAATAGAGCATGGTGCCAAATTAGGAAGTTAAAAATTTGGACAAAGCATTGAAATAAAATTAAAATCGGTGGCCGTAATTTTTGAAAATCTGTAAACAAATCTAGCTGCTATATCGACAAAAATCGATGGCTGCAACTTTTGAATATATATGCCAAAATTTAATTCAAAGCTACTGTCATTCGTTGGAATAATATCACATGGAAAAGAAGCATTTTTGAGCTTATAAAACTTTGTGAAAATCAAAGAATATGTAGTTAACTGGTAGGATGCAGTTGATTACTTCAAAATAAATATAATCAATCAACTGTAAAATAACCAGTCCAAATTAAAATTTCTCAACATAGCTAGTCGACTTAATAATACCGATAGTCAACTAGCAAGAACATTGGGAAAATAAAATAAATCATTTGATTGTCTTTCTTTAACAACTAACTTGTTTGCATTTTAACTATTTTTTTACAATTAGGCCTATCACTTACAACTTTCCTACAAGAATCAAGACATCAATGCTTCATCAAGGACAACAAGGAAAAGACAAATTTCTGGTAATATCTTAATCGTATTCTCTTTACATGCCTAATATGAGCGACTATCACAACTACTGTACATATACATTCTTGTCGTCATTTTTGAAAATTTCACCTTCGATTTAGCTAATATCCACCAATCACTCACATACTATTCTAATTATTTTTAGCCTATTTGCATAGCTATCATAAGTATGCCATTCTCTGAGTTCTATAAATGCACACGTTAATTTCTTTACTTTCATACTCCAAGTTAAGTTGTGTGTAGCTATAGAGGGAATCGCATTTCGTCAATTTTGAAATATTTGTCTTTTTTGGTTCCAGTCCTAGAAAAGATGGAGAGTATGTGAAAGCTACAGAAAATCTAGGTATGGTACTGGCTAGGAGAAAAATTCATTTAGTCTATGGTGGAGGTAACCGTGGATTAATGGAGTGTGTGTCTACAGCTGCCCATATAGGAGGATGCCAAGTTCTAGGTATTATTCCTATAGCCCTAACTGCATCTAACATCGTAGGAAAGACAATTGGGGAAGAGTTTAGGGTAGCTTCCATGCATGAGCGCATGCTTAGAATGATGAGCAATGCTAATGCCTTCATTGCCTTACTAGGTGGTTTTGGTACTTTAGAAGAAAATTTTTAAATACTCTCTTGGGCACAACTAAATATGCATCACAAACTGATAGGTTTGTTAAATGTTAACCACTTCTTTGATGGTCCGTTGTCTTTCCTTAATCATGCTGTGGAATAAAGGTTTATTTCATACTCAGCACGACGAATTCTCATCTCGGCTTCAAATGCTGAGGAGTTGATTGATGCTTTACAAGTATATGTTCATGTACCTGATCCAACTATGGCTCAAATAGAATGGACGGCAGACAACCGCAGGAAGCACAAATTGGATTTGGATCTTCATCTTTAGATGTAGTAAAATGTAGCTATTATTGTACCATTTTTACTTTCTTAGAGTCTACTTGGATACCATCTTTACCAACCATATTGCCTTAGAGTTGGTAAAAATATCTTTGAATGTTGTTTATGATCCTCTAAACTTTTTAAATATTCTACTTTATCATCAATAAATATAATAACAAGTTGATTTAGGGATGACCTAATTACTATTCATTAAATCTATGAATGCAGCTAGGATATTTGTCAAACTAAATGACATCACCAAGAACTCATAATGCCTATAATGAGTCCTAAAAGTAAATTTTTTTACATCCTCTTCTCTTATCCTTAATTAATTTTACTCATATCCCAAATCAATTTTTGGAAAAAAAAATATTGAACACCTTGTAACTGGTTAAACAAGTCATCTATACGAGGTAATATATTTACTGTCACCTTATTCAACTGTCTATAATCTATGCATAGTCATAGTGATCTATCTTTCTTTATCATAATGCTTATACATAATATTATTGAAAACTAAATTGTCTTCGAATTCCTCATATCAACAAAATATATCATTGAAAATATTATCTTCATGGATTCTCTGCTCTCAAATTCAATCCACCCACAACTTACCAAATTCATTTATATATATAGATTCTAACTCATCCATCCAAAAAGAGATTTAAATCTATTTTCAAAACACTCACTTTATTACAAATCATTATTTTGGAGATAACAACCTTGATCACATCATAACCCACTATCAAAATTGTATTAACCATTCGTCATATTGTTTCACATAAATAAATCAAACAATCAATTCAAACCTAATTGACATCCGAACACGCCATTACCTTTGTCTTTGGATGAAATTTTCTTATTTTCAGCTAATTCTTTTTTCTTTATACCCAAGAGTGTTCTCTTTATCATTGTTCATCAATACGAGTTCAAAAGCTGAATTGGTAGTCCACACTCAAGAAACATTGTCTAGGACATACTTATTGGTTCTTAAACATCGCATATCTAAGGAAAAGAGTCAGAAGGAAGAAGGGGACGACACCTAATAGAATTCCACAGCAGCACTGTGAGTATAAATATGTCTGCGGTTATATACCCATACTCAAAGTCCTACTACATAATCTTTTGCTCTTATAGCCACAAGAAAACCTATTGCTCTGATACCAACTTGTAACACCCCCACTTTATGTTACGTAAAATAAACATTTTTTTCCGCAATCAGACATTCTCCATAAACATGCATAATTCAATTCTCTGTCATTTCTTTCATGTATACACAATATACAAACCAAGTCTATAAATATCTAAGTACAGCAGAAATGGGGATCTTACCTATAGTGTTTAGAGCACTCTAGAATACAAATACAGTATAATTCAAAAACCGTGAGCCTTGGAAGCAATGTAGACTCACCCATAGAATATGTCACCTTACTGATCACCTATCTACAGGATCAGACTCTGTATTCTCATCTGAAAAATGTGGAAATATCGTGTAGTGAGTTTAACAACTCAGTGAGCAAATAATTTCTCTTATGACCTCTTAGGTCAGCATATGGATGTACTTATATTTTAAAATGTATCACATAGAAAATACAATTCAAAAGTACATTCATATGGTACTCGTATTTCAAATATTCTCAAATCAAAGGATATTCAGATATCCAAAACCATATGCTGCACGGTATGATCATTAAACAAATGTTGTTATGCTCGACTATATAAGCTATAGTAAAATATTAAGATTTGGAGATAAAATCATCACTTTTAATGCACCTGCCTCACTTGGAAATCTGGTCAATGTAATGAAAACATAACTCATTTGCTATACGCATAGTGACCTCGACTACAGTCACAATAAGTGAACAGAGAATGTGAATACATCACCCTCTTGCCCCCCACATTACCACTATCACCCGGTTGGAGCGGCCCTCCCCTGGCTCACTCTGGCTAATAGGGTGTCCCATATTCAGTACCATCACAAGCCATACAACCAGTCGATATTCATCCATACATATAAATACATGTAAAATTATCAAGCAACTCGCGATGAGCTTTACGCTTGCCATTCAATCTCTTTATAATATGACATGCATCATTTTCACAAGTATATAGCTTTCAAATCAATGCATCGTGCACATAATATTCACTTTATCAAATAATGATAAATACATTTAGAACCACACATTCAATGAGTTCCAAAATCTATTTCTAAAACCATACTCTTCTTGAACTATGTGTCAGTTCTTAAGCAAAATAAATATTGTAACACATTTCAGAAATTTTTGATAGCATAAATAATTGTAAATAGAAACAATTATATATTTATAGTTTAAGAAGAGTACGAGGTAAGTCAAAGAAAGAATTATCTACTCACAAGAAAAGGACTCCAGATTGGATAGCCCTAAAGTGCACTTTTCCAATCTACATTTGACTAAATAGACTTCAAAAACATGGTCGGAGGGTCTGAAAATGAAGGAAATGACTCCGAGAACTTGATCACTATTCATGGCTGAAAAACACTATTCACTGCCGGAAAAATACTATTCACAAGAACAAAAAATTGTTAGATAGTTGAAATTTTTCATATCCTAAGGTTTATGTAGCTCCTGAATCTATCTACGGTGTTGGATTTCTAATTTGAGGTCTCTAAGTAAGACTTTCAAAGTTTACCTTTTTCTGAAATTTTCTACTTTTGATCTACAACGATTCTATAGCTGATTTGAGAAATTGTTCGGTCAAAATCGTAGTATTCTCCGTCCTGAATCCATTGGTACCATTAGTTTTGAGATCAGAGGCCTGTAGACACTATAGATCTAGAGAGAAAAATAGAGGTTACTATTCACACTATTTTACTATTCATCATTCTGCATTTCACGTTCTGCATTCTGTCTCCCCCTCTCCCTTTTTCTTTTATTATTTTTTTATAATAATAATTATTATTATTATTTAATAATTGAATAATAGAAGTTTATTTTATATTTATTCATATAAATACTGTTTTTCATCCTAAAACATTCCAAAAATTTCTAAAATTTTACATTCTCATAAAATTTTACATTCTCTTAAATCATGACTTTTCTTGATAAAAATCTTAATAAAACAAAGCACAAAATAAATATTTTTATACATAATAAAAGAAAGAATATTTTTTAAAAATACAACAAAAATTTATTAAAGGCCAATATAATTATTTAAAGCAAAACAATAATTACTTTAATTAAAAATATACTTACTTTTAGCAGAACATAATCATTTTTAAACAAATAAAAATATTTTTTTGTTATAGAAAAACATTATTATTTAAAAATAAAAATTGCGGGATGTTACATATAATATATATTTTTGGCCTCCCATATTTTCCAGCAAAAACCAAAAATTTTTTTCCCATGATGTGTACTTAGTATTGTGTTTTAGTGTAGATATTTAGTTCCAAAAATTTAGCCATGGGTTCCCCATGAATTTGGCACTCTCCTAGCACAAAAAGATCACCGATTTGGGCACCATACCAGCCCTAAAACAGCAGATGTGCAGTTTCAACAATCAAGATTCTAGCATATGAGATAAGGTGTCCAGCATCATATATATATATATATATATGTATACACATGCACCAAGTGAACAAATTGTATGGAAATTGTTTTGAACGAAATTCCAGCAAAAATAAACCATCAAAATTCTGCTCACATGCCCAGAATTATTTTATTCTTCCAGAAAAAAATTTAGAGAATTAATTACTACTAAACTCACCCAAAATTGCTCCCACAAAACTAAGCTTCTTTCCTTGTTTGTTTCTCCTTCCCTTGGCAAGAAATTCTCACACTTTTCTCTTTGTTCCAGCAGCTCCAAACAATGAGAATAATCTCAGAAAATCACACAAAATAAGAATAAAGGAGGATTCAAACCATTAAAATCAACATTTACCTTAATTTTTAGCTTTTTCTTGCACTTTCTCTCTCTTCTCCCTTCTCCTTTCTCTTTCTTTACCTCACGGCTCCTTCTTTACATTATTCCCTAGTTATAGCGTGATTCCCAACTTCCTCAAGTTTCCAATCCACCTCATAAGCCACCTTGCATCCTTCATAAAAACATTTTGGACTATGTGCCCTTAAATAACCACTTTGCCATCACACTTATCCTAATGACTCAACACCAGGTGCCCTAAAAGTTTACTTGGATGCTATTGCAGCCAGCAAAGAGGTCTTGGTAAACAAATAGTATCTTCTCCAAGATTTCATGATGTTAGCATAAGATATTTTCTAATTTATCCCATTAACTATATATTAAAATTCAAAATAAATTCTTAACTATTTCCTAAGAATTTTGATTGCTTCCTAAGGTCATTCTAAAGTCCTCCTTAAATATTAATAGAAATATTATTAATGTCATCTAAATCCAATTAAACCATTCCCTTAGACTAATTTTTTTTCCTTTTTAGGTTTTTGTTCAAGATTTTTCCTTAAATTTCACTTTTATGTTTCCTTAATTTCCAAAAATTCTAAACTCTTGTATTATTTATTTTAAAATATTTCTTGTGGCCCATTAGGGTTACTTAATCCCATTTTAGCTTCCATAATTTTCGCCCATTCATTTTCCTCTTTATTTTCACTCGTTTAGGCATTTAGGACTTTTATTGGAACTAAATATAATTTATTCCAATCTTTTCCTAAAATTCATGCCTCATCATATTCTCTACTTATTTTTCCTTCTAGGATACTTTAAAATAATTTCATGAAGTATAGGTGTCATTTAAAATTTTTGAGGGTGTTATAGTAGAAACCCTTAACACAAATACCTTAATCGTTTTACATTATTTTTGGATATAGTTCTCAAAATATTCTCCTTTCCCTACTCAACTACATTTGGTAAACTTGGGCATTCTTCATATCTTAATACTCAATCAGTATATACTGTAAACTCATTATTCTCTTTAATTTTCCCATAATTTGCCAACTTACATAGTTATAGATACTCGATATAAAGATTTTTTTTTTCAAATACATTCTTTGTTAGATAAATCCTTTCAAAATTCTCATTACTTTAACCTACTAACCAATTGGACACCATAATAACTAAGTTTCAAAGAAAAGAAATTAACCATCCTTATAATAAGGAAAAAGAACCTTACATTTAGTACCAAACATTAATGAAGGACGATGCAACAGAAAAAGTAGAATACATAATAGAGCATAGTGCCAAAATAGGAAGTCAGAAGTTTGGACAAAGCATTGAAAGAAAATTAAAATTGGTGGCCGTAATTCTTGAAAATCTATAAACAAAATCTAGCTACTATATTCGACAAGAATCAATGGCCGCAAGTTTTGAATATATGTGCCAAAATTTAATTCAAAGATAATGTTATTTGGTGGAAGAATATCACATGGAAAAGAACTATTTTTGAGCTTATAAAAGTTTGTGAAAAACAAAGAGCACGTAGTTAACTGGTAAGATATAATTGGTTGCTTTAAAATAGATATAATCAATCAACTGTAAAGTAAACCAATCCAAATTTAAAATTTTCAAAATAACTGGTCAACGTAATAATACCAATAGTTGACTGATAAGAACATTGGAAAAACAAGATAAATCATTTGATTGTCCCTCTTCAACATTTAATTGGTTTCTATTTTCACTCTCTTTTTTTTACAATGACGCATATTACCTAAAAATCCCCTATAAGAATCAAGACATCAATGCCTTATTAAGGACAAGAAGGAAAAATAAAATTTCTAGTGATATATCTTAATCTTATTCTCTTTATGTGCTTAATATGAGCCACAATCACAACTACTATACATATGCATACGTGCCGTCGTTTCATTTTTTTCAAAATTCACCTTCAATTTAGCTTATATCCACTGTCCTTTCACATAGCTATTCTAATTATGCTGCCAGCCTATTCACATGGCTATTGCAAGTATGCCATTTTCTGAGTTCTATAAATGTACGCCTTAGTATCTTTACCTTCATACTTAAAGTTAGGGTGAGTACAGTTATGGAAGGAACCGCATTTTGTCAATTTCAAAATATTTGTGTCTTTTATGGTTCTAGTCCTAAAAAAATAGAGAGTATGTGAAAGCAGCACAAAATCTAGGTATAGTACTAGCTAGGAGAAACATTCATATATTCTATGGTGGAGGTAACCATGGGTTAATGGGGTACGTGTTCAAAATATTTGTGTCTTTTATGGTTCTAGTCCTAAAAAAATAGAGAGTATGTGAAAGCAGCACAAAATATAGGTATAGTACTAGCTAGGAGAAAAATTCATATATTCTATGGTGGAGGTAACTGTGGGTTAATGAGGTGCGTGTCTACAGCTGTACATATAGGAAGATGTCAAGTTTGAGGTATTATTCTTATAGCTCTAGCTCCATCAAACATCATAGGAAAGATAATTAGGGAAGAATTTAGAGTAGCTTCTATCTATAAGTGCATGGCTAGAATGATGAGCAATGCTGATGCCTTCATTGCCTTACTAGGGGGTTTTGGTACTTTAGAAGAGATTTTCTAAATAGTCTCTTGGATGTAACTGAATATGCATCACAAACTGATAGGTTTGTTAAATGTTAATAATTTTTTTGATGGTTTGTTGTTTTTTCTTGATCAAGTTGTGGAACAAAGATTTATCCCATACTCAGCATGATGAATTCTTATCTCAACTTTAAATGTTGAAGAGTTGATTGATGTTTTACAAGCATTTGTTCATGTACCTGATCCAACTATGGCTCAAATAGATTGGACGGCAGACAACAGCAGGAAGCACAAATTGAATTCAGATCTTCATCTTTAACTGTAGTAGAACATAGTCATTGATGTACCACTTTTACTTCCTTAGGGTCTACTTGGATACTATCCTTGCCAACTATACTTCCTTAGAGTTTGTAAAATTATCCTCAAATTTTGCTTATGATCCTCTGAATTCTTGAAACATATTAATATATCGTCAATAAATATATTTACAATTTGATCCAAGAATGGCTTAAGTACTCATAAAGTCCATAAATGCAGCTAAGGCATTTTTCAAACTAAATGACATCACTAAGAACTCATAGTGCTCATATCGAGTCCTGAAAACAATTTTCAGAATATCTTCTTCCTTTATCCTTAATTGATGATATCCAGATCTCAAATCAATTCTTTTTTTTTAATATTGAGCACACTATAGTTAGTTAAACAAATCATCTATATTAGGTAATAGGTATTTATTACTCACCGTCACTTTATTCAATTATTTATAATCTATGCATAATTGCAGTGATCCATCTTTTTTTTTCACAAATAAGATTAGAGCATCTCAGGGAGAGTACTAAGGCGTATAAATCCCTTATTTAACAAAACTTGTAACTAATTTTTTTAGTTCCTTAAGTTCAGTTGATATCATTCTATATAGGGATATAGATACTAGTTGGGTTCTAGGAAGTAAATCAATATCAAATTCTATTTCTCGTTTTAGGGTAATCCTGGCAATTCCTTAGGGAACACATCAAGAAATTCCTTAACCACTAGAACTTGATTTACACTGGTATATTTTATATCAACATCTCTCATCACTGCCAAATATCCTTGGCACCTTTTTGTAATAACTTATGGGCTGCTAAAGTTGAAATTAAATCACTGGGTACCTTACTACAGTCTCCTTGTATCAAGAAATGAGATTCTCCAAGAATATTGAATTTAATCACTTTATGATGACATTTCAAAATGGCATGACATGATGCCAACCAATCCATTCTCAGTATCACATCAAAGTCTACCCTATCTAGGCAATTGGGTACAATAGATATCACATTCAGAAACAGTCATATTAGGCATATGTTTCAATTCTTTAAATTCTCTGGCACACTTATCCCTTTCACTTTCAGATAGAAATTGACCTATAGATACTTTTTAAAATGCCATAATATTCGATCAATCTTATACTAGAAAATTTAGCAAACTTGGAATATAAAGGAAATTGAAACCTTATAGAATCCTTCAGTAGCACCTGAAGTATAAATATGTCCTACTCAAGATCCTACTAAAGAATCATTTGCTCCGATATCCACAGGAAAACTTAATTCTATGAAACCAACTTGTAACACCCCCAATTTATGGGTATGCAAAACAAATATTTGTTTTTCTACAATCAGATATTTACTATAACATGCATAGCACTATTCTTTGTCATAGAAATAGATATATATATATATATATATATATATATATATATATATATATATATATATATATATATATATATATATATATATATATATAAGTTCTCTCATGTATACACATTATACAGACTAAGTCTATAAACATCAAAGTACAGAAAAAGCAGGAATCCTACCTATGGCGTTCAGAGCACACTCTAGAATACAAACACAATAAAATTCAAAAACTGCGAGCTTTGGAAGCAACGTAGACTCACCTAGAGAATATGTCCTTAACTGATCACTTATCTGCAGGATTAAACTTTGTATTCTTATATGAAAATATGGAAATATCATATAGTGAGTTTGACAACTCAGTGAGTAGATAATACCTCCTATGACTTCTTAAATCCACATATGGATGTATTCATATTTTAAAATTTATCACGTAGAAAATTACAATTTGGAAGTATATCCATATTGGACCCATATTTCAAATATTCTTAAATCAAAGGATATTCAGATATCCAAAACTATATGTAATACGGTATGATTATTAATCAAATATTGTTATGCATCAAAACATTTCTCATGAAAATATTAGAATAATCCCATATCAGAACCATCAAACAATCCTAAGCACACAATAAGGGTTGGTGATATGCTCAGCTGTATAAGTTACAGAAAAATATCAATCTTTTGAGATAAAATCATAACTTTTGTTGATGCATAATTAACATACTATATATGCACTGAAAATCCACACTTTTACATAATGTTCAAGTATGTCACAGCTCTTAATACACTAATTTGCTATACGCATAGTGACCGATTGACTACAGTCACAATAAATGATAAGGGAATGTGAGTTCATCATCCATCTGCCTCCTCACATTACCACTGTCATTCGATTGGAGCGGGCCCTCCCTTGGCTCACTCAGGCTAATTGGCTGTCCCCTACATAATATCATATCAAGTCATACAACCTGTCAATATTCATCCATACATATATATATGCATATTCATCAAATGCAATGTATAATTATCAAGCAACTAACCATGAGCTTTATGCTTGCCATTCAATCATAATCAACAACTTTATAGCTTTACAAATCAATGCCTTATGCACATAAATTCACTTTACCAAATAATGATAAATACATTTAGAACCATATATTCAATAAGTTTCCAAATCTATTTTCAAAACCATACTCTTCCTGAACTATGTGCTAGTTCATAAGCAAAATAGATATTTTAACACATTTCATAAACTTATGATAGCATAAATAATTTGTAAACAGAACCAATTATACATTTTAAGTTCAAAAAGAGCATGGGGTAAGTCATAGAAAGAATTATATACTCATAGGGTTAGGGCTCTATGTTAGATAGTCCCAAATGTATTTTTCTAAGTCAAATATGATCAAATGGACCTCAAACACAAGTCTGGAGGGTCCAAAAACCTAGGGAATGACTTCGGAATCACGCAATTTGACCTCTGGGAGCTTAGTCAACATTGATCTACTGATGGGATACTATTCACAGTCGAAATTTACTGTTCACGACTTACAAAATGTTATTAGATGGTTAAAAAATTTTATATCCTATAGTTTATCTATCTCCTGAATCCATCTATAGTGTCTTATTTCTAAGTTAAAATCTCTGAATATGAGTTTCAAAGTTTACACTTTTTTAAAAATTTTCTACTTCCGATCTGCAATGATTGTTCGACCGATTTGAAAAATTGTTCGATCAATATTGTAGTACTCTTCCTCCTGAATCCAGTGGTACCTTTAGTTTTGAGATCGGATACTCGAAAGTACTCCAGATCTAGAGAGAAAAAATAGAGGAGATGAGTGAATAGTAATCTCCTAATAAACCTACAATTTTTTTTTAAAATAATGATTGAGGGACCAAATAGGAATTTGATAATTGTTGGAGAAAATCCTTGCAAATTTCATTATTTACACTTGGACCCCTAAACATTTAGGAAATGGCATTCTGATCCCAAAAATATTAATAGGTTTTCATTTTTATCTTTAAAACATTTCAATTACATCCCTACTCCTTTATTTCTTTTATTGATCCATATATAAATGAGAATTACTAATGTTTTTAGGGATGTTACATAAAGCAACTTATAATGGATCTCTACAGCACTTTTCAAATTGTTCAAATATTAAAGAATCTATTATAGAAATAATTGAACACTCCTCCACCTCACTTGGAAACTTCATTTATTGAAAGACATTGAAAGTAATTTGCTCATCTTGTACTCTCATTATCAATTCACATTTTTGTAGTAGCTAAGAATGGCCTTCCCAAAATGATTGGTACCTCTGCATCTGCTTCATAATCCAGCACTAAGAAATCCTCTGAAAAAATGAATTTATTCTCCTTGACCAAGACATCTTCTATTTTTCCTTCTAGATAAGCTATAGATATGTCTGTCAATTGTAATTAAACAATAGTAGGTCTAGCTTCTCCAATCCTTAATTTCTTGAATATTAACATAGGCATGAGATTAATACTTACACCTAAATCACACAAAGCCTTGCCAAAATACTGGTTCCTAATGAAGCATAGAATGATGAAACTGACTGGATCTTTAAGTTTGGGTGGCAATTTATTTTGCAACACAGCACTACATTCCCTAGTTAGAGCAACTATTTCAAATTCCCCAAATCTCTTTTTCTTAGTCAAAATATCCTTCATAAACTTGACATAATTTGGCATTTGTTCCAAAGCTTTCACCAAAGGAATATTGATGTGTATCTTTTTAAGAACATCCAGAAACCTTCTGAATTGTTGGTCTTGCTACTACTTTTGAAATCTTTGAGGGAATAGTGGAGGTGGTATGTGCTGCTGAACATTTTGCTGTGGTAGTGCTAAAGCATTTGTTCCAAAATTTTCTACTTCTTTCCTTGTCTCCTCGAACTATAACATCCTTATTTTTGTTTCTTTTATTAATAAAGGTAGATAAATATTTAATTAAGGAAATAAATTTTATTAGACAATTTTTAGATATCTAAGAAAATATAAGCCTTAGAAATTCTTCACCTTATGTGTATGAATAGAAAATGTTTTTAACATTAAGGGAATAAGTAAAGAAAGAAAACCTAATAGGAAAAATTAGAAATAACTTACTAAAGAGAGACGAAATTCTTAGGTAAGGAAGATAAATTTTTGGGAAGTAATTAAAGGTCTTAAAATTTCAAGAAGATTGGATTAGGGTAATTTTTCCTAATTCAAGAGCTAGAGTTCCTTAGTTTAACATCTCCACCCATACATTGGGCTTTCACTTATAGACACTTTAACATAGGGTTTTTCCACTTCATATAAGTTTCTAGCAAGTCAATTGGATAGCCCAAGAAAGAAATAAAATATATACTTGGACTAGGATATAGAAATTAGACCGATAGCCCAAAAAATTATGAAAATGTGACCAAGCCTTCCATGAAAAGTAGAATTTTAGCTAAAACAAAGGAAATGGGTAAGAATGAGCCTAAATCTAAGAGGGAAAAATAAGAACTATATGAGGAAATATTAGTGTAATAATAATCAAGAATAGGTCACATGGCATTAAGACAAAATATCTATATCCTACATTCATAATTTCAACAAGTAGGTAATAATACATGGCATTAAGACACCATATATATCCTACATTCAAAATTTCAACAAGTAGGTAATAATACATAGCATTATGACAAAACATTCTTATCCTACATAAATAATTTTAGCCAAGCAAGGGAGACTCAAGGCTTGAAAATTTACCACTAGAAAAGCAAACATATCATACTTGAGTGAGACAAAAGAAAAAGGAAATAAATCCCTAAATCAAAGGGACTTTGTCCCTTGTATGAAGAACATTTTATCATGATTTTCAAAATAAAAATCTCCTTTTGCTATGCATATCTTGACTAAGGGAGAGGAAGACAAGAACAAGAGTTGTCTTTCCCCAAAAAACAACTAAGTGCATCCTAATTATGATACGGTAGACCCATGATTATGAAAGGTGAACAACTTCATAGTTTATTTAAGTAAAACCCACCCTTATAACATTATAATTTCATCCAAGTGAGGGAGAGCAAAAACATAAGCAAGGTAGAGTGAGGAAAAGAGAGAAAGAGAGGAGAAGAGAGAAAGGAAGAGGAAGGAGAAATCTAGAGGACTAAGTACTCAAGGTAAGTTAGCTTAATCTCCACTTGAATCCATATTTCCTCTTCATCCTTTGGGTTCAAAACTCACCCTCCTTCTCTTATTTAAACTACTAGAAAAGCTAAGGGAAGAGAGTAATCTTGCTACTTCCTTCAAGAGGAAACAAGAAAAATAATTCACTAAGTGAGCTAGGGAGATCTTTAGGTAGGTATAACAATATCTCTTTTTGAAGAAAACCTTTGAAATTTGTAACATTTATATGGGATTTTGATCTTAGAACTTTGATGAAATTTATAATATTTGCTACTTTGATGATTGGCCATGGATGATGCTATATCATAATACATGTTGATCTTGCATGTGATGGATGTTTTGAATACTTCGGTTGGTATGGAAAGTTATGCATAAATATGGCTATGGGTGGCAAAAATTTAGGGCATTTATGTTACTGTTATGTATATTTGAATATGGTAAAAATGGATGGAAGCCTTTTAGGTTGGTAAATTAGGTATGGCCTTAAACACCTAGGGGAAGACCATGAGAAATTTTTATTGAGAAACACCCTTAGTGATGCATGATTTGATTCTGCTTTTCTTTTGAAGTGGATGATAGAATATGTTAAATTAAGTAAGAAATATAATTAAATGTTGAGATGAGTAATTCTATGGTTAGGTGGAAATTTGGAAGAAAAATGGAAGATGAATTAATAAAAGGATGAACTAGAACTTTAAGAAATCCTAGGCTAAGAAAACTAGATTTCGGAGTTCTCAAGGAAGCTTCAATTTTTGAAAATCTAGGAAGAATGAGTTAGGAATTAAAAGAAATGGTTAACATGAAAATGTAGATATATGTCTTACAAATGTTTAGACACTTTAATCACCCAATTTGAAATTCAAATGAGGGAGATATGGTCTGATTAGTAAGAAGTGATCAGAAAATGGTTAACCGGGGAAGAATCTGTTAGGTTAGCTTCTGTGTTTGAATTTCTAGGAAAAATATCTAGGGAACTAAAATAAATAGTTAACATGATATATATATATATATATATATATATATATATATATATATATATATATATATATATATATGTATGTATGTATGTCTCAAGAATTTTTAGCCACAAAAATCATTCAATTTGGAATCCATATTAGGAAGATATGGTCATATTAGTAAGCAGTGGTCAAAAACTAGCTAACCAGGGAAGAATATGTTAAATATGCTTATGTGTTTGAATTTTTGGGCAAACTATGTAGGGAATTAAAGGAAATTGTTAACATAATAAATATAGATACATGTCTCATGAATCTATAGGCTTTAAAATCACTTTATTTGGAGTTCATATGAGGGAGATAAGGTTTATTAATGAGTAAAGGTCAGAATCAGTCTAGAATCCAGGGTGATAAATGTAAGCATTTTTGTTTTTGATTCTCTGGGAATAATTTGTAAGGAATATGAAGAAATGATAAACATGAAAGTTATAGATAAGAGTCTTATGTTTTATATACTTTAGAATCACCTCAATTAGAGTTCTTTTAAGGGAGATATGGTTAAATAAGTAAGGAAAGGTCACAAAACATGGCCAGGCCATGTTCTGGGTTGCTTTAGCATGGGTAGACTGTGATCAGGGCTATTTTTAAGTATGTTTGAAGTATTTTCAAAGTATGGTCGTGTCTTGGAACATGACCAAGCTGTGTTGAGAGCTGGTAAAGCTTATTTTTAACATTTTTCTACCCTAATTGAACCTTATTAACTATAGAGTAATAATATAAATCAAATTGGAGAAGAATGCCCTATAAAATTTGTGAGAACTTGTGTTGGAAATGATATAAGTAGGAGGAAAGTAACTAGAGGCCAAGTACAAAGAAAAAGAAAAGATTAAAATAATATTTAAAAAAGAAGAATCTTAAAAATAGAAATAATAAATAACTAGTGTATACCCTAGCCATTGCTATTGCATGAACTCTTTACCATCTTATGTGTATAATTTTGACATGGAAATATTTATAAAGTGATATTTGAAAATGGCTATGATCATGACATGATTACATTTTACCAATGATTTTTGGTAGTGATTATGCTTTGATGATAAATTACGGCATGTGAGTATAATAAACATACTTGTTATTGAAATCATATTTTTGGCTATTAATATGAAAAGAAAAGAAAAGAAAAGAGACGAGTACAGCCATATGGAGGTTCGTGTGGTGCACCAGTAGGGGACACCTTACTAATGGCTATGATTATGTTAATGAGAAAAGAAAGAGAAAGTGTGCCATGCCGGACGGAGCGAGAAAAGCCTGTACGAGAGAGTAGAAAGTACTCACCCTTACTGGAGTAGCTTGATATGAAAATAAGTTGATAGCTATCATATGATATTTTGAAAATAGTTATTCATGCCATCCATGTCATTATTGTACAATTTTCATGTGCATAGATAAAAGTGTATTCATGTGACTTAAGGTAATTACTGTAGCTTATACAAATGAACATGACATGATGAGCTATAAAGATGATAATTATGATTTATTGTTGAACCTACTGGGATTTAATTCTCACTATATTTCCATATCATGTTCTAGTTATGTAGATTTTTCTATGGCTCTGGCTTTTAGTGTACGATGGATCAAGTTACTCTTCTCTTACCCACGTTTAGCTGTTCTCTCTGTAACAACTCCATGTTTTTAAATACATACATACATATATATATATATATATATATATATATATATATAGATATATATATATATATATCTATATATATATATATATATAGATATATATATATATATATATATATATATATATATATATATATATATATATTTGTAAAATCCCATGAAGTCATTACCTCTTTACTTCTAACTATTTAACTCATAATAACATTCAATTAAATTAACCAAACATAATTAAGGTTTATGATATATCATTAACATTGATACAATTCTAGGTTCACATACACATCATTAATTAAAAACGTCCATACAAAAGGCAAACACATATATGTCTACATCTTATTCATCCATGTTGACCAGTTTTGGGGATATGGGTGCGGATGGTTACACCTTCACTGGTACCTTAGCCAACTCGACCCAACATACCCTAAAAGCTGATCATAGAGAAAATTCGCATATTTAGTCTTCTAAACATAATATGGAAATATAGTGAGAATTAAATCCTAGTAGGTTCAATAATAAATCAGAATCAATATTGCTCATCATATCATGTTCATCTGTATAAGCTACAACAAATGTCTTAGGTCACATGAATGGACATGACAATCGTATAGTAATGACATGTATGGCTTGAATAACTATTTTCAAAATATCATATCATGGCTATTAACTTATTTTTATATAAAGCTACCCCGGCCAAGGTGAGTACTTTGTACTCTTTGGTACGGGCTTTTCTCACTCTATCTGACATAGCACACTTTCTCTTTCTTTTCTCATTAGTATAATCATAGCCGTGATTAGGGTGTCCCCAACTGGTGGACCACACGGACCACCATGTGACCGTGTTCTTCTCTTTTCTTTTCAGTTTTTTTCACATTAATAGCCAAAAATATGATTTCAATAACAAGTATGTTCATTATACTCACATGCCATAATTTATCATCAAAGCATAATCATTACGAAAAATCATTGGTAAAATGCAATCATGCCATGAACATAATCATTTTCAAATATTACTTTCTAAAATATTTCTATTTCAAAAAAAAAACACTTAAGATGTTAAGGAATTCATGCAATGGCAATGGTTAAGGTATACACTAGTCATTTATTATTTTCATTTATAAGATTCTTCTTCTTTTTTAAATATCATTTTTATCTCTCACTAATCAGAGCATAACTCCCTTATTTTAACTCCGATTAAGGAGATCTTGGTATCAATTTAAAGCTAAGACAATCCTCTAAAACTATTATGTTGAATATTTTATTGAAATCGTATGGAATCATGGTTTTATTACTCCTTCCATTTCCAATTGTTTTCTTCCGAGGTAGGTTTTGACCACTACTTACTAATCTGACCATATCTCCCTCCTATGGACTCGAAATTGAGTGATTCCATATATATATATATATATATATATATATATGTATGTATGTATGTATGTATATATTATGCTGAATATTTATTTTAATTCCCTACATATTTTGCCTAAAAGTTCAAACACAAAAGCTAACCTAACAGATTCTTCCCTAGTTATCCATTTTCTGACTACTGCTTACTAATCGGATCATATCTCCCTTATTTAAACTAAAAATTGGGTGATTCTAGTGTCTAAAAATCTGTGAGACATATATATACATTTTTCATGTTAACCATTTCTTTTAATTCCTAACTAATTCTTCCTAGAATTTCAAAACAAAAGCTTTCCTGGTTACTCCGAAAGCCAGTTTACTAACCAAACCCTTCCAATGGTTCTAGTTCATCCTTTTATTACGACCTCTTCCATTTTCTTCCTAATTTACTTCTAACCATAAGATGAATCATTTCATCATTTTAATTAGATTCCTTACACTTAATTTAACATATTCCATCTTCTACTTCTCAAGAAAATAGAAATCTAATCATGTGTTATTAAGGGAGTTTCCCAACAGAAATTTCTCATGGTCTTCTTCAAAGTGTTTAAAGCCATACTCATTTTATCAATCTAATCATATTCCATCAATTTTTCACTACATTCAAATATACATAACAGAAGCATAAAAGCCCTAAAATTTTGACACCCATAGCCATATCTATGCAGAACTTTCCACACCAACTGAAGTATTCAAAACATCCATCACATGCAAGATTAACATGTAACATGATATAGCAACATCCATGGCCAATTATCAAGGTAGAAAATATTGTAAATTTCATCAAAGTTCTAAGATATAAATCTCAAATAAATGTTACAAATTTTAAAGCTACTCTTCAAAAAGAGATATTATTAAACCTGCTTAAAGATCTCCCTAGATTATTAGTGATTTCTTTTTCTTGTTTGCTCTTGAAGGAAATTACAAGATTCCTCATTTCCCTTAACTTTTCCAACAACTTGAATAAGAGAGGGAGGATGAGTTGTGAACCCCAAGGATGAAGAGAAAATATGGATTCAAGTGGAGATTAAGCTAACTTACCTTGATTACTTAGTCCTCTAGACTTTTCCTTCTTCCTCCTTCCTCTCTTCTACTCTCTTTCTCTCTTTTCCTCACTCTAACTTGCTTCTATTTTTCCTTTCCCTCACTTGGATGATATTATAAAGTTATAAGGGTGGTTTTTGCTTAAATAAGTTATAAAGTTGTTCACCTCTCATAATCATAAGTCTACCTTATCACAATTAGGATGCACTTACCTGCTTTTTGGGAGAAGACAACTCATATTCTTGTCTTCCTCTCCTTTAGTCAAGATATGCATAGCAAAAGGAGATTTGTATTTGAAAATCATGATAAAATGTTCTTAAGACAAGGGACAAGGTCCCCTTAATTTAGGGATTCATTTTCGTTTTCTTTTGACTCATTCATGTATGATTGTTTTGTATTTCTAGGTAGTAAATTTCCAACCCTTCATAATCCCTTGCTTGGATGAAATTATTTGTGCAAGATAGGGATGCTTTGTCCTAATGCCATGTATTATTACCTACTATATCATCACCTGGCTTTCTAAAATTATGAGTGTAGGATATAGATTTTATGTCCTAATGCCATGTATTATTACCTATTATTTCATCACATGGTTTGCTGAAATTATTACTGTAGGATATAAATTTTTTGTCCTAATGCCATGTGACCTAATCTTGATTATTATTACACTACTATTCCATTACATGGCTCTTTATTTTTTCCTCTTGAATTTGGGCTCATTCTTACCCATTTCATTTGCTTTAGCTGAAATTATACCTCTCATGGAGGGCTTGGTCACATTTTTAAGATTTTTAGGATATCAGTCCCACTTCTATATCCTAGTCCAAGTCTATGTTATATCTCTTGCTTGGACTATCCAATTGGCTTACTAGAAATTCATTTGAAGTGGAAAAACTCTATGAAGTGTCCATAGGGAAATGTCCAATGTATATGTGGAGATGTTAAACTTAGGAACTCTAACTCTTGAATTAAGAAAAATTACCCTAATCCAATCTTCTTGAAATTTCAAGACCTTTACTTACTTTCCAAAATTTATCTTCCTTACCCAAGAATTTTACCTCTCTTTAGGATGTTATTTCTAATTTTTTCTATTTGGTTTTCTCTCTTTACCTAGTCCCTTAATGTTAGAAACATTTTCTATGCATACACATAAGGTGAAGAATTTCTAAGGCTTATATTTTCTTAGATATCTAAAATTGTTTAATAAGTTTTGTTTCCTTAATTAAATATTTATGTACATTTATTAATAAAAGAAATGAAATTAGGGATGTTACACCCTCTGCTTCCTTCCATGCAGCCTTTTTCTTCTTCTTCATCTGGATCTGGCATTAATGTCCTTGTCTTCCCTGTCCAAAAGCTCTTAATGGAACAATCATTCTTTTTCTTCCTGTGCATTTTTCCAAGAAGTAGTAGCCGTTTTGAATTTTCTATCCGCCACTTTTCTGTTGTCTCCTTTCCAATTATATGTGAGGGTTAAGGTGGCATCCCTTTTTGCAATTTTTAGTCTGGCTTGCCTTTTTGCCAGTATCTTTTTTCCTTTTCCACATTGAGTAGTGGAGACAGCTCCTGTATCAGTAGCCAAGTACCTCTGCCTACCTGCAGCGTACCACACAATGTTCAGCCCCAACTTATGCAATAAAATATCAATAGGCTGAAATAACCAGCATATTCTGGCTTGTGTGTCATTTTTAAGCAATGCAATAAGAATTTCACAATTAAAGCAATGGTTGCTCTTATGCTCAAGAAATATAAAATCCATCTCTATTTAGGGAGAATTATTACTAAATCAACCAAATTGCATAATAATAAGCATGAGAAAAGCATGTAATAACTCTAATTAATTAGGGTTAACACCTCTCTTCACTCATCAGGTCATATCTCTTTTATTTCAAATCCGATTAAGGTGATTCCAGATGCCTTAGAAATCTAAGACACAGTGTTACAACTTATGTGTTAAACATATTTTCAAATTAGACATAAATTTTGACTTACAGTACCAATCATTCAAAGCATCGATTTTTTGTCTTTTCAAAACAAATTCAGTATAAAACATGTATTACATATGCATCCAAACTTTCACTCTGCATGGAAAATAATAAAAATGCATCATGCATAATCAAGATATGAGATTTGAAACACTATAGATCTTCCAAAATACATGAAATTTCAATGAAAATTAATGTTAAACCTACCCAAAAAAATATAAAAATCCTTTATATTTTAAAAACCCACCTTAGATTTCCTTCTCTTTTGTTGACTTCTATTTCTTCCTTTCCTCATAATTTCCCACACCTGCACCATAGAAAGTCAATTCTTGAAGCATTTAAAATGAAGAGAAGGGTGGATTTTAGGCTTAGTCATGCAAGAATCACCATAGTTTTTCTCCTTGCTGCCTTTCTCTCTCTTCTCTCTTTCTATTCTCTTCCTTCTTCTTCTTCTCTCGATTTTTCTCTCTTGCTCTTCTCCCTTAGCCGTTATTCCCTTTTATATTTTACCTTAGTCAACTTTCTCTCCAAGTCAAGGGAAAAAGCATGTTTTAATCCAAGCCTTCTAGAAGCTTGCTCTTCCTTAACATGAGACCCTAAACGGCTAACTATTCCAAAAATGCCAAGCTATTAAAGTGTAACCATGCAATTAACTATAGCCATGTTTGGATGAATGTAATTAACCAATTGGTTTAATCTTCTCTTGAGACAAATGCCAAGGAGTTTTGTGACACACTTTCTATGGTTCCTCATTTCGCCTCTTACTGCTCGGCTCTAGCCCTAACAGTGAAGAAATTAGTATTTCACCCTTTAGGACTTTTCTATAATAAAGAGAATTCCCTTCTCCACTAAAAATTATTTACTATTTATTAAAATTGGGGATGTTACAATTCTCCCCACTAAAAAGAAATTTTGTCCCCAAAATTCATGGTTTGACTATTCTTGTAGAGTTAAGGATTCTTCCTTCTTATTATATCTTTTCATTTTCATGTATCTTCTGATCCTTCATCATTTGCCCGAGGTCCATAGTCAGAGAGTTTTCTAGGATCACATGCTCCCCTTCATGAAAATACAACAGCTTCTTTCTTTTTTGAACAACTCTTCTATCGACTTTAGCCTTTCTTCAATCCATGCCCAAATAATATCCATAAAATCTAGGGGTAACACATTAAATCCACTACAAACAACCTTTCATACTCCATAATGGGACAATTTAAACTTACCAAAAGGGTAATTACTTTTCCACTATAGGTGTCACCACAGCTAGCTCATTTGATGAATCAGAGATAAAATATTGTAACTTTTCTATACATTCAAATGCTATAAAGAAATGGCTAGCGCTTGAAGAAAATATTGTAATTAGAGGAAAATCATTGAAATATAACATACCTTGTATTTAGTTAGGGCTTATTTTACTTCAGCACTGCTTAATGGTTTCTTTTGTTGTCGTTGATCAGACTTTGTCTCATTTCTGGGTAGGCAATGCTATGCTAGATGGCCCTTCTGTCTACAACGATAACAAGTGACTTGATTGGCAAAACACGATTTATTTCCATGTGGCCATCCATACTTTCCACATATATTTGCCACAGCATCTAATAGGTAAGATCTAGATTCCATGGCTATATGTTTTTGACCTTCTATAACATTCTTCCCTCTAAAGTTCCTATCAAAAGTCAGAGTCTCCCTTTTTTTCTTACATAGAGTCCGCCTCTCCCTTTCTTCTTTTGCTTCTTTCAAGCGCTTTTCTAATAATCGACATTTGTTCATCAAGAAGGAAAATTCCGTATTTCCAATGTAACCACATCACTTCTAATCTCAAGGTTCAAGCTTGCTTTAAATTTTACTACTTTCTAAGCTTAATCCAGATTGTACCTTAAATAGGTTGAAAACTTAAACAACTCTTCAAATTTAGCAATGTAATGATCAATAGTGTAGTTTCCTTGTTTAAGTTAGAGAAACTTAATCTCCTTCTCTGCCTTCACGCTGTTGGGGAAGAACTTATCTAGAAAAGTGTCTTAGAATACCTGCCACGTGATCTGTCTACCCTGATGATTTAGCAACTCCTTGGCTCCTCTCCACTAGTATTCAGCTTCCTCCTTCAGCATGTACACAACAAAAGTAATCTTTAGCTCATCAAAGCAGTTTAAAATTTCAAAAATCTTTTCTAACTCTGTCAACCACTATTTAGCTACCATAGGTTCATATCCATCCACAAAAGAAGGAGGCTGAGTTCTCATAAATTCTATCCAGCCATTTCCATTCCCTACATTCCTCTAGTTCCCTTCAGCCTCATTGTCAATGTTATTATTGTTCTGCATATGCTGCAAGATTTGGTTCATAGCAAACATCTGGTCTTGAATAGCTGTAATCAGGTCATGTAAGGTAGCTTCTATACTACTTGTCGAATTTCTTCTTGGTGGTGCCATCATCTACTGTATTAAATAAAGAAATCAGTCACTATTGAGGTGATCAGGCTTAACAATGGATTGAGCATCTTATAGTAGTCATTACACCACTCAAGTATGGAGCTGGGAAACACTAGTAATTTCCTTATTGACACTATATGCTATCGTACACAAGATATCTACATTCTTACTTAAGACATGATTAGATTGATATAGGTAACCGTCCACCCCTATAGTCACTTACGATCAACCTACTCTAATACCAACTTGTAATGACCGATTTTTTTAATTCTTAATATGGCAACCAATAACACATTCTAAGTAGCAATTAATACTCACGTATATAAGAAGCATATGTTCCATTACCATCATACCCATAAACTATATCAGGAGTTCATATTTATATAGAAGTAACACTGATTTATATAGTTACATGAATCTAACATTAAATCCCAAACAACATAGCAACCTTGGACTACAAAGGTTGGAGAAGGTGGTGCTAGCATCGGGATCTGCACAAGGCATCGCCATCCACTAGATCTCTACAATTAAGTGCACAAAAATAGCTAGCATATCATTTACTTTTATCTTAACATAACACCAACAATAATGAGAACAGAAGTTCCAAATAGGTTTAACATTTAAATGCATCATATAACAAGTAAGAAAATCACAGTGTTATGTCCAGCTATATACCTTTTCTCTTTGTATATGATAAGATAACAATAATTTATAGCATTCTTACATGCTCAATAGATAGGTTATGCATCAATATCATGCATTTATATATAAACAGGTTATGCATCAATATCATGTATTCATAAATAACAAGTTATGCATCAATATCATGCATTCATAAATAAATAGGTTATGCATCAATATAATGTATTCACCAATAACAAGTTATGCATCAATATCACGCATTCATAAAAACAAGTTATGTATCCATATCATTCTTGCACATTTCTTTCCATAGTAGCTCATTATCTGTAAATTTCCATTTTTATCCAACCATAGGGTAGTGTGAGCTATATACCACCTGTTACTCAACCGCCATTATGTCCCTATTCGAAGTGGCCCATCTTACATGAGTCATTCTAGGCTAATAAGGTGTCCCCTATCTCAGTACCATATCACAGCCAACAACCCTTCTATCGCCTTATCTCCACAAGGTGCTGCATATCGTCAGTTCACCTTTCTTCGAAAAGGGTCCTCATAGCATCTCATATATCTCTTTTCAAATATTCATTAGTCACCTTAACATAGTAAGATGCCGCATGTTGCCGCATCAACTTGCTTCGAAAAAGATCATTTTGACATCTGAACATCTTTTCAATTCTAGCCACATTTCATCAATAAACATATGTCCATAAGCATCATATGCATAACCATCCTATCTCTCATGCATGTGTCATAATTCTCAATATGCAGGGCATTATGAATCATACATGTATTAACATTTTCATCATGGCATATATCGTTTAATCCTTTACTTAAATGCAATTCATGGCTTAATCAAGAGAAATATAGCAAAACTAAAGCAAACAACGTTGTGTTACACCCATTTATAGCTCATTAATCTCTAATCATCGTCCCCGCCACGATAAGGTTATGAATTAGCTAAGTACATCATTAGCATCATACTTGTTATCATCGTCACATCATCATTTAACAAATATGTATTAATACACTTACCATCATGTAACAATGCATACATTATATCATTGATACAATAGCATAGGCAATATATCATCATCTTCATCATTTAACATATATGCATATTAATACATAATGTATATCAAGTTTGTTAACACAAGAAGTAGTGAAAACTAATATTTTATTATAAAGATTATAGGGTATTCTTCTTCAATTTGGTTTATATAATTATCTAGTTAATAAGGTTCATTTAATTCCATTTGTAGCTAAAACAGGCCAAAAACAACTCCCAACATGACCATGCTTGAGATTGTCTAAAATGTGTTGTAGCCTCTCAAACAACCTGAAACATAGCCTTGCCATGTCCTGGAACACGATCGTGTTCTGGGCTGTCCTGCGTTCCAAGTTTCTATCTAGTTTGATCTCCTCTCACTCAAAAGGCCATAACTCCCTCATTTTAACATAGATAAAGGTGATTTCGGTCTCTATGGAAAGCTAAGACAATAAGCTACAAATTTAAGTTACCACTTTAACAAAAGAGTATTGAAAGCATGTGAAAAAGGTGTTTGAAAATAGTGTCGTAACTTAGTGCGTTAGATATGAACTCTCTTCACTCATCAAGGCATATCTCTTACATTTAAAATCCGATTAAGTTGATTCTAGATGACTTAGAAATCTAAGACACATGGCTACAAATTATGTGTTAAGCATATTTTAAAATTCAGCATAAATTATGACTTACAGAACCAATCATTTAAAGCATCGATTTTCACTCTTTTCAAGCCAAATTCAGCACAAAACATGTATTACATATGCATCCAAACTTTCACTATACATGGATCATCACAAATATGCATTATACATCATCAAGATATGAGATTTGAAACACTATAGATCTTCCAAAAGACATGGAATTTCAATGAAAATTAATGTTAAACCTACCAAAAAAATCTAGAAATCCTTTCTACTCTTAAAAACTTCCTTAGATTTCCTTCTCTTTTAATCACTTCTCTTTCTTCCTTTCCACACACTTTCTTGCACCTTCATCATAGAAAATCAGTTCTTAAAGAATCTAAGATGAAGACCTAATCCATTCTTCTTAAACTTAGGAGCTCTAGCTCTTGAATTAGGAAAAATTATCCTAATCCATTCTTCTTAAAATTTTAAGACCTTTACTTACTTTCAAAAATTTATCTTCCTTACCCAAGAATTTCACCTCTCTTTAGTATGTTATTTCTAATTTTTTCTAATAGGTGTTCTCTCTTTACATATTCCCTTAATGTTAGAAACATTTTCTATGCATACACGTAAGGTGAAGAATTTCTAAGGTTTATATTTTCTTAGATATCTAAAAAATTGTTTACTAAATTTTATTTCCTTAATTAAATATTTATGTACCTTTATTAATAAATGAAAAAATTAGGAATGTTACACACTTTCTATGGCTCCTCATTCCACCTCTTGCTGCTCGGCTCCGACCCTAATAGTGAAAAAATTACTATTTCACCCTTTAGGACTTTTCTCTAAAAACGATAATTCCCTGATCCACTAAAAATTATTTTCTATTTATTAAAATTGGAGATGTTACATTATGTACTTTTCCATGGAGGAAAAAATGAATTTAAACGGTTGAAAAAGAGGGAAAATAAAAGATAATGGAGGTAGGAGGTGATATGCCACCTTGGTTCCTACTTTTTCTTCCTTTCTCCCTTACACCTAACCTTTCTCTTTCCTTTATAATTTGTATTAAATTTTGCAAAATGTTTAGCCATAATTATCCTCTTTTATTTCCTTGATGAGGTGTCCCTAAGATATTTTGAAGGTGCCATAATTGCGTGGCTTAATTCCCATTATAACTATACCATATTTCCCTTAATTCCATCCTTGTCCCTTATCCTTTCTTCCTTCCTTATTTTGTATGTTTTTTGTAAATATTTTAGCCTCTCATTAACTTCTTCAATTATCTTTGTCATGACTTTGGAGATATTTTAGTAGAATGTCTTGTATTTATGAAAGAGTCCTTGAATTCTAGGTTAATTGCAAACACACCAATCTAGTCATTTCCCTTCCTTCTCACTGCTTCCTCTCCCTCTCACTCATTCAAGCACATTTTTGTACACATTTCAACCCTTTGTTGACATCATTTAATGGCCTTACATAAACTTAGGAGATATTTTGGGTATAATGTCCTTAGGCCAATTAATTGCTTACTAAGTCCTAGCTTACTCACCACGTTACCAAGTTAATTTTAATAATTACTTAAGGCATTGTTTGATTAACTAAAATCCATTTATTTCCTTTAATTATTTATTAAGATTATGTTGACAACTTTTAAATCTCCAACTAGAGCAATTTCTATGACTTAACCCTTTTTTTTCTCAAAAGTTCACACCTAATTACTCAAAATTATCCTTTTCACTCCTTCATTTTCCAAAATATAGAAATTTTACATTTTTTATTTAATAATAATTTCCTAGGAATATTAAGCCCAACACACCTCATTTTATCCCTAGAAAATTGCTCTTGCTAATCCTTCCTAGGGGTGTAAGTAAACCAAATAACTCGAAAATAAGCCGAATAAACTTGACATGAAAATGGCTTCTTAAATGAACATGTCAAGTTTATGGGTTGTAATGGGTTAGGAATGTGAGAGAAATCAGGTTACTACAGTCGGTTCGGGTTTGGGTCAATGACACTCATGAAACCCAATCCGGCCAATGTACATATATGTTGTAGGTGCCAAGGTATGGGAATGACATTGTTTTTGGTTTCTTGTTTTCCTCACCTAGTAACACCCAAGCATAAACAACCACATACAACCCATTTGGTATTTTTCCTGCTTCTCATTCTTTGCTTATCTTATCTCTAGCCTCCGTGGTTCTGTCTCACCTTACCTTAGGAATTGAAGCATAATTTGGCCTATCTAGTAACTTACGGTCCACAATAGTGAAGCTTCATATCTGGTGGACAACGTCGGTAAGGTTCTTATCTTTTTTATCCCTAAATTTTATTCAAAAAATTGTAGCCGTGAATTGTAGAATTTTTGGCTATATCAGTGGGACATCTTTTCCCTACTCATGATTCACACTTGCAACCTCACCATCATCTCACACTCGGTCACTCGCTGCCTTGTCTTCCCTAGCAAGCATTATCTTTGTTCTCTATTTCTCAATCTCATGCCTCATTTTGCTTCTGAAATCTCATTGTCCATTGTAGGCCAAGGTAAATTTCTCAAATTCGGCGAATAAGATCTAGATTCCATTGCAATGGGCCTTCCATCGCCGATATCATTCTTCCTTCCCATGCTTTTATCACTGGTCGAAGACTCCCTCTTTCTCTTCTGTAAAATCTGTTTCTCCTTTTCTTCTTCGTCTGCTTTTAAGTTTTTCTCCAACAATCGGCATTTGTTGACTAAGGGAGCAAATTCTCGGATCTCTAAGGCAACTATATCACTTCTAATCTCGCGATTCAAACCTACCTTGAACTTCACGGCTTTCCTTTTCGGTCCTCACATTGCTGGGGAAATACTTATCCAAAAAAGTTTCTCGAAACACCTGCCATGTAATTTATCTACCTTGATGAATCAACAACTCCTTAGCTCCCTTCCACCAATATTCAACTTCCTTTTTCAACATGTACACATCAAAGTTAACTTTCTGATCATTATAGCAGTTAAAAAATTCAAAAATCTTTTCTAACTCGGTCAGCCACCTTTCAGCTACTATCGGCTCATACTTGCCCACAAAAGAAAGAGGTTGTGTCCTTAAAAATTCTGCCCAGCCATTTCCAATCCCTACGTTTCTCTGAATTTCTTCAACACCGTCATTATTGTTATTCTACATATGTCGCAATATTTGATTTGTGGCAGACACTTGGTCTTGAATCACTGTGGCTAAATCGTGTAGGGTAGCTTCTAAACTTTTCATTGAATCTCTCCTTGGGGGTGCCATCACTTACTGTATCAATTAAAAGAAATCAGTCACTATTGAGGTGATCAGGCTCAACAGCGAATTAAATATTTTTACAGTAGTCATTACACCACTCAAGTACGCAGATAGGAAACATTAGTGATTTCCTTACTGACACTATATGCTACCTTACACTACATAGCCACACGTTTACTCAAGACATCCTTGGATTGATATAAGTAACCCTCCACCCCCATGGTCACCTAGGATCGACCTGCTCTGATACTAACTTATAACGACCAATTTTTTTTATATATATACAGTGACCAATAACACATTCTAGGCAGCGAACCACACACATTTATATAAGTAACTAATATTCCATCATCATAATATCCAAACTACATCAGAGATTAATATTTAAACATTAGAGACACTGAGTCACATAACTACATCAACTTAACATGAACCCTATACCACACATCTCCCCTAGGTGTAAAAGGTGGAAGAGGTGGTGTAACAACCTTTGTTTTTCTTTATTATTATACAATATTAAGTTCACATACACGTCATTAATCAAAACGTACATGCAACATATCAAACACATAGATATTTACATCTTGTTTATTTTGGTTGACCAATTCTGGAGATACAGGTGCGGGTGGTTGCACCTTCACCGGGATATGAGCCAACTCGACCACAAACATCTTATTTGATTCTGAGATTTGCCCAACATAAAGTAACTCAATCCAATGTGCACTAAAAGCCAGAGCCATAGAAAAAAATTGCATAACTAATTTTCTGAACATGATATGGAAATATAATGAGAATTAAATCCCAGTAAGTTCAATAATAAATCATCATCAATATAGCTCATCATGTCATGTTCAGCTGTATAAACTACATAAAATATCTTTGGTCACATGAATGCATTATATCTATGCACATAAGAATCATACAGTAATGATATGTATGACAGGAGTAACTATTTTCAGAATATAATATGATGGCTATCAACTTATTCTCATTTCAAGCTACCCCGGTCAGGGTGAGTATCCTCTACTCTCCGGTACGGGCTTTTCTCGCTCCGTCCGACATGGCACACTTTCTCTTTCTTTTCTCATAATTATAATTATAACCGTTGGTAGGGCGTCCCCTACTGGTGCACCACATGGATTGCCATGTAACCGTGCTCATTTTTTTTCCTTTCACAATGATAGCCAAAAATATGCTTTCAATAACAAGTATGTTCAACAAAATATAACTATTACCAAAAATCATTGGTAATCATGCCATAAACATAACCATTTCAAATATCACTTTATAAAATATTTCCATGTCAACATTTCACACTTAAGATGGTAAGAAGTTCATACAATGGCAATGGTTATGGCATATACTAGTCATTTATTATTTTCATTTATAAGATTCGTCATCTTTTTTAAATATTAATTTTATTTCTTTATTTTCTTGATGCAGGTTTTCATCATATCTAACCTTCTCTTACTAATCAAAGCATAACTCCCTTAATGTAACTCCGATGTAGGTGATCTGGGTGTCAATTTCAAGATAAAACAATTATCTAAAACTATTATGTTGAACATTGTAGCGAAATATTAATAAATCAAGTTGATATTACTCCCTCAATGTACAGGTTGTTTCTTCTCGGATAGGTTCTGATCTCTACCTAAGAATCTGTCAATATCTCCCACATTAGAATTCCAAATTAAGTGATTCCAGTGGTTAAAAATCCATGACACATATATCTATAATTCATATGTTAACCATTTATTTTAATTCTTTATAGAATGTTCCCAGAAATTAAAACACTGAAGCTATCCTAATAGATTCTTCCCTGATTAACCATTTTCTGACCTTTGTTTACTAATCGGAATGAGTTATTCCAGTGGCTAAAAATTAGTGACACATATATCTTTAATTCTCATGTTAACCATTTATTTTAATTCCCTACAGATAATTCCCAGAAATTAAAACACAGAAGCTTAAAATTTTACCACCCATAGCCATACCTATGTAGAACTTTTTATACCAGCCTAAGTTTTCAAACATACATCACATGCAAGATGAATATGTAACATGATATAGGAACATCCATGACCAATCATAAAAGTTCTAAGATCAAAATCTCATATAAATATTATAAGTTTCAAAACTTTTCTTCAAAAAGAAATATTGTTAAACTTACTTGGAGCACATAGTCTTCTAGACTTCTCCTTCCTCTTTCTTCCTTTCTTCCTCTCATTTCCTCACCCTACCTTGCTTCTATTTTTCCTCTCCCTCACTTGGACAAAAATTATAATGTTGTAAGGGTGGGTTTTGCTTAAATAGACCCTTAAATAATTTACCTTTCATGATCATGGGTCTACCTTATCACAATTAGATTACACTTGGTTGAATTTTTGGAAAACAAACAACTTATGTTCTTGTCTTTCTCTTCCTTAGTCAAGATATGCATAGGAAAAGGAGATTTGTATTTTGAAAATTATGATAATATGTTCTTAAGATATGGGACAAGATCCCTTTGATTTAGGGATTCATTTCCTTTTTCTTTTGTCTTAATCAAGTATGATGGATTTTCCTTTTTAAGTGGAAAATTTCTAGCCCTTGAATCTCCATTATTTGGTTGAAATTATTTGTGTGGGATAAAGATGTTTTGTCATAATGCTATGTATTATTACCCACTTGCTAAAATTATGAGTGTAGGATATTGATGTTTTGTCCTAAATTCTTGTATTATCATACCACTTGCTAAATTTTTGTCTTAATGTCAAATCACCTAATCTTGATTACAACATTATTCCATCACTTTATTTATATTTTATTTTCATTTTTCCTCTTGGGTTTGGGCTCATTCTTGCCCATTTTCTTTATTTTGGTTAAAATTCTACCTTTCATAATGGGTTTGGTCATATTTTCATATTTTTGGGCTATCGGTCCAATTTTTATATCCTAGTCCAATTCTATGTTTTATTTCTTCATTGGGCTATCATATTGGCTTGCTAAAAATTTATGTGAAGAAGAAAAACTCTATATGAAGTGTCCATAGGTGAAAGCCCAATTTATGGGTGGAGATACTAAACTTAGTAATTTTTACTCTTAAATTAGGAAAAATTACCCTAATCCAATCTTCTTGAAATTTTAAGACCTTTACTTCACAAAAATTTATCTTCCTTACCTAAGAATTTCACCTTTCTTTAGCATGTTTATTTCTAATATTTCCTCTTAGGTTTTCTTTCTTTACCTATTCCATTAATATTAGAACATTTCTATGCATATATGTAAGGTGAAGAATTTATAAGAAAAATATCTAAAAATTACTGGATGTTACAGGTGGTGCTAGCATCGGGATCTGGACAAGGCGTCGCCCTCCACTGGATCTTCTATGATCAAGTGCACGGAAGCAGCTAGCGTATCGTTTGCTCTTATCTGAACATAACACCAACAATAATGAGAACGGAGGTTCCCAATAAGTTTAACAGCAAAAGCATCATACAGTAAATAAGGAAAATACAGTGTTATGTCCAGCTGTATAAACTACATAAAACACTTTTTCGTTGTATATGATAAAATAACAAGAAAGTATAGCATGCTTTCATATTCAATAGACAGGTTATGTATCAATATTAGGCATATATAATAACTAGGTTATACTTCAATATTATTCTTGTATATCTATCTTTGCAGTACTTTCATGCAGGGTGACTGATCTTCTACAACCACATCTCAACACTCAGTGACTAATCATCTGTAGCCATATCTCCACACTCAGTGACTAATTGTCTATAGCCACGAGTTCAACCACGTACATCAACATGATATAACCATGTATACATCAAACAACTCACCTTTATCATCATGCTTTCCATCCACAATCAACTTCGTCTCTTTATACAATCACTATGTAATAACCCCTCTATCATCATATAATCATGTACACATCATATTCTTTAATCATCATAACCATCACAATAGGACTATGCATTAACCAAGCACATCACTAATATTATGCATAATATCATCACCACATCATTTAACAAATATGTATTAATACACTTACCAACAATGCATACCTTATATCATGTAATCCTCATGCATTGATATACTAGCATAAGCATCAAATCAACATGCATTTCATTCATACATTGCACATATAGCTCATATGCAATTCACTTACAAATATCTCATCAATATATAACAAATTCACTTGCATAGGTCTCATTAATATATATTTTATCCATAAATTAAACATAAATCTCATCAATTTGCAATATGTGATTTAATTTCTCATAATAAAAGGATAGAATTCACACTACAATGCATCATTAAAAAGGTATTTATTTGTATTTTAGTTTCCCTTAACATCATCCATTCATTGGAGTTCATTTAGGGCCTTTAAAAAGCAAAACAGAGCAATTGCAACCTCAAGCATGGCCCTAGTTGTGTCACCTAGCACGACCATTCTTCAAGCTGTGCAAACTGTGCTAAAATACCACAAAATAGCCTAAAGCACGGCCTGGTCGTGTCTCCAAGCACGGCTGTGCTTCGGGTTTCCTTGCACTCCAAATTTTCGTCCAACCAGACCTTCCTTCACTAAAAAAAACCATAACTCTTTTATTTTAACTCTGATTATGGTGATTTTGGTGTCCATGGAAAGATAAGACAATTATCTACAACTTTTAAGTTTGTCAGTTTAACAAGTTAGAAACATAAACAGGGGAAAAGGTGTTCAAAAACAGCGTCAGAACTCAGCGCGTTAGATCTGACCTATCTTCACTCATTAGGGAATATCTCTTTCATTTTAAATCTGATCAAGGTGATTCTAGAGGCATTAGAAAGCTAAGAAATAGGGCTACAACCCATATGTTAGACATATTTCTATATTCAATATAAAACATAACACACAGAACCAACCATTCAGAGCATCGATTTTCAACCTTTTCAAGCCCAAAATCAGCAAAAACATGTATGATCTATGCATCTAAACTCTTACTCTACATGGCTAAACACAAATATACATCATGAATCATAAAAATAGGATATTTGAAACACTTATAGATCATTCAAAATACATGCAATTCCATGGAGAGATTAATGTCAAACCTACTAAACTAGAGATTCTTTCTATCATTGGATTTCCTCCTCTTTGAACACTTATCTTTCTTCCTTTCTCTACAAATCCTTGGACCTTCACCATTGTGCCTTCCTCTCTCCTCTATCTCTCTTCTTTTCCTTCCTCTCCTTCTCTCGGTCTCTCTCCCTTCTCCTATTTTCCTTGGTCGCAACTTCTCTCTCCCTTCACCTTTTGGCCTACTTCTTCTCCAAGCCATGACTTTGCCAAGTCAAGGCTTTCTCTCCAAGCCATCCTCTTTGCTTCTCTCCCTTGGTTGGTCGACTCTCCCCTTAATTCTAGCAAGGATAAGATATTTTATTTAGCCATCCTCAACAAGCTATCATCCTCCTATCTTAAGACCCTACTTTATCTAACTATTATAACCTAGACATCCCATCACAATTAAACTATGCCATTATGTAAGGCTTTGTTTGGTTGTAGGAAAATTCCACCAAATACTTTAATTCCACTTTATCCTTTTTTCTAATGTTTCATTGATGTTCCATTGCATTCTCTTTCATTTCCTTCACCATTGAGAATTATTTTCCATTTATTAAAATCTAGGATGTTACACATTTCACCAAAATGTCATATACATTAAAACCTACGGCTCAATGTAAGTATTATGGAAAGAGGTACATGTGTAATCTTAAGATGTATTGATATTCAAATTTGGTATGTCACTTATTTAAATGTCGTAAGTATCCTCTTGCTCTGGTGAATGATCCTAAACAACAAGTAATTAGTTTTGAACCCAAAAGGGATGGTAGGGTAAATAATATTACAAAAGAACCAGAAGTATATGATATTAAAGAGTGCTAAAAAAGCTTTATTTCTTTTTATTATTACTAATGAACAACCATTTAAAATGGTTGAAGGATATGAATTTAAGTACTTTTGTAGTAGGTTACAGCCACAATTCCATATTCCTTCCCCTGTTATTGGGGCTAAAAATTGTTACCAGTTGTATTTATACAAGAAACTAAAGTTTAGAAGTTTCTTATAATCAAATTGTGCTAGGGTATGCCTTACCACTAATAGTTGGACTTCAATTCAGAATATAAACTATATAGTACTCATTGCACATTTGGTTGACAATAATTGGAAAAAGAGAATTTTGAACCTTTTCCTTATTCTTAATCATAAAGGGGAAATAATTGGAAGGCATATAGAACTTTTTTTAAATGAATGAGGGATTGAAAAAGTGTTTACGGTGACAATGGACAATGCTAGTGCAAATGATGTGGCAGTAGCATATTTAAAGAAAATAATGAAGACAACAGATGGTTTAGTTTTACACGGTGATTTTATGCATATTATATGTGGTGCCCACATCTTCAATTTAGCTGTTAATGAATTATTAAAATAGATGCATTCATCTATTACATCTATTCGCAACACTGTGAGATATGCTAGATCTTCTCCCTCTAGACTTGCCAAATCTAAATGATGTCTTGAACAATTAAATATTGCCTCTAAAAGGCTTGTATGCCTAGATGTTTCAACTAGGTGGAACTCAACCTATTCAATGTTAAAAGATAGTAAGAAATTTGAAGCATCATTTAATAGGCTAGAGGATGATGAAACTACCTATATTAATAATTTTGATGATAAAACAATTGGTCTTCCTTCTTTTGATGATTGGAATAATGTCAGAGTCTTCATTAAGTTTTTGAAAATTTTCTATGATGTGACCTTAGAATTTTTTGGGTCTTTATATGTCAATCAAATAAGGCCTTTCATCAAATTGCTTTAGTTTAGATTGAGTTATTAGAGTGGAGCTCAAGTGGTGAATCTTTATTAAGTGGTATGGAAATGGAAATGTAGAATATATGTCATAAGTATTGGGGAAAAGTGGAAAACAAAAACCCCTTATTGTTCATTGCCAATGTGCTTAATCCTAGGTAGGGTTGTACATAGGGTCGGTTCGGTTCGGTTTTGGGGCTCAACCAAACTGAACCGAACCATTAAAATGTAACAAAAAGCAAGCTTGATCAGTTCAGTTTATGTTTATTAAACCGAACCAAACCGAATTGTTAAATAGCAGTTCAGTTCGGTTCAGTTTTTCGGTTTTCTATTTTTTTTAAGCCAAATTTTTTCAGCTTTTTTGGACCATTTGAATTTTTTTGGGCCCACTTTTTAAATTTTATATCCATTTTGAATTTTTGTTTGGGCCTAAAGATTAACTTTTAATTTTTGTATCCATTTTTAATAGAGATGGTCAAGTCTAAAAAATATATGTAAAATATTTTTAAAATATAATAAAATTTAAATTTAATAATATAAATTTAAAATATTTTAAATAATTCAGTCCGGTTCGATTTTTGTCCAAACTGAACTGAATTGATCGGTTTTAAAAAAAAACCGAACGAAACTGATTTTAATCGGTTTGGTTCGGTTTTATCAGTCCAGTTCGGTTTTTGTACACCCCTAGTCCTAGGTATAAGCTTGCATATTTGAAATGGCCATTTGATTGTATTTATGGTGTAGTTGTATCTTATGATATGGTTTACAAGGTTAAGCTTGATTTACAAAGATTGTATAAATAGTATTATCAATTATATGATCCTAAGGGTGCTACAAATTTAGATGACCACTCCTTAATGATCATAGACAATGCAGATTAAGGTGCTACAAATTTAGATGACCACTCTTCAATAATCATAGACAATGCAAATTAAGGTGCTACAAAGAAAAAACTAGTTCAAAAAGCTATAGAGGCTACTTTTAAATTCTATTTAAGGGCTAAAGATTCTATTAAAGCAAAGAATGAAGTGGAAAGATATTTAGCTAAATCTTGCCTGGGTGCAAATGGTTCTTTTAATGTTCTAGAATGGTGGAAATCAAATATGTTTAGTTTTCATATTCTTTCTTATTGCTCGAGATGTGTTGGTCGTTCCTGTGTCAATAGTGGCTTTTGAGTCAGTCTTCAATACTGGTGCCCATGTACTGGATGTACTTAGGTTATCTCTCTCTCTAAAAATGGCTAAGGAATTAATATATCCATAAAATTGGTTGAAAACAAATTTATTTCAATTTCATATTAATAACCTGGATTTGGTTGAAGAATTTCATCAATATGAGAAGATTGAAACAGTACAGTACTAAATATTTGTTAATTTGTTCTAAATATTATAACTCATTATTATATCTTACTCAAGTAAGTAAAGTACTTATTATTTCTATTTTTATTTTTTTACAGAACTCATAGGATCTACCTCCAAATTGCAACACCTTGTAGAACTAGGAGTGATTTATTATGTTAGCATGTTAGGGTCTATTTAGTTTTGTATCTAACTATCTATATATCCGAACACCTTTATTTTCATTATGCTGAATTTTTACTTTGATTTTTAAGTATACTTTGATTTTATTTTATTTTTAAATTCTTTTTTTAGTTGTTGCATTTCATATGTGTTAATTTGATTTTAGATTATTTCATATGAAATCAAGAGCAAGCTCTCTTGTGTTCATCATTGGATTTATATTCCCTATCTTTTTCATTTTTTCCCTAAGTGACTAATGTGAGAAGAGTGAGACATGTCTACTACAATGATGTTTACATATTGAATACAATTGATTTCCCCATATCAACATGTGTTACTTTTGAAAATCCCCTTGCTACTGGTGATGGAATTCCAAATAAGCATATTTTGTTAACCATTTCTGTTTTGTTTATTGAAAATAGCTTTAATTAGAAAATTGGGTTTTATTATGCAAAATTCTAGATCTGCTATTGAGAGTATTAGGCTTTACTTTGAGGCAGCCCTTAAGTTTCTTCATGGAGCCTCCTTATTAGAATCTAGCAACAATGATAACAAACAATTCAAATAATTCCTCTTTTAAGTTTTGGCATAAATAATTCCTCTATTTTTTATATTTTATTAGCTTATAAATGTGCTACTCCAAATAAAATACACATTCAAATAATTCTATAATGCTTTGTTGATGATCGTCACTTCATCTATTTTTATCACATATTTATACTTTTGGCATGTTGAGTTATATAGACAATTGCAGATTCTAGAGAAAATATGAACAAGGGTAAAGCACAAAATATCATTTAGACTTCTCTTTTACACTATTATCCTTGACAACTTTGTCTTTGTTTTCTTTTTTGTCACGGCCTTTAAGCCAATCTCTTTGCTATGTATGTGTTACTTATTTCTTTATTTCTTTCTCATTGCAATTAGAATATTAGATCTCTAGCTATTCTATATGAACCATCCTTCCCTTTAATTGATTTCTTGTTATACATCATTGCCTTTATGGTTGCACTTTAGATTTTTTGTGGCTATTCCTTCTTGACATTTTTCTTTTGATAGGTTTTGTGCCCATGAATATGAAAGATTTAAATACATGGTTGCATCTGCTCTGGCTTATAAATGCATAGAGGTGGCATATATGAGACACCCTAGTGTAAGCAGAGATCGACATGAACTGCATATAACTATGCAATTGGTTCCCCTTGGTAATGAATTCCATGATCTAGATAAAGTTCATATGTGCACATAAAAATTTTGCTACTAGTTTTCCCTTGTTCGTATGACCCATAAGTAAGTTCTTCCACACCAGTGGACATGAATGTACTCTGAAGTTTAATATTACTGACCATCTTTTGGCTTTTCACTTTTTAGAGGAGTTATTATTTTTTTCAATTTGTAAATTTGTAAATTTCTAACTACTTGAGAAAAGGAGTTATGGGTTTTGCATTTATTGTGTTCATCCTTCTACTAGTGAAAATTGTACTGTCTCTCTTGGTTAAAGCTCTCTACAGAGGTGTTACAAGATAAAAGAAAAAAGCTTTCTATTGAGTAAGCCTTTCAACTTTAATTTTCTTTAAAATGCATAAAAACATGCATTTATTCCATTTACACACTTTCTTAACAACTTCTATTTCTCATACGCTATTTGTCTCATTTACATTTAACCTGTATGCAGGATGTCTTATGCAATTTTTGCGATTACTAGTAGGGCTTTTTCTTTGAGCATTTTCTTTGTTGTTGATAAAGAAAGTAACAAGAAGCTAAAGGAAATAAAATAGGATGCATAGTAGGAAATTTATCTATTAGGTACATCTATTATCCTACCAATACTTTGCTAACTTAAAGGTATACAAGTAGTTTTACGATATTCTATTTTTCAAGTAATTTAGAAAAGCATAGTTCTTTGTTCCAATTAAAGCATAGCTAACTTATTGCATTTATTCCCTTTTTTCCCTTAAGGAAGGTAGTGGACATGCAAGTAAACATTTTAGAATCAAGTTTACACTAGTGACCGTGTAAGCTGTTTGTTCTAGTTAAAGCTACTATGCCAACTTCCTACGTAAGGGTTCATAAACACTAATGCAACGTTAACAACAAGGCAAAAAAATTCATTGATTATTCATTTGTTGACAGTTTACTAGCTCATTGATGCCATATTACCATTTGTGTGGTCATTTGGATTATCTTTTATACAACTAAATGTTTTTGGGTGGATTTTTATTATGTGGGGGTCATTAGGGATTCTCATGGCCACATCATCTTAACCATTGTAGTAAGGTGTTGTTGATTTGGTTACATATGGAGTTTTTGATATAGGACTTACTACAATTTTTTTTGGGCTATTTCTTTAACCTACCCAACTTGAATACATTAAGTTAACTGAACCAAGACTTTTCTCACCCAAGTTAACCCGATATGATTGGTTCACCCACTTATTCGGTCAGTTTCAGATGGATAAGACTCAACTCAATGAGTGTACAGTCAGGTTGGGTTAGTCACTAAACTTGACCTCTTTACACCCCTAATCATTCCCCTTTTTCTTAGCCATTTTTACCATTTGGACACAGATAAACTTTTGGTGCATTTTTCTTTGCCATTTTTCCAAAAAATTTCTATCACTTTATATTACTTATTTCTCTCATTTCTAGTCTTTAAAAAAACATAGTTATATAATTTTAGTAAATAAAATTAAGGATGTTACACTTTATGCATCTCTAAAGCTCTTAAGACTTCACTCCATTTTCTTTATATATTGGAGTATCTTTCTCCAAGCTTCTTGCGTTTAGATAAACCTATAGAAACAATAATTTAACTTGCATGACAAGTGATTAGTCCAAATATTAACTCATGATTCAAGTATATATCTAATTATGTAAGATACAAACAATTTATAACATTATTGGATATATCTATGGTATGCAGGCATAACTCATAGATGGTGCATAAAACATGATTCAAATGAGATATTACATATTAAGGCACATAACCAAGTTTAACACATAAGATCAAATAAGCACACATTTGCAATATATATGATATCATACATGATAGATAAGCACATATGACAACTAAGCACATATGATAGCAGATTTGACAACATACACATTTGATAGAAAATTTGTCATTGTATATCAACACATATGATAGCGTATTTTTCATCATTAGAACCTATAGCATGGTACTATAGGACTAACATAGACCATAATAAAGATACAAAAGAATGGTAGAAATAAAGATAATTAACGCTCTTCTTAACCTCTAACATCAATCGTCCAAAAAGTTATTGATCACTTGAAACTATTGGAATCTCATTTGCTAAGATGTAGTTAGAACTCCAAAAAATACTAAATAGAATGACTACTTGAATCCACTTAGACATTGTCCTTAGTGCTCTTTGTATATTAACTTTAAAACACATGGTTTGAACTAGATAAGGAAAGTAATTGTCAACCTACTATTGCAACACTGTGATTCCAATGGTGTGACACTAGCTTTTTTGCATACTTGTAAAATTTTTACTTTCCATAGTGCTTGGGGTTACTATAATGCTAAGCTAGCTTCGCATCCTATAGAGCACCACGTAACTTATTATATTTTCTCCTTTTTTGGTTGCTTGTTGAGAATTTACCTACACAATAAGTCAATAATAGGTCAAACACTAGCCATTAACTAAAACCTAATGAAAAATTAACTTATTTATCCTTAATAATTAAGGACTAAAAAAATTTATTTATCATACCCTCAAACTTAAGCTTTTATTTATCCTCGAGGAAAGGAAAACAAGACCCAACAAAAGATATGTAGCTCAATAATTGAATATACGATTAAACAAATTAAATCACTCGCTAAACAAAATGGATATCAACTTGGAAGGAAAAGTACAAAACTAAATGGAATAAGTGTCCCTAAAATCCTCAGAAATTACTTCAATATCTAAATTCAAAGTAGGACATGGACATTATAACACACTTAATTTTTATTCATAAAAATATTATGAATATATACCTAAAATATTAAATAAGGGAAAAAAATAAGTAATAGGAAGTTATGGAAAAAGCTTTGGAAAATTTTAAAGGAAAATATACACTAAAAAATAATAATAAAGAGAAAGTTGGTAGTAAAGTGCATAAGTGTTAAAATGACATGAGCAGTTAGGAAAGAAGGGAAAAATTAATAAGTAATAGGAAGTGATGGAAAAAGCTTTGGAAGATTTTAAAGGAAAATATACACTAAAAAATAATAATAATAAAGAGAAAGTTGCTAGTAAAGTGCATAAGTGTTAAAATGACATAAGTACTTAGGAAAAAAGGGAAAAATTAATAAGAGTCACCTTCATGGTTTAGAATGAGATGTTTTGGTTCTAATATTCTTATGAAATTTATTTTTGAGAAAGAATATACAAGGTTTATATTTTTAGAAAAATGAGGTGCAATAAAAGGGAATTTTGAGGTAATTAGGTGTAGAATTTTGAAAGAGAAGTTCATCTATAGAATTTTCCCTAACTAAATACCTAAGCTTTATTGACTTCATTTCATTTTAATAAAGAATTAAAGAGAATATGGAATTTAGAATCTCCCAAACAAACCCTACGAAAAGGATAAAGGACAAGATTCGAATTATGAAAAAAAGTGTGTGGTTAAAATGGTAATTAAGGAGCTTAATCATGACACCTTAAAAATATCTCAGGTTCCTTAATTAAAGAAATTTAAGGGCTGTAATACTTCAGATTCTTGCCCAAAAAAACCATTCAGGAAAAGAGAAACAAGGCATAAGGGAGAAAGACAAAAGAAGAAGAAGAAAGTAAAGGAAAAAGTAGGCATCAAGGTAAGTTATTCCTTCCTACCTCCATACCTATCCTTTATCCTCACTCTCAATCCTTTAAATCCACCTTTTCCTCCATGGAAAAGTGAAAAAATAGCAAGAAAGAAGGAGAGGGAAGTGACGCCAAGCAAAGGGAAACAAATGAAAGCTAAAGCACAATAGCTTAGAAACTTAAAGAAAGTTGGTTATAGGTAGGTTTAACAATAATATCCTTTAGAAATACCTTGAAATTTGTATGTTTTGGATGAAGTTCTAATGTTAGGGTTTATTGAAAAATGTAGGTGTTGAAGGTTGTTTCTTGATGACCATGAAGGATTTGTATCTAGATGTACATGTATCATGTAGTTTATGCTTGAAAAATATGTATTGATTGGTTGAGAATTTGGGTATGGAATGGATTATTGAGGGCCTGTTTTGACTCTAAAATGTATCTCTTATATTTAATTGATGATATGAATTGTAAAGAAAAAGGTTGTGATACAATTAGGGAACGACTTTGGCAAATAAAAACTTGAAAACAAAGGAGTTGGAAAAATTCAGTTTTTTGAATAATTTGGGAAATGATAACCAAAACCCTAATGTATCCTTTGGATAAATTGATAATAAGGAAAAATATGTTTAGGAGGTATATTTGTATGCTTGGCCAAATTGGAGAAGGTAAGGTACAACCATTTGTGTTATGGTGTATAGCTTTTGGAACATGGAAGAATTGGTTAAAGAAAATGGATAAATGAATTAATAGATAACTAATTAGATTAATAATTAAGGAAAATAAAGAAGATAAGGAAGTGAAAGGAAGCGATGACCTAAAAATTTATGACTTAAAGATGAGTGCAAGTAGGGAAATTTTTGATACAATTGCAAAGTATAAAATGAATCATAGTAGCTATTTACACTAGGTTGCCTAAGTTTTTGTTAATAATTAGAATTAAGATGAATTAAGAAGATTATGGAATTCTAATAAGACTTGGCCAAAATTGGTGTAAATAACAAATAGGATTAATTAGACACAATACTAACTGAATATGAAACAAATGAATTACAATTAAAGTTAAATGAACATAATACTAATTGAATAAGAAACTAATGAATTAAATGTAACAAATATGATTAGAATTTCACTAGAATAAGTTAGAAAGGAAATTTATGACAAGAAAAGAGGTGTGGTCGAAACCTAGTGATAGTGAAGATTTGTTTTAGCTATGTGATACAATAATACACTAAGTAACAATGAAACTAATAAAGTAGATAAGTTAAAAGGAGTTAATAAGTGTAACTAGAATTTCAATATAATAAGAATAAGAGTAATAAAATAGTGATTTTTTAGGGTTGGTTAAAATTCATATCAGAAGGAATTAATTTATGTTAGAATTTCTAATGAACGTTAAGCTTAATTAAGTTGGAATTTTAATATAGCAATTACTCCATAACAACAATTCTCTCCACTCAATAGCAAAATGTGATGATATGGATATAATTACATGTTAAGAAAAATTAATATGCATCCTAATGGCATCTTAAATTGTATTGATATATGCATAAATTAAATGATATATCCTTGGATTAATGATAAAACATGCATGATATCAATAACAGATTTGCCTGATATGACGATGTCATTATCTATTGGCTACTATATAGAGTATCACTTCTTGGCTATTTATAAGAAAACAAAAAGAAAATTGGAGAAGTTATGGAAAGAAAAAAAAGAAAGGTTACATGGCTTCCATGTCAATACCAAATATAGGACGCCCTATTCATAGATATGATTAAATAAGATACAAAAATTTGGCCACACTTAGATGGAGCTAGGAAAATACATTCAAGATTGAGTAGAGTAAGGCAAGGATACTCATTTTGACCTTGGAACTGGAGCAAATGAAAAGTAAATAAACAGCCACAAAATGATAAAGTGATGTAAAGTGACAGTCATGATATTTTTTCTATGTGATACATTTATACATATGCCATGACAGTATGATGATATGCACATTAGTTATATATACATGATTAAACAATTTATTTAGTAAGTATAGCTAAACATGGCATGATGCATATTATGTGAATTATCTGTGATTATTGTTGAACATACTGGGAACCTTAGTTTTCACTATTATTTCATGTTGTGTTCAGATAAATAAATGTACAATGCCAATCTTTACTCTGACTTTAATATTTGTGGTGTATTGGGTAGAATTACCATATTTGGGGTATATCCCCATAGTGCAAGACTTAATAATAGAAAATTTATCAAAGATTCCAATGTATGTGCCTTCACCCACACCCATGACACCAAAAGGGATGTATGACAATTACTATAACTTTATGTAGCTTGGTATAGTAAAAACACTTATATAATATAGTATCTTCATGCTTTTGGAATAGTAACCGGGTACCCTCTTACTTTTTGTACTCCAGGTAATACTTGAGGTTACTATTGTGTATATGCATATATGTAAATGGATAGATGAAAACTAATGAAAAGCTTTGCAGTTTTGATTGTATGTGTGATGTTGATTGCATATTTAATGAGGAAGATACCATTTTTATTTCTTAGTCACTCATATTTAAATTCTCAGATAAATAAATTGGCTTGAATCAATAAAATAAAAGGGAAAGGTAATGGCTTCAAGAAAAAGTAAGCGTATACATATATATATATATATAATCACACTTGTAAAAAAAGAACTAAGGCCATTACAAAGTTTGGTACTAGAGCAGGTTGATCCTTTATCGCCATGGGTGAATGGTTATCTAAATTAATCTTGGCGTGTATTGAATATGTGTGTAGTTGGGTTGGGTAGGTATATAAATATTTATATACAAATAAGAAAATACTAGTGTTATAGCTACTGCTAAATCATTTTCATTAACTATTAAGTTTGATAACCTCATTAGTAACTTATTTTGTTTTTGATACAATTGAATATGGCAACACTAAGGAGGAATCCTATAAATAGTATGAATAAAACCCTACATAGCTTAGCTATAGCTCTTAGAGACTAGGTTTCAACTAGTAATAAAATCATGCAAGATTTTCAAAACAATCATAATAATGGTGAAAATGGGGGAAACAACAGGGCTAGGCCTCCTTTCTTTTAGGGCAGCTATGACCTAAGAGCAATTAAGAGATGGTTGAAAGGATTTGAGAAGATTTTTGAAGTACTAGTCTTCACAGATGAACAAACAGTTACTTTTTTCATTTATATACTAAAAGTTTATTCAAAACACTAGTGGAGATGAGCTAAAGAACTATTAATCCATCATGGTAAGCAATATTGGAAAATATTTCAAAATATTTTCTTGGATAAGTATTTTCCTAGTAGTGTGCGAGAAAAGAAAGAAATTTACTTCTTTCAGTTCAAGTAGGACAATATAACTATAGATCAATATATTGCTCTATTCAAAGAATTATCTAAATTTTCAACTTATCTAAAGTACAATCCTAATAAAGCATGGAAAGCAATAAAGTTTGAAGCAGGAGTGAATCTAGAGATTAGAAATATGGTGGTAGCCATGGAAATTTAGGAGTTTGTACCCTTAGTCAATAACTGTAGACTCCTGAAAAGAGTTCAAGGGCCATGGAAAATGAGAAACAGAAGTAGATCTTTTGGAAGAGAAAGAAAACGTTGTATATTTTGGGACAAAATATCATAAGTAAAGGTAATAGATGAGGCAAAAAGACTCTGGCAATAAGATCTATCCCACTTCAAAGAGACTCATCCACAGTCTGATGTACTAAGTGTGGGCGTATACACAGGAACATACCACGTTATGCTAGACAAGTTGTTTGCTAAAATTATGGCTAGAAAGGACACTATGCAAAGAAATGTCCATAGAATAGAGGGAAACATACAAAACAAAGACCACAGGACAGAGGTAGTGTTTTTACTTCAAGTGGCAAAGAGGAAGTTCAGTTCCTTAAAATGACACAAGGTAGGTGCTATATTTATGTTTTACGTTGCTTGCACTATTTGACTCAGGTGCTAGTCACTCATTTTTATCAAATGAATGTGTAAAGAAATTGCAGTACCTAGTTTTTTATCTTCCCTATGAGTTGCATGTTGTAAGTCCTAAATCCTATGATTGAAAGAGTATTAATATCCTTTATTTGTGTGGATTGCCCAATTTTTGTACACAATAAGTCTTTTAGAGTAAATTTGGTATGTTTACTTTCAAATTGCATTGATATTATACTAGGTATGGATTGGTTATCAAAACATCAAGTCTTGTTAAACTGTTGTGACAAAACCATTGAATTCTTATCTCCTTCCCTTCAAGAAGAATCGAGGACTTGTGCACTTAATGCTAGCTAGTTTTCTAGGGAATTGAAAAATGGAATATTAGGGTATGTTTTCTTGTATTCTTTAGATCTAGAGGTTAAATAAGAACTTGTTAAGATTTTGGTAGTCTCTAAATTCTTTAAGGGGTTTTCACTTGAAATTTTTGAAATATCCCCTAGGAGAGAAATAGAGCTTTTCATTAACCTAGTACCTAGGGCAAAACCTATTTCTATTACACCTTATAAAATGTCATCAACGGAGTTGAAAGAAATAAAAAAGAAGTTAGAAGAGCTATTAAAAAAGCAATACATTTGACCAAGTTTGTCACCCTGGGGAGCTCTTGTATTGTTTATGCAAAAGAAAGTTGAAAGTTTGAGATTGTGTATAGATTACAAACAATTAAAGAAAGTAACCATTAAGGACAAGTACCTTCTCTCTAAAATAGATGATATGTTAGATCAGTTAAAGGGAGCTTCCACTTTTTAAAAAATAGATTTAAGATTAGGGTTCCATCATATCAATATTAAGAAGGAAGACATATCAAAGACTGCTTTTAGGATGAGGTATATGTATTATGAATTTCTAGTGATGCCTTTGGGATTAATCAATACAGTTAAAATTTTCATTGATTACATGAACAAAATTTTCAAACCTTACCAAAATCACTTTGTAATGGTGTTTATAGATGATAGCCTGGTGAATTCTAAAAATGAAAAGGAATATGCATAGCATCTTAGATTAGTGTTACATGTGTTAAAAGATAAGAACTTATTTGCTAAATTAGAGAAATGTGAATTTTGGTTAAATAAGGTAAATGTTTTGGGACATTTAATTTCTAGTGAAAGAGTTGCAATAAACCCTAGTAAAATTGAGGTTATGGTTAATTGGGAGAGAGAAAAGATGGTCACTGAGGTTAGCAGCTTTCTAGAATTGGCTAGGTATTACAGGAGATTTTTACTAGGAATTTTCCAAATAGCTTTACCCTTGATGTGTTTATAATTAAGCATGATTTTAATGCCTTTAAGCTTACTTTTTGTTTGATTTAAGTAGAATATAAATAGGAATTAATTGAGTTTTTTGTTTTATGTTTTAGGAAGAATAAAGGGGAAAAGAAGAGGAAAATAGAGAGAAAATAATGAAATATGCTGATTTCTGACCTTTCATCACTAATTGAGGCATATTTCACTCATTTGAACTCCGATTGAAGTGATTCCAATGGATATGAAAAGAAGAGACATAGAGGTACAACTTTCATGTCCAGAACTTTGGAAATTCCAAACATTTATAGTTGCCATGGTGTTGCTTCATCAATAATCTAGAGCGCCATGGTGCTACCCAATGCGCTGCAAGGCTGAGTTTTCCTAATATTGAAGGGCCGCGATGCTCGAGTGCCAAAAAGAGGCAACACCATAGTGCTCGCTTAGATTCTGTGGAGCCCCGTAAGTTTATTTTTGTAGTACTATGGCACTCAATGTTGCACTAGAATGTTGAAATAGTGATTTTTAGGTATTTTAAGCTATAATTGAAGCTCGATGGGTTGGGTTTTAACCTAGAAACAGTTATACTTCAATGAGGAGAAGCCAATCTATAAAATAGTAGGGAAAACAAGCATCAAGCTCTTAATTACGTTCTTCAATTCTTCTATAGATTTTCTTATGGCCCTGCGCGACTAATTTACTTTTAGTTGGTAGAGAAAGATTGAAACCTCAAGGGATCTTCATGCACTGTGAGATTTAGATTTGATTTGATTAGTTCAATATTAATTGAGTTTTAATTATTCATATGATTTTTTTCTTTTCAATGATTATTCATATGATTGCTAGGAAGGCCTAATAGTATAGCCGATGTGTCTATATTTGATTAGCTCTATCTGTTTCTCTAATTCTTTATACAGTTAATAAGTTATGCTTTATGGATGTGCTAAAGGATATCTTATTAATTAGGGTTTAATTGATGCGATTGTCATTAATTACTAGACTTAAGAAGGAACAAGGTTAGAATCCCAATGATAGATATTCAAATTAAGATTGATTATATTGTTGATGAGCAATGCAATCTCTTGACAGTGGATATCAACAAAAACCAATGCTTTTATTATTAATAACTCTCATTTTTATTACTTGCATTATTTTTTTACTTTGTTTATTTGCACTTATCAAACCCCCTTTTAAGAATCACACAAAGTAATTCACTATCTATAGGATCGACCCTTACTCTCATGACTACAGGTTAGTTGAGAGGTAAGGTATCAATTTGGTTGTACCTGCGACAGTACACACCAACCCTTGACTCGGTTAACTAGGAAAAGAAAACCAATTAAATAGAATCAAGAGCATGAAAATAGTTTTTAGAAACTTAAGACCTAATTGACTACTCCTATAGTGTTAGTCATCTCGATCATTTAGGACATTTTGAAATGTACAGTAATACTTCTAAGAAAGGGCTAGGATATGTTTTTATGTAAGACAGGAAGGTAGTTTCCTATGCCTTTAAACAATTTAGACCACATGAGGAAAACTACCCCACTCATGACTTAGAACTAGTTGCAATAATATTTATTTTGAAGATCTGGTGACATTATTTATATAGAGCATTATTTGAAGCATATACAGTGACTATAAAAGTCTTACATACCTTTTTGACCAAAAAGAGCTTAACATAAGACAGAGAAGATGGATAAAACTCCTTAATGATTATAAGTTTGAATTAAAACATAATCAAGGAAAGGCTAATGTTGTGGCCAATGCTATAAGTAGAAAGTCTCTACATTTAAGCTAATCAATGGTGTATGAAATAAAATTGTTGGTGGAATTTTTGAATTTAAGATTAACAGCCATACTCTTACTTAAAAGTTTGTCTGTTATTGCGTTAAGATTGAAATGTGACCTAAGGACTCAAATTTAAGAAACTTAGACACGAGATCAATTTTTACAAGGTCATAAAGATCAAGAATAGCTTCTTTCTTGAAAACGATGTAACCATTTTATATCAGGGTAGGATATATGTGCCACCTGTGGTAGATTTAAGGACCAAAATTCTAGAAAAGGCTCTTAAAGTAAATATACTATTCACGTAGAATCCAATGAAATGTATCATGAATTGAAAAGAATGTATCGGTGGCTAAGAATGAAGAAGGATATTGCTAAATTTGTGGCTAGGTTCTTAACTTATCAAAAAGTAAAGATAGAACATCAGAAACCATTAAGACTACTGTAATCTCTTAAAATTCCAAAGTAGAAATGGGATAGTATATCCATAGATTTTGTAGTGAGTCTACCTAGAACAACAACATGATATTATGTTATATGGGTAATAGTGGATAGATTAACTAACTATGCTCACTTTTTATTGATCAAGATTAGTTACCCATTATATAGGCTAGCCCAACTATATGTGCAAGAGATTGTTAGGTTACATGGAATTCCCCTCAATATCATCTCTTACAAAGATCCTAGGTTCACTTCTAGGTTTTGGAAGGCATTACAAGATGCATTTGGTATCAAATTACATTTTAGAACTACATATCATCCTTAAACAAGTAAACAAACTGAAAGAACAATCTAATCCCTAAAGGATATGTTGAGAACTTATTTGATAGAACAAGGCAAAGGATACGATAAATACCTACTGTAACACCCTTAATATTTAGAAATTTTCATTTATGTATGGATTATTAAGAGAAATAAAGGAGTAAGGATGTAATTGAAAGGTTTTAAGGATGAAAATGAAAACTTATTAATAATTTTGGGGTCAAAGTGCAATTTTCTAAAAGTTTAGGGCTCAAAATGTAAATAATAAAATTTAAAGGACATCTTCTAACAATTAGTAAATTGCTATTTGATCCTTCCATCATTTTTAAAAAATCTTTCGTAGGTTTATCAAGATATCACTATTCATTCTCTCTCGTACATTTTCTCTCTCTAGACCAGGAGTACTTTCGAGCATCTGATCTCAAAACTAAGGGTACCACTAGATTTAGGATGGAGAGTACTACGATATTGGCAGAATAATTTTTCAAATCGGCGAAAGAATCGTCGTAGATCTGAAGTAGAAAATATTAGAAAAAGGTAAACTCTAAAATTTTTAGAAAAAGGTAAACTCTAAAAAAGATAAACTATAGGATATGAAATTTCTCAGCCATTTGACAAATTTTGGTATCATGAACAGTAACTCCAACTGGCGTGAATAATGATTTTGATGTGAACAACTTTTTCGGCCATAAATAGTTACCATCGGTTAACCGACGTTGACCAAGCTCCTAGAGTCATTTTCTAAGTTTTTGGACCCTCTGGACTTATTTTTGAGGTCTATTTGGTTAAATTTGGATTAGAAAAGTACATTTTGAGGCTGTCCAATCTGGAGCCTTACTTTGCGAGTAGATAATTTTTTCTAAAACTTACCATATGTTATTCTTGAACTTTAAATGTATATTTGGTTCTATTTACAAATTATTTATGTTATCATAAGTTTTTAAAATGTGTTAAAATATTTGCTCTGCTTACTAACTGACATATAGTTCAAGAACAGTATGATTTTACAAATAGATTTTGAAACTCATTGAATATGTGGTTCTAAATGTATTTATTATCATTTGGTAAAGTGAATATTATGTGCATGAGGTATTGATCTGTAAAACTATAGAGTTGTCGAATATGATTGAATGGTAAGCGTAAAACTCATGGTGAGTTGCTTGATAATTATGCATTATATTTGATGGATATGAATATATGAATATATATATATATATATATATATATGTATGTATTGATTAGTATCGACGAATTGTATGGCTTGGGATGGTACTAAGTAGGGGACGCCCTATTAGCTTGAGTGAGCCAAGGGGAGGGCCATTCCAACTGGGTAACAGTAGTAATGTGAGGAGGTAGAAGGGTGATAAACTCATATTCCCTGATTACCTATTGAGACTGTAGTTAGTGGTAATGTGAGGAGGCAGAAGGGTGATGATCTCACATTCCCTCATTACATATTTTGACTATAGTCAGTGGTAATGTAAGGAGGTAGAAGGGTGACGTGTAACATCCCAATTTTTAAATAAATGGAAAATAATTCTTAATAATAAAGGGAAGCAAAGAAAGTGAAATGGAATGTTGAAGGAACCTTAGAAATTTATAAAGTATCTAAATGGTAAAAAGGAAAACTAGAATGGGAGAAAATGTAATATTCTAATTCTTTAAAGCTATAACCAAACATCAAAAATTGAGCTAGAGATGTGTTTTGGGTGTAACCCTAAAACCCATTGGCATCTTCTTAAAAGAGGAATTAAACCATTTAAAGATTTTAGGAAGCCAAACAAGGCCTTAGTCAAGGATCTAGTTGTAATGTAATGGAGTGACAATCTTGTAATAGTTAGGAGATTGAGTGGCAAAGGATAAGAATGAGCAAACTTCTAGAAGGTAGCTATTAAAATATGTTTTTCTATTGACTTGGAGTGGATGTTGACCAAGGGAAAAATCTAAGGGGAGGTTGCAGCTATGAGAGAAGAGAAAGAGAGAGAAACCGAAAGGTGAAGAAGGAAGAGAAGAGAGAGAGAGAGAGAGAGAAGAGAGAGAAAGGCAGCGAGGTAAAGATCTAAGGTGAGTCTTGCATGTCTAAGCCTAAACTCCACCCTTATCTTCATCTTAGATGCTTCAAGAACTAAATTCCTATGGTGAAAGTGCATGAATTTGTAGGGAAAAGAAGAGAAAGAAGTGATCAAAGAGAAGGAAATATAAGGAGGGTTTTGGGAATATAAAGGATTTCTAGGTTTTTGGTAGGTTTAACATTAACATTTCCATGGAATTTCATGTATTTTGAATGATCTATAAGTGTTTCAAATATTGTATTTTGATGATTCATGATGCATATTTGTGATTAGGCATGTAGAGTGAAGGTTTGGATGCATATAACATACATGTTTTGTGTTGAAATTGGCTTGAAAAGGGTGAAAATTGATGCTCTAAATGTTAGGTTCTAGTTGTTATGAGTTATTTCGAATTTGGAAATATGTTTAACACATAAGTTGTAGCCCTGGTTCTTAGCTTTCTAATGACTCTAGAATCACTTTAGTCGGATTTGAAATGAAAGAGATATGCCTTGATGAGTGAATAGAGGTCAGATCTAATGTGCAGAGTCACGATGTTGTACTCAGAACCCTTTGAAACCTCTTTCTATTTCTAATTTGTCAAATTAGTAAACATAAAACTTGTAGATAATTGTCTTATCTTTCCATAAACACTAAAATAACCTTAATCAGAGTTAAAATGAGGGAGTTATAGTCTTTTTAGTGAGAGAAGGTTAGGCTAGACGAAAATCTAAAACGCAGGAAAGCCTAAAGCACTGCCGTGTTCGAAGACATGGCAAGGCCATGCTTCGGGCTATTTTTGACTTTTGTAGCTCTTTTGTCACATTTCAAGCTTGGCCATGTTGTGGGGCAAGTCTAGTCCGTGTTAGGAGCTATTTTTGATTTTTTTAGCTATAAATGGCATAAAATGAACCTTATCAACTAGAAGGTAATTATACAAACTAAATTGAAGAGGAATGTCCTATATTCCTTGTTATATAATACTTGTCTTCACTACTTTTTGTGATGATAACCTTAATATACATTGTGTACTAATGCACATTTGTTAATGATGAACATGATGATGTAATGCACATGCTATTGTATTAATGCATGATAGTTAGATGATATGATGTATGCATTGTCACTTGAGGGTAAGTGTATTAATACATATTTGTTAAATGATGATGTGATGATGATAATAAGTATGATAAAGATAATGAACTTGACTAATGTATAACCTTATAATGGCGGTGATGATAATTAGAGAATATAATCTATACATTATGGTATAAAAGGCATGATGATTTGATGACAATGGCAAGCAAGATGATAATGATGAATATGTTGATAAGATACATGCTTGAGATGTTGATGATGTGCATACTTGATATATTGATGAGATGCATGCTTAAGATGTTAATGAGATGTATACTTGATACTTGATATGTTGATGAGATGCATGCTTAAGATGTTGATGAGATGCATACTTGGTGTATTTATGAGATGATATCAGCAGTAAGTGAGTAGCGGGGGGGAATGGCTCACATTACCTTAAGGAGAAAAGAGAAGAGATTAATATCAACAGTAAGTGAGTAACGAAGGGAAATGGTTCACCTTATTGTGTTTTGTGCTATGTGAGTAGCAGGGGGAATGTCTCACATTGTAGTGTTTTGGGGTAATTGAGCAGTAGGGGGAATGGCTCACATTACCTTGTTGTTGTGCTATGTGAGCAACCGGGGGGCGAAATGGCTCACATTGTAGTATTGTTGGATATGTGAGTAGAGGGAATGGCTCATATCATCTTATTATTGAGATAGAGAAGTTGACGAGTAAGTGGCTGCTATGCATGCTAATTGGTTATCTTGTATATATGTATCTAATATGTTTTCATCATATTGCTTGTAAGTAGTAGACACATACTTTCAATAAATAATATTATTTTTTGTAGCTTATACTACTGGACATAAGACTATGATGAATATGTATTATATGACATGTTTGATGTTGAACCTATTGAGACTTTGTTCTCATTAATGTTTAGTGTTATATTCAAATAAAAGTACTTGAGACGTCAACAACTCTTCTTGATGCTGTTTTAAGACCTTTATGCAGTAAAGGTTATGGAGATCTTGATGCTAGCATCACCTCCTTCACCCTCTATACCCTAGGGGTGGTGTGCTATATAGGGACTTATGTTAAGTTAATGTAACTATGTGACTCAATGTTACTCTTGTATGAACACTAATCAGTGATGTAGTCTTTTAGTGTCATGGTTATGAAATGCATGTTGTTTATATACATACATATTATTTTATGTTGAATTGGGATAATTGCTTCCATAATAATCTTGAAAGGACAACAACAAAAAATCGGTCATTACATGATGAACTCATATTCCCTGATTACCTATTAAGACTATAGTCAGTGGTAATGTGAGGAGATAGAAGGGTGATAAACTCATATTCCCTGATTACCTATTGAGACTATAGTCAGTGGTAATGTGAGGAGGCAAAAGGGTGATAAACTTACATTCCATGATTACCTATTGTGACTGTAGTCGATCAGTCACTATAGGTATAGCAAATGAGTAAATTGAGAGCTATGACATGTTTGAGCATTATGTAAAAGGAGTGGATTTTCAGTGCATATATAGTATGTTAATTATGCATCAACAAAAGTTATGAATTTATCTCAAAAGCTCAATCTTTTTCTGTAGCTTATACAACTAAATATCTTTTAAAATGAAAATATTTGAAATGCGAGTCCCACATGGATGTACTTCTGAACTGTATTTTCTATGTGACTAATTTTAAAATATGAGTACATCCATATGCTGACCTAAGAGGTCATACGAGGTATTATCTGTTAACTAAGTTGTCAAACTCACTATACGATATTTCTATATTTTTTAGATGAAAATATAGATTTTGGTCCTTCCCCTTCATATAGGTGATCAGCTAGGTGACATATTCCCTGGATGAGCCTACTTTGTTTTTGGGGCTCATAGATTTTGGCTTATATTGTACTTGTACTCTAAAGTATGCTTTGAATGCCATAGGCAGGATCCCTACTTCTACTATTACTTTGATATTTATACACTTAGTCTGTATATTGTGTATACAAAGGAATACCTAAATGAAACTGTTTCCAATGATAAAGGAGTGTATTATGCATGTTATGGCAAATATATGTTTGTAAAGTATGTGTTTCACATGCCCTTAAATTAGGGGCGTGACACCAACCATTAATAAAATTTGCTTATAATAGTAGTTATCATTCAAACATTAGAATGGAACCTTATGAAGCTTTATATGGTAAGAAGTACAAGTCCCATTTATGTTGGTTTGAGGTAAGAGAAATAAATTTATTAGGTCTAGATCTAGTACAACATACCATTGAGGAGATTCAGATGATCCAAAATAAAATACTAGCTACCTAGAGTTAGAAAAGCAATTATTTTGATAAGAGAAGAAAAATTTTAGAATTTGAAGAAGGAGAATATATATTCTTAAAAGTTTCCCCTACAACTGGCATTGGTAGAACCTTAAAAATAATAAAATTAAGTCCTCAATATTTAAGTCTTAATCATTTTTCCATTAAGGATTCACAATTGCAACAGGAGAGGAACCAATTTTGTCAAAAGAAGAGGACTAGTATTAAACATATGGAAAATATGATAAGCCAACAACCAACCAAAGATCCAAATTCAGGTATATCTTTTGAGGCTATAGTTCAATCTCTTGTGAAAACTACTTCTGAAATGCAGTAGAATTCAAAAAAATAATAATAAAAGATGAGTGTTAGTGCTCAAAATTTAGAAAAAAAAGCCAAATGACAATCACATTTAGTTAATTAGGAGCTAAAAGTTCAAAAAACTATAATCTCAACCAGCATCCAATATAAATAAAAATTCAAATGACATTATGCTGGAAGATGGTAAAGAAATTGAAACTCCAACAAAAGAGGTACCTATGCCAACAAACCGAAAAGAGAAGAAAACTGATGCTCCTAAGAATGATGATACAACTCAATGTAAGTGCATTGATTTTTATTCATTTTATACAATTAATGTGATTAATTACTTGGCATAGAAAAAAAATTCACTTACTGGAAAAAGATAACTTGGAAGTTAACATTAGTAAGCTTGCCAATAAATAGGTTGTATAATCCACCTTGAAAGTTGAATTCCAAGAGAAAATTACAGCAGTGGAGAAAGCCAAAAAATTGCAACAAATAGGTAAGGATCTACCAATTTCTAATGAAATACATGTACCTTATATTTTGCAATACCTGACCTAGGCTAAAAGAGCCTCCCTAGCCACTTAAAGGGCATATATAGCGAAGAACCATCCTGATGAGTGAGTTTTATACTCATAATTTAAATATTTTATTCTTATCATTTTTCCATAATTAAACATAAATCTCCCTTACTTGTCTTTAGTTTGTGTATATCTTACAGATGGAGAGAAGAGTAGAAAATGGACTTAATTGGAGAAATCAGAGCTAAATTGTGGTTCTTTAGGAATGATGTCTATAAATCAAGCAGATAAAACAAATTCATTAAGGATGGCTGAGTAAGGAGTATTATCATATTGACTCTTGAGACGCATCCTAATGGAGATATGCACAAATTTATTCTTGATTTATGATCACATTTCCAAAAGAATTAAAACATAAAGATTCACGACAAAGCACCCAATGTTGAGAATATGTTTGCTATTTGCAGTCCAGCCTAACCTTGCTGTAGTACTTGGGCCATATCTCTGAAAATAAATATCCAATATGTATCCAATTTGGTAGGTGTATAGCGGACACAATTGGGTACAACTTTCATGTTCAAGTGGTCAGAAAATTCAGACATTAAAAGGGCTAAAAGTGGGCTAGAAGAGAATCTGACTGCTGCTGCAGTCCAGCCCAACTTTGCTCTAGTATTGTGACCATAAGTCACAAATTACATATCCCATTTGTTCACAATTTGTCTTGACGGAAAGGTAATGAAATTTTCTACAACTTTCGTGTTGATGAAGTCAGTAAATTTGATGGATTTCAAGATGATATTCAAGGATCAATTTCGGTGCACATGATGGAATTCAAATTGTCAACTTTGTTCAACTTCCTACCTAACAATTTTGACAATTACCACACCTACCACACCTAATTATATCTATAAATAGAGGGCCTAACGGGTGAGTTAAAAAACTTTTGGAGAGCTTTTAGAGCGATTTTGGAGAGAACTTGGGAAAGCTTTGTTGGAATTCTATATAATTGTAATGTTATTCTCTCTTTAGACAATCTGTATTTTTCATTTTCTTTCGTAATATTATCATGTTCTTTCATCTATCATTTTACTTTCTTGCTTTAATTATGGAGAAATAATCTCCTAATGCTAAGGTGAAAGGTTGAAACTCTTGGTATGAGAATAATAATTTATCTAACTCTTAATCTTAATGTTTATCTTTGATATTGTATTTACCTTCTTATTTCTTTTCTCGTGATTATTTCTTAATTGCTGGTTTTATCAGACCGCTCATTTCTTGTTATTTTATTGGCTGATTTTATTAGATCTTATTATTTTTATGGTTGGCTTCGCCACCTACCTCTTGTTATGTTTCTTATTCGTACCTCTTTTCATTCTAATCTTGTAAACTTTGAATCTTGATACATTGTAGACAATCTTTGGCACAATAAATGCTTGAATCAATCTTGATTTATTGTAGACAATATAATGATTGGCACAATGTACGCTTGAATTTAGTTACAAGTTATCTTTTGCATCCTTGTATTTTTAATCTTGCGAAGTGTGAATTTTGATATATTGTAGACAACATGACAATTGGCACAATATATACTTGAACCCATTTTACAAGAATGTTTTAATTATTAGTAAGGAGGTAAATATAATTCATGTATAAACAAAGTTGAACTTAAATTAACATATCATCCAATTAGAACTTTATTCGTGTAAAGATTCTAATTGAGTAACAAAAGAGTTAAATTTATTTTTATTTGATATTACCAAGAGTGGATCCCCTACCCTTAGCATGCTTCTTTACTTTGAATACATCTTCATTTAATTTTAGCATATTAGTTCTTTGAATACTTTGTTCAATATTCCTCTCACAAAACAAGACTTGGCAACTAAGTTAGAAGTATTTATTTCGGATCTAAATTAGAATTTTCTCTCAATTGGCAATCTCTGTGGGATCGACCTTACATACTACTAAATCTATACTCCAATAGATTCGTGCACTTGCGTGTTTTAATTAAAACAACAACAAGTTTTTAGCGTCGTTGCTGGGGATTGCGATGGAAAAGCTATTTGGATCCAGGTAAGTATTTTTCTTCCATTAGTTATAGTTAGAACATTTGTTTATTCTGTGTATAGAAATTTTTCTTTAGAATTGTTTCTTAAAAATTGGTGTGGTAATTTGGGTGTATAAAATTGGTGGATTCTGTCAACAAGGCAAAAAGTACCTAAGGAATATGGGTTTTAAGTGAAACCATTGTGATTCCTCCATATTTTCTTGCGAAGTCTACCAATTAAATACTACCCATTATTACTAACACTTTGAAAAAAAAAGAGTTTATATAATTTTGTGATTTTTTTTGTGGTATTTGCATTTTTTTGCCGTTGTGTAGTTAGATTCTTTTTCATAATTAGGAAGTAATTTTTTTTTAGTTTATGCGTGCTTGGAAACGTGATAAAGATAAGCGGTTGGTTTGGAAAAGTTTAGGGTCAACCAGTGATTGTACAATAGAGACATTAGATTCTGCTGGATCACCATTAAAAATGAAAGAACAAGTTGTGCATAATAAAACTCTTATGGAGTACTTCTCAACTGTCATAGCCAATACTCCATCTTGCATAGTTTTACCACAAACTACTGCAACTCATTTTGAAATCAAACCATCCATACTCCAACTTTTACCATCATTTTATGGTTTGGAAAGAGAAGATCCATACATGCACATTAAAGAGTTTCTTGAAATCTATTCGACATTTCGCTTCCAAAATTTCAATGATGAGTCAATCAGGCTTAGAATGTTTCCATTTTCATTGAAAGATAAAGCTAAATCCTGGTTGAACTGCCTTCCTACAGGAACTATTACTAGTTGGAATAAATTGGTAAATAAGTTTCTGGCACAATTTTTTCCCATGTCTAAAACTGATGCCCTTAGGAGAGAAATTTCTGATTTTTGTTAAAAGGAGGGTGAACAATTTTTTGAATGTTGGGAAAGATTTAATGATCTTCTTTTGAAATGTCCTCATCATGGTTTTGAAACTTGGAGATTGGTGAAATATTTCTATGATGGTTTAACTTCATCGAACCATCAAATGATCCAAAGCATGCATGGTGGGAGATTTTTACAATTGAATGAGGGGGAAGCTTGGGAATCCTTAGGATCTTTATCTAAAAATTCTCAACATTGGAACTGCATAGATCCCAGGGATAAGAAGTCTCAAACACAAAAAAGGGAGGACCTTATGAAGTGAGTGATGACACATATGTGAGAATTGCCTTAGCTAGCCTGACTAGAAAGGTAGAAGCTTTAAGTTTAAGCCACACTCTGAATCCTTCTACCAATACTAGGATAGAGGCATGTGCCTTATGTTCTAGTACATCTCACATTGCACAATTTTGTCCATCTATACCAGCTTACCAAGAAGCATTTTCTAAGCAAGCTAATTCTCTTCAATCTTATGGAAAGTCATCAGACAACCCATTTGCATCCACATATAATCCAAATTGGAGGAATCATCCAAATTTTTCATGGAGGCAAAATCAACCTGCAATGAATCAAGGTGGGCAACAATTTGCCCCTCCTAATTCATACCCTCAAGTTCCTCAACATGCTCCTCCTTTCGGGGTACCACAACAAAGAAAGCCTTCTTTGGAGGATACCTTGCAACAGTTCATGCAATCGACCCAACAGGTCTTGCAATCTCATACTCAAGCTATTTCAAAGCTTGAAACACAATTGGGTCAAATAGCCAATGCTGTAGGAGAGAGAGAAAAAGGGAAATTCCCCAGTCAACCTGTTCCAAATCCTAAGGGTCAATTTGAAGTAGGATCATCAGCAAATCCTAAGGAAGAAGTAAAGTCTGTGATAACCCTTAGATCTGGAAAAGTCATTGATAATCATGTTCACATGCCAGAAAATGAGGAACAGAGTCAACATGAATCCCAAACTAATGACTCAAGTGAAAAGAAAAATGAAAAGATTTCTTATGCCCCCAAAGCTCCTTTCCCTCAAAGACTTGCATCAAATATGAAAGGTACTCAATATAGTGACATTTTAGAGGTGTTTAAGCAAGTAAGCATTAACATCTCTTTTCTTGACACTATCAAACAAGTACCTGCTTACTCAAAATTCTTGAAAGATCTTTGCACGGTGAAAAAAAAACTAATGTTCCAAAAAATGCATTCTTGACTGAACAAGTAAGCTCTATAATTCAACAAAAAACTCCTATCAAGTACAAAGATCCTAGTTGTCCTACAATTTCTTGTGTGATAGGTGACCATGTGATTAACCGAGCCTTACTTGATCTAGGAGCAAGTGTGAATCTGCTGCCTTACTCTGTGTATAAGAAACTTGGGTTAGGAAAACTGAAACCTACACCAGTGACCCTTCAGTTAGCTGATAGTTCCACAAAAATTCCTAGAGGTGTCATAGAGGATGTGCTCATAAAGGTTGATAAGTTCTACTTTCCAGTAGATTTCATTGTTCTTGACACTGAACCTGTTAAGAATATAGAGACACAAATTCCAATCATTTTGGGTAGACCATTTCTGGCAACATCCAATGCAATCATTAATTGTCAAAATGGAATTTTGAATTTATCTTTTAGAAATATGACTGTGGAACTAAATGTTTTTAATGTCTCTCATCAACCTATGGACATGGATGATTTATGTGAGGTCAACGTGATTGAAAGTGCCATTTATGATTCATTTTTAGACTCCTTTAGTAATGATCATCTAGAAAAATATTTGATTCATTTCGATAAGGATAAAGATGAGGATTATCTGGTTCATGAAGTAGACTCTTTGTTAGAGACAACTCCACTAATGGATACTGATAAATGGAAAGCCAAAAAAGAAAAAGTCTCACCTTTTGAGTCAATTCCACTGCCATCTGTTGTTCATACTGTTTACCCACATGATGCAGTAAAGATTGAAAATCCCAAGAATGGTGATGTGTTTAAAGTAAATGGTCAAAGATTGAAAGCATTTTTTGGAATCACCAAATCTGGAGATAGAGGAAACACCTTTGCGTGATTCTGTCTACAAGGATTGATTTGCTTCTGTTGTTAAAAGTTACCGTGCACGTTATCTAGGTAAAATCTTTCTTTATTTAACTTGCATTAATTTTTCCTTTCAGTGTTATCTTCTTTTGAATTTCTATTTTTTTCCCTACCTTTGTTGCTTTTGCTTTTTCAAAAAAAAAAAGAGAAAAGAACAATTGAATCAAAAATGGAGGACATTCTCACAAAATTGAAAAATCATTTTCCTTCTCTTCTACCCAATGCATTGAGAAAAATTTACAAAGCACGGGTTGCAAGATTAAGGGTGTTGATGAACATGAGGATGCCTACTGATATTCGTCCACTAATTGAAGCTAAGGTACGGTTATCACGTGAGTCTGGAAATAATTTCATCTCTTACAATCCTGGTTTGGGAAAAAGTAGTTTTGCTAAAAAGCGCAGAGCTAAACGAATGGGTGTTTGTCACAAATATGGACATGAAACTTGCAACAAACATTGTCATTCTTTAGGTTGGGTGTCTGTAAATCGGGAAGGCAAAATTAAGTTCATTAAGGATGGCTTGAGTAAGGAGTTATTGGATGATGACTTTCATCCAACGTCTCTTGAGACACATCCTAGTGGATCTGTGCATATCGGTATTATTGGTTTATGGCCCCATTTCAAAAAAGAACATAAACGGTACAGTCTTGGGAATCTAACGTTAAAAGACCCTGTTTGCCAATTTATAAGAAAATTGGATGGGAAGCATATCCTCGACCCATAGAGGGCGTTTAAGCCGTTAATGGACGTAAAACCAAAGGAAGATGTGAGCCACAATTACAACTACTGTACATGTGCATGTGTGCTGTCATTTTTGAATTTTTCACCTTTAATTTAGTTGACATTCGCTGGCCTACTCATATAACTATTGAAATTATGCCACCGGCCTATTCACATAGCTATTACAAGTATGCCCTTATCTGAGTCTTATAAATGCACACCTTATTATCTTCATTTTCATACTTAATGTTAAGGTGAGTGTAGATATGGAAGGAACCGCAGTTCGTCACTTTCAAAATATTTGTGTCTTTTGTGGTTCTAGTCCTAAAAAAATGGAGAGTATGTAAAAGTAGCACAAACTTTGGGTATGGTACTAGCCAGGAGAAAGATTCATTTAGTTATGGTGGAGGTTGTCGAGGGTTAATGGAGAGTGTGTCTAGATCTACATATCTAAGAGGATGCCAAGTTCTAGGTATTATTCCTACAACTCTAGCTGCATCAAACATAGTAGGAAAAACAATTGGGGAAGAATGTAGGGTATCCTCCATGCATGAATGAATTGTTAAAATAATGTGCAACGCTGACGCCTTCAATGCCTTACCTGGTGGTTTTAGTACTCTAGAGAAAATTTTCCAAGTCGTCTCTTGGGCACAACTGAACATGCACTATAAACCCATACGTTTGTTGAATGTTAACAATTTATTTGATGGTTTGTTGTCTTTTCTTGATCATGCTGTAGAACAAAGGTTTATCTCGCACTCAGCACGTCGGATTCTCATCTCGGCCTCAAATGCTAACGAGCTGATTGATGCATTACAAGCATTTGTTCATGTACCTGATCCAATTATAGCTCAAATAGATTGGACAACAAAAATTCACAGAAAGCGCAAACTGGACTTGGATCTTCATTTGTAACACCTTTTACTTGCTTGAATAAATTTTTATTTTCTGTTTAGTTTGCTGTAGGTTCATCTTTTCTTAGATCTCCTTCCAAGTAATATCTCTTTTAATATTAATTGTTTATTTTTTGTTTCTTCATCTAGAAAAAAAAACAAAAAAATTAAAAAAAATTGAGTGATGTTTTAGGATTTGATAACTTCAATTTACTGCAATGTTTATATACTTTCCGAGTGTGTTTATTGTGCTGTTTTGATTATTAAGTACTCTTATTCCCGGATATAACTGAATGTGATAACTCACTTAGATGCAATATCATCCACCCTATATGCTGCAGCAATGGAGTATGCATATGTGGCAATCTTGGCAGCGAACCAAGTGATATTGAGTAAAGCTAGTCCCTTTTTCCTGCAACGCACTAATTCTGTTTGATATGGCGCAAGTGGCAGGGGAGCAGAGTTGCGCAGCAGGTGCAACCACCACCTAGCAAGAGAAAGTAGCAAGCTGACACTGTAGGCTGCTGGTTGGGTTGGTACAGAATTGCCTCCATTACTGAAAGTGGAGAGGAAAAAACTGCACGTAGAGAGGCTAGCTGCTAAGCAAGGAGAATGTCAGCAACCCAGGACACTTTACTGGGACCACAAGGCCTGATTATAAAAAGGGCAGAAAGCATAGCCACGGATATAGACCAGAGGGTGAGGAAGAAGAACAGCGACAGACTGCATAGAAGCATTAGAGCACGGGATAATTTGCAATTCCAAATTTCCATTGATCCCTGTTGTGTTTTTCTTTTCTTCTGTTTTTATCAAGAAACTGCACTTGTATTTTTATATCACTTAGGATGCATACCAGTGATTTTGGGATATTTGTAACTAGTGAAACCATGAGGCTTGGCTAGTTTCTAGCTAGGGTTGCATAAGGGTTGTAATGAGCTTGAGCACATTTCTAGTAACAACACATTTTGCTACAGCGTTGTTTTAACATTCAACTGTGTTTATATTTTAATTTCCCCTGATAACAGAAGTTTAGTGGAGGAAAGCTTAGGCCAAAATTCACCTGAGAAGGGAATGGAGGCTGGAAAAATAGTTGAATATATGGGATTAAGCCAATATAGGAATATATGGTTCCCCCATTTCCCCAATAGTAGCGCTTCATGCACAATTCAGGGGTGAGGACTGATGCAGGAATGCATGTTTGAACCTCAGAATTGCAAGGAATGGAAGTCTAGTAAGACTCCATTCAAGACTAAACTTGGCACTTAGAGCAATTACTGCAGCAATCGCTAGAGCAAATACGAGTGCTGTAGTTCATGGCAACCTTGAGCAACCCTAGATCACCTATTATCATTTTCTTCTACACCCTAGTACTCCTCATCTTAGTTATAGTTGCATTTAATTGATCTACCTCTATTTTATCTTGTGAGCCATCTTATTCTTGCATTTCACATGGCAAAAGTCTCTATAATAGTTTTAGTTCACTCCTTGAGGGACGATACTCACTCATCACTTTATTACTTAGTCACGACACCTGCACTTGCGTTCGGACACTGCATTCATCTTTGCATGAAACCCAACAAGTTTTAACGCCGTTGCCGAGGAGTGTCAACTTAAAAATTGTTCTTAGTTACTTGACTGTGTGAAGTGTTTTTAGTTACATCTATTATTCACTCTAGTGTCTTGTTGAATAGGTAACGCAGTGTATGAGCCGGGCTAACAGAGAACTTCTTTCTCTAGATTCAAAGATAGAAAGAACGCTTTTGAGAAGAAAAAGAGGATAGTTAGGACCTCCGCAGCAGGTAGGAATGGCTAATCAGAATGGTGCAGACAACATGGACGATACAGATAGGGTCTTAAATGCTTATGTTCAACCAAACCTGAATGGGTTGAACACGAGCATTGTGAGACTAGAAATCGAGGCTCTTCATTTTGAGCTCAAGCACGTAATGTTCCAGATGCTGCAGACTACAGACCAATTCAGTGGAATGCCTACAGAGGACCCTCATCTTCACTTAAGAGTATTCATGGAAGTCACTGATGCTTTCAAAATGAATAGGGTAACAGAAGAAGTGCTCAGGCTAAAGCTGTTCCCTTACTCATTAAAAGATCGAGCAAGAGCGTGGTTGAACTCTCTGCCACCCGACTCTATTGCTAACTGGAGTGATTTGGTTGAGAAATCTTTGCTAAAATACTTCCCTCCCACCAAGAATGCCAGATTGAGGAATGACATCAACTCTTTCTAGTAATTGGAAGGTGAATCATTGTATGAGACCTGGGAGAGGTATAAAGAGCTATTCCGGAGATGCCCCCATCACGGAATCCCTTACTGAATTCAGATGGAGACCTTTTACAATGGCCTTAATGCTCAAACCCGCACCATAGTGGATGCTGCAGCTAATGCACTATTGTCCAAAACATATAATGAAGCGCACGAGCTGCTTGAAAGGATGGCCAGTAACAACTACCAATGGACAATGGACATAGTTTCAACGGGAAAGAAAGCAACGAGCATGCATGAAGTGAAGTTACTTCTTTCACAGCCCAGCTAGCCTCACTAGTTAATGTCTTAAAAAGCCAGCAATTGATCCGCCCTCAAGCAGCCAATGCAGTTCAGGAGACTGGACCATCTTGTGTATTGTGCAATAGACCACATCTATTTGAAACTTGTCCCTCAAACCCAGAATCAGTGTGCTATGTGGAAAATATGAATCGCAATAACAATCCCTATTCCAACACGTATAACCCAGGATGGAGGCAACACCCTAATTTTTCCTGGAGTAACTATAGTACGGGACAAGGGAGCAACTCTGCTCTACAAAGACCACAGGCCCCCCTGGCTTCCATCAGCAAAGATAGCAGCCTCAAGAAACCCCCACTTCACTAGAATCCCTAATGAAGGAATATATGGCAAGGAATGATGCTCTGATCCAGAGTCAAGCAGCCTCATTACGGAATCTGGAAACTCAAGTGGGATAGCTTGCCAATGAACTAAAAAGTAGACCTCTAAGGACACTTCCAAGCAATACCGAAGTCCCTAGGAAAGAAGGGAAAGAGCACTGCAAGGCTATAGCTCTGAGAAGTAGGAAGATGGTGGAGGCACCAAAAGCAAGAGGACAGGACCAGAAAGACTCCACTATACCCCTAGAGAAGAAGAAAGACAAGCAAAAGCAAGAGGATGAGGTGAGCGAGGAAGCAACCATCTCCGAAGAAAATGCTGTAGCTATGCCATAGTAAAATTTGGCAACTTTACCGCAGCAAGGCATGCAGCAAACTAAGCTACCTCCCCCATTCCCTTAGAGATTCCAGAAATAGCAGAATGACCAGCAGTTTACAAGATTCCTAGATGTCCTGAAACAGCTACACATTAACATTCCTCTGGTGGAAGAACTAGAGCAGATGCCTAATTATATAAAGTTCATGAAGGACATCCTGACCAAGAAGAGAAGATTTGGCGAGTTTTAGACTGTTGCTCTCACAAGAGAATGCAGTGATGTGCTGCAGAATAAGCTGCCACCAAAACTTAAGGATCCAGGCAGTTTCACCATACCTTGTTCTATCGGGAACTAGTATTTTGGCAAGGCACTTTGTGATTTGGGAGCAAGCATCAACCTCATGCCAATGGCCATATGTAAAAAAACTAGGAATTGGAGAAGCAAGGCCTACCACAATCTCACTACAACTTACAAACAGATCCATAGCTCATCCAGAAGGAGGATGTCTTGGTTAAGGTGGACAAGTTCATCTTCCCAGTAGACTTTATAATACTGGACTATGAAGCTGATGCAGAGGTACCAATTATTTTGGGCAGACCATTCCTAGCAACCGGCAGGACATTAATTGATGTTCAGAAAGGGGAATTAACCATGAGAGTCCAGGATGAGCAGGTTACATTCAATGTACTCCAAACCATAAAGTTTGCTAGTGAAGAAGAGGAATGTGCAGTTGTGTCTATGATAGACACATTAACATCAGTGTAGTTAAAAAAATTCTGCAAGGACCCACCACCAGTAGCATGGACAGACAACTCAGATTCAGAAGTGGAAGACGAGAAAGAATGGGCCTGGATTGATGTCTGTCATGGCATTAGGAAATAGGATCCATTATACGTGATCCCACTAGAATCAAGGCTGCTGAAAGCATCAGTGGAGGAACCACCAGTCTTGGAAATGAAGCCTCTGCCAGCACACCTTAAGTATGCATATTTAGGAGAAACAACCACTCTTCTTATGGTTATCTCATCATTTTTGATAGAGGAACAAAAGGAGAAATTGGTCCTGACATTGAAGAAATTCAGAAGGGCCATTGGTTGGACACTTACTGATATTAAGGGAATCAGCCCCTCATTTTGCATGCATAAGATCCTCTTGGAAAGCAATGAAAGAGGGTCCATAGAACCCCAACGGAGGCTCAACCCGATAATGAAGGAGGTGGTTAAGAAGGAAATTATTAAGTGGCTAGATGCTGGAATTATCTACCCTATATCAGACAGCTCCTAGGTGAGTCTGGTCCAATGTGTTCCTAAGAAAGGGGGTATGACTGTGGTGGAAAACAAAAACAATGAGCTTATCCCCACCAAGGTTGTGACTGGCTGGAGGATTTGCATGGATTATTGAAAACTGAACAAAAGCACCAGGAAAGATCATTTTCCCCTGCCATTCATTGATCAAATGTTATATAGGCTTGCGGGAAGAGAATATTATTGTTTCCTAGATGGATATTCAGGGTACAACCATATTGCGATAGCACCAGAAGATTAGCATAAGACCACATTCACATGTCCTTATAGTACCTTTGCATTTCGAAGAATGTCATTCGGGCTTTGCAATGCTCCAGCAACGTTTCAGCGATGCATGATGGCAATTTTTACAGAAATGGCTGAACAGTTTGTGGAAATTTTCATGGATGACTTCTCAGTCTTCGGGGACTCCTTTGACCTATGTTTAGGAAACCTTGCTAAAGTCTTACAACAGTGTGAAGAAACAAACTTGGTGCTGAACTGGGAGAAGTGTCAGTTTATGGTAAAAGATGGAATTGTGTTGGGACATAAAGTTTCTCAAAGAGGACTTGAAGTTGACAAGGCCAAGGTGGAAATCATAGAGAAACTGCCTCCTCCCACCTCTGTCAAGGGCATCCGAAGCTTCTTGGGCCATGCAAGATTTTATAGGAGGTTTATTAAAGACTTCTCTAAGGTTTCCAAACCTTTATGCAATTTTCTAGAGAAGGACAAAACTTTCTGTTTTGATGAAAGTTGTATGACAGCATTTTGCGACCTCAAGAAGAAATTGAGTACAGCACCAGTTATCGTGGCACCAGACTGGACTTCTCCATTCAAGGTAATGTGTGATGCTAGTGAAGAAGCATTGGGAGCTGTCCTCAGGCAGCGTAGGAACAAGCTTTTTCACTCTATATATTATGCAAGCAAAACACTGCTGGGTGCCCAACTGAACTACACAGTGACAGAGAAGGAATTGCTTGTAGTAGTTTTTGCCTTTGAAAAATTCAAAGCATATTTGGTAGGAGCAAAAGTGATAGTGCACATAGACCATTCTGCCATCAAACACCTGGTTAGGAGAAAGGATTCCAAGCCCAGGCTCATTCGGTGGGTGCTTTTGCTTCTGGAATTCGACCTGGAGATCAGGGACAGAAAGGGAAATGAAAATCAAGTGGCAGACCATCTCTCCAGACTGGAAGGGAACAGCTTAGGAAAAAATGAAATTAACGAGAGGTTCTCAGATGAACAACTCTACCTCCTATCCCAAGATGGTGTGCCATGGTATGCTGATTATGTGAATTACCTTGTGAGTGGAATGCTCCCACCAGACTTGACGTTACAACAGAAGAAATTTTTTTTACATGAGGTGAACTCATATTACTAGGATGAATCATACCTTTACAAGCAATGTGCTGATCAGATGATAAGGAGATGTATACCCAGCGAAGAGATGGAGCAAATCTTGCAGCAATGCCATGCTTCCCCTTATGGAGGTCATTTTGGAGGAGTTAGAACTGCAAACAAGGTACTACAGGCTGGGTTCTACTGGCCCTCTCTATTCAAGGACTCCCACTCTTTCGCAAAGAAATGTGACCGGTGTCAGAGGACATGGAATATATCTCGCAGACATGAAATGCCACTTAACAACATCCTAGAGGTCAAATTATTTGATGTATGGGGAATAGATTTTATGGGCCCATTCTCTTCGAGTTTTGGGAATCAATACATCCTAGTAGCCGTAGACTATGTCTCAAAGTGGGTGGAAGCAAGTGCATCTCAAACTAATGAGGCAAGGGTGATGACCAGATTTCTGAAGAGAAACATCTTTACAAGGTTTGGAACCCCTAGAGCCATCATCAACAATGGAGGGACCCATTTCTGCAATAGGCAGTTCAGAGCACTCCTAACCAAATATGGAGTGAGGCACAAGGTGGCAACACCCTATCACCGACAAACGAGTGGGCAGGCTGAAGTTTCCAATAGAGAGATCAAGAGAATCTTGGAGAAAATAGTAGGCCCCACGAGGAAGGATTGGTCCTCGAGGTTGGATGATGCATTGTGGGCCTATAGAATAGCCTACAAGACACCATTGGGCATGTCACCATACAAGTTGGTGTTCGGGAAGGCTTGTTATCTACCAGTAGAGTTAGAGCATCGAGCATATTGGGCAGTGAAAAAGCTAAACTTGAATCTGGAAGCTGCTGGTGAGCGAAGGATGCTGCAAATTAATGAGCTTGATGAATTCCGTGGTCAGGCTTATGAGAATGCCAAAATATACAAGGAGAAAGCAAAGTAATGGCATGAAAAGAAGATACAACCAAGGAACTTCGAAGTGGGACAGAGAGTGCTAATGTACAACTCCAGGCTGACCTTGTTTCTTGGGAAATTAAAATCTCGTTGGTCTGGTCCTTTTCGCATAAGCAAGGTCTTCCCTTTTGGAATTGTTGAATTGGAAGAAGAAAAGGAAGGGAGAACATTCAGGGTAAATGGACAAAGAGTCAAGCACTATCTGGGAGGTGATGTGGACAGACAACACACCTCCATCCATCTGCAAGAGGAATGAATAGGAAGGAAGTCAGGTTGATGACTCTAAAACAAGCGCTCATGGGAGGCAACCCATGTTTAAATCTGTTGTTGGTTAATTTAGTAGTTTTAGAGAAGTTTAATTCGTGAATTTAATCACATTTGTGTTTGTTATGCAGGTGGGGAAACATAGCAGTCTACAGGACAGTTCTCGCTTTGCTGCAGCAAAACTAGGTGAAAGTTAGTCTTTACTCTGCTAAAGCAAAATCCTAGGCAAGCTACCTCTGCTGTAGCAAAATCCTAGGCAAGCCAATTTTTGCTACAAAAGTTGTTGCAGATAAAGGGGTTCCCCTCTGCTATGTTTTTCAAAAAAAAAAATTTAATTTTGACAAAAGCAAAAGAGGGCGGGAAAACTAGCAGAAGCCCATAAGTCGCAAACCCACGTCCTTAACCTCCTCATTACACCTCTGCAACTCCCTAAACCTCTTCAACTACCCAGATCCCTCTCGTTCTCTCAACCCCCGACACTACCAGAGCCCAGAGCCACCTTCGCACCAGAGACCTTCACTTCCAAACCCCCGTAACCAACCATGCCGAGGATCAAGACAGTGGCAAGGAAGGCGAGCAAGGTTAAGAAGTTCACCTCTGAGGCGAGCAAACAGAGGCACGATGAAGAGATTTTGCTGTGAAGCTTCTACGCAGAGAAGGGTTTCACTTTCACGGCCATGGAAGATTTGGGACTGCCAATGTACATTGGCACTGTGGTCAAGCAGAGGGGTTGGGAAGCTTTTGCCAAACACCTGTAACTGGCCCTTATCCCTCTGGTATGGGAATTCTACGCAAACTTCTCGCCAGGTAATGAGAAGTGGGTGACAGTTAGGGAGACTAGGGTTTGATTCGACCAAGCCTCCATTAACAAGGCTTACAATCTGCCAGACCAGGAAGACCAGTACGAGCTACAGGCTCTGACAGACCAAGACTGGGACGTAATGCTTACCCAGGTATGCCTTCCAGGCACCACCTGGGATAAATCCCCACAAGGCTCCACCACAATCAATCGAGTCTCTCTGGTGCCGACAGCAAAGGTGTGGTACCACTTTCTCAAGACCCGCTTGCTACCTTCAACCCATGGGCAGACAGTGAGCCAAGATAGGGTAGCAATGGTTGACGCACTCATCTCAGGCAGACCACTCAATTTTGGCCGAATCATCAGTGGCCAAATCGAAGTATAGGCCAACCGGAGAAAGGGAAGCTTACTTTTCCCTTCCCTCATCACTCTTCTGTACAAGAATTGTGGAGTCCCAATCTCCATTGATGAAGAAAAATTGACGGATACCAGCCCCATCACTGCAATCATCATTGCTAGGATTGTCCAAGAAAAAGCTGCCCCAAACCCACCAGCTGCCTTCGGAGATCCCCCACAATCTGCCGGACCCTCTATTTCTAGCCTTGCACCCCAGCCAGCCGACAAAACCCTTCAACTCATCCTCCAGCAACAAGCTACCATCCTCAGATAGCAAGCAAAGCTTTTGCAACTTCAGCAGATGTTTTGGTGCTATGAGCAGAAAAAGGACTTTTCCCTCCATACCACCCTTGAGCAGAATTACAAACAATTTTTCCCATTTTTGGAGTTCCCCACCGACTTACTCCATGCTACCTTCGAGGAGGAAGACCAAGCACTGGAGCCGTGGGCAGAAGAGAACAAGGAGTCTCAAGACTCCTCAAACAGCAAAGAGCCATAACCAGAACCCCATTTGACTCCAGTGGGCACTGAGTCCTCAGAAGATGATGAATCCATTGCAAAATGGGCAGTAGTGATGTATAAAAGAAAGGCCCTACAATAATCAACACAGCGAAGGAGTGTGCTCCAAAGCTCTTCAAGGTCTTTTGGGGGTCAATGCCCCTAAGGTGCTACAGCATCCCTGCAAGCACCCTCAGGAAGTTTCCTTATCTCCTATTCCTTCTCTACTGTATTTAGAATTTCTTTAGCTATGCTTTTGTTTTTGATTGGTGTCTCTTCTGTTTTTGGAAATTTACTCAGCAGTGGGGAAACTGCTCATTCTTATGTTTGGGAGGGGGTGTGATATAATGTTTGCTGTGGCATTTGTGGGACTTAGTGTTGTTTTAGTATTGCTGTAGTGTTTGCCAAAGAATATGTTAGGCTTGGACTTGTTTATTTGTGTTCTGTTTATCTGTGTTGGTGTTTATTTGCGTTTTTGCCTGACTGTGTTGGATAAGATTGCATTATTACTTGCTGCTGCCTGTTGTACTGTCTGTTTTTGATAGATATATATTTATATATAAAAAAAGAGAAAAGAGAGGAATGTAGAGATAGATGAGTCTGCACATTGCATAGCCTGTTGTAAGCTCTGTGATACTCCATGAGGAGGATTGGGAATTTCACTAAAAACCAGAATAAAAGACCTGCACCCTTACCCAATCACACACAGAACCTTCTTCTAATAAGCACAGGATCATGGGAAGTTTTCTAAAAGAAATTTGGTGACTTTTCAGAAAGGGGACCTAAGTTTTAGAGCTAATATTGAGAGTTTTCTGTATAATTATAAAAGAGGCATACGCGTATGGTCAGAAAGGCTTAAGTTTGGGGGGGAAGTAGGGAAACTAGAGAAAAATTTGGACACTCCAATGCCTCTATAGTTCCTTAGTAACCAGGGGTATGCATGAACCCCATGTGTACCTTTGCGTAAAATAGGGACATAGAGTATGAGTGGGATGTTGCTTAAGGGTGATAAGGCTGAGTAACCGGGTGTCTGCATCGTACATGTTGGCATTCGCGTCAAAAGGCACTAATGACCTCTGCTAGTAAAAAAAGGGGGGGAAGAAAGGAAATTAGTGAGCTACCCCCCCATATTTGTTGCCCTTGCTGCGCCTATGATGCATGCCAACTTATCCTAAGAAAGGAAGCTCAATAGATGAGCATGAAAATCTCAAGAACTCTAGCTGATTTTGACCCAAGTAGCTCTTTGGGAAACTGTCCATGTCACACACACAACTTCAAATAAGGTCTTGGTTGTGATTGGGAGAAAGGCTTGTGGTGTCCCTGATATGAAAGCAATCCTAAGAGTTGAGAGCTATCAGCAGAACTATATGGAATCAAGCAAGAGAAAGGGTTGGAATTATTTGCTAGGGGTGTGGTGAACAGAGCAGATTTTTTAGGGACAAGCAATTCTTTAAGTTTGGGGGGATTTGATAACTTCAATTTACTGCAATGTTTATATGCTTTCCGAGTGTGTTTATTATGCTGTTTTGATTATTAAGTACTCTTATTCCCGGAAATAACTGAATGTGATAACTCCCTTAGATGCAATATCATCCACCCTATGTGCTACAGCAATGGAGTGTGTATATGTGGCAATCTTGGCAGTGAACCAAGTGATATTGAGTAAAGCTGGTCCCTTTTTCCTGCAAAGCACTAATTCTGTTTGATATGGCGTAGGTGGCAGGGGAGTAGAGCTGCGCAGTAGGTGCAGCCACCACCTAGCAGGAGAAAGCAGCAAGCTGACACTGCAGGCTACTGGTTGGGTTGGTACAAAACTGCCTCCACTACTAAAAGTGGAGAGGAAAAAGATGCATGCAGAGACGTCGGCTGCTGAGCAGGGAGAATGTCAGCAACCTAGGACACTTTACTAGGACCACAGGGCCTGATTATAAAAAGAGCAGAAAGAAGAGCCACGGATATAGACTAGAGAGTGAGGAAGAAGAACAGCGACAGACTGCATAGAAGCATTAGAGCACGGGATAGTTTGCAATTCCAAATTTCCATTGATCCCTGTTGTGTTTTTCTTTTCTTCTGTTTTTATCAAGAAACTACACTTGTATTTTTATATCACTTAGGATGCATACCAGTGATTTTGGGATATTTGTAACTAGTGAAACCATGAGGCTTGGCTAGTTTCTAGCTAGGGTTGCATAAGGGTTGTAATGAACTTGAGCACATTTCTAGTAACAACACATTTTGCTGCAGCGTTGTTTTAACATTCAACTGTGTTTATATTTTAATTTCCCTTGATAACGGAAGTTTAGTGGAGGAAAGCTTAGGCCAAAATTCACCTGGGAAGGGAATGGAGGCTGAAAAAATAGTTGAATATATGGGATTAAGCCAATATAGGAATATATGGTTCCCCCATTACCCCAACAGTAGCGCTTCATGCACAATTCGGGGGTGAGGATTGATGCAGGAATGCATGTCTGAACCTTGGAATTGCAAGGAATCGAAGTCTGGGAAGACTCCATTCAAGATTGAACTTGGTACTTAGAGCAATTGCTGCAGCAATCCCTAGAGCAAATACGAGTGTTGTAGTTCATGGCAACCCTGAGCAACCCTATATCACCTATTATCATTTTCTTCTACACCCTAGTACTCCTCATCTTAGTTATAGTTGCATTTAATTGATCTACCTCTATTTTATCTTGTGATCCATCTTATTCTTGCTATAGCATTTCACACGGCAAAAGTCTCTATAATAGTTTTAGTTCACTCCTCGTGGGACGATACTCACTCATCACTTTATTACTTGGTCACGACACGTGCACTTGCGTTCGGACACTGCATTCATCGTTGCATGAAACCCAACAGGATTAGGCAAAGCTAACACCTATGATGAAAATGGTTTAAAATGCTTGTAACCTTTGAAAAATTGATGAGTTCTGAGTGTTATGTATGAACTTAAACTCTAATGTAACTTATGTTTTATTTGAGAATCCTAATATCTTGTGCACTTTATCTTTTACATTTGACTGATTTTTTATTCAGAAAAGATTTATGTGATTTAGATATGTTAATTGAACTCATAAGACTCTAGAACTTATTTAATTGTCACTTGAGGCGAAATCCTAGACTACTCTACATTTAAGAAATGAATTAGGCATTGTTGGAATCGTTTGAGCCTTTCAAACCAACCTATACATGATGCTATCCCTAGCAACCTATTTTGAGCCTATATTCATTCTTTCTTGAACACCTATATTATTATCTAGCCTTTAAATAAAAATATTTCCAACTCTTACCTTTCACTCACAAGAATGATAATTTGAAAGCTATGGTTCAGGGGTGGATGGTAGAAGTTTAAAAAAAAGAGAGAGAAAAAAAGAGAAAAAGAAAGTTAATACTCCCTAAATAAATAAGTTTGGGGGTGTTTATCTTTAAAAAAAATAGTATGATCAAATAAATATAAGGATGATGAAAATGTTGGAGATAGAATTCACAGTATAATATCAAAAGTATTTGGGAGGCTTTAAATGATCATGCATGTTGAAGAGTGAATTGAGCTTTCATTCATATCATTTTATCCACCTTTAACCTATGTCATACATACATTACATGCCTAATGAAAGTCCTAATGATCTTAAATGTTATGATTAGTCTACATTAGTGGAGAGTGACATGAAAAATAAGCTTATGGAGTCTCAAATGCATATATCTAGATATTTGTTTTAAATATTTGATTACATAAATTTATTTTAATGCGAAAAGTCTAATGTCATAAGACTACTACACACACACACTTGGGATTCAAGAGTAAACCATATGTTGCATTTGAATAAAAGTTCTACATAACCTTGGGATTCTGATATTTTTCTTGGTTGCACATTTTAGATCCTTGAGGAATGCTTAGTAAGTCAAAAATAATTCATCACTCACTCATCATTTGAATTTTGAAGTTTATGTGTTTTACTTGAGGACAAGCAAAAGATTAAGTTTGGGGGTATTTGATGAGTGAGTTTTATACTCATAAATTAAATATTTTCATCTTATCTTTTTTCCATAATGAAGCATAAATCTCCCTTACTTGTCATTCTTTTGTGTATTTCTTACAGATGGAGAGAAGAGTAGAAAATGGACTTAATTGGAGGAATCAGAGCTAAATTGTGGTTCTTTGGGAATGATGTCTATAAATCAAGCAGATAAAACAAATTCAATAAGGATGGCTGAGTAAGGAGCATCATCATATTGACTCTTGAGATGCATCCTAATGGAGATATGCACAAATTTATTCTTCATTTATGATCACATTTCCAAAAGAACTAAAACATAAAGATTCACGGCAAAGCACCCAATGTTGAGAATATGTTTGCTGTTTGCAGTCCAGTCTAACCTTGATGTAGTACTTGGGCCATATTTCTAAAAATACATATCCAATATTTATGTAATTTGGTAGGTTTGTAGCGGACACAATTGGGTACAACTTTCATGTCCAAGTGGTCAGACAATTCGGAAAATAGAAGGGACAAAAGTGGGCTAGAAGAGAATCTGACTACTGCTGCAGTCCAGCCCGACTTTGATCTCGTATTTTGACCATAAGTCACAAATTACGTATCCATTTTGTCCACAATTTGTCTTGACAGAAAGTTACTGAAATTTTCTACAACTTTCGTGTTGATAAAGTCAGCAAATTCGGCGCATTTCAAGATGATATTCAAGGATCAATTTCGGTGCACATGATGGAATCCAAATTGTCAACTTTGTACAACTTCCTACCTAACAATTTTGATAATTACCGCACCTACCACACCTAATTATATCTATAAATAGAGGGCCTACGGGGTTAGTTAAAAAAAATTTAGAGAGCTTTTGGAGGGATTTTGGAGAGAGTTTGGGAAAGCTTTGTTGGAATTCTACATAATTGTAATGTTATTCGCTCTTTAGACATTCTGTATTTTTCATTTTCTTTCATAATATTATCATGTTCCTTCATCTATCATTTTACTTTCTCACTTTAATTATGGAGAACTAATCTCCTAATGCTAAGGTGAAAGGTTGAAACTCTTGGTATGAGAATAATAATTTATCTAACTCTTAATCTTAATGTTTATCTTTGCTATTGTATTTACCTTCTTATTTATTTTCATGTGATTATTTCTTAATTGCTGGTTTTATCAGATCGTCGATTTCTTGTTATTTTATTAGCTGGTTTTATTAGATCACCTATCTCTTATTATTTTTATGGTTGGCTTCGCCACCTACCTCTTGTTATGTTTCTTCATCGTACCTCTTTTCATTCTAATCTTGTAAACTTTGAATCTTGATACATTGTAGACAATCTTTGGCACAATAAGTGCTTGAATCAATCTTGATTTATTGTAGACAATATAATGATTGGAACAATGTACGCTTGAATTTAGTTACAAGTTATCTTTTGCATCTTTGTATTTTTAATCTTGCAAAGTGTGAATTTTGATATATTGTAGACAATAAGACAATTGGCACAATATATACTTGAACCCATTTTACAAGAATGTTTTAATTATTAGTAAGGAGGTAAATATAATTCATGTATAAACAAAGTTGAGGTTAAATTAACATATCATCTGATTAGAAATTTATTCGTGTAAAGATTCTAATTGAGTAATAAAAGAGTTAAATTTATTTTTATTCTATATACCAAGAGTAGATCCCCTAACCTTAGCATGCTTCTTTACTTTGAATACATCTTCATTTAATTTTAGCATATTAGTTCTTTGCATACTTTGTTCAATATTCCTCTCACAAAACAAGACATTGGCAACTAGGTTAAAAGTATTTATTTCAGATCTAAATTAGAATTTTCTCTCAATTAGCAATCTCTGTGGGATTGACCTTGCATACCACTAAATCTATACTCCAATAGATTCGTGCACTTGCGAGTGTTAATTAAAACAACAACACACCCCCACTAATAACCTTAAAAAAAATACCCTACTTAAAGATAGAGGAAAGATGTCTCCTGCTTTACCTAAAATTAAGAAATATGAGATTAAAATGGATACCAAAATCTACTCAAGACATTGGTTATTCCCAGGTAAGTTAAGTTCTCATTTAATTGAACCTTTTGATTAATATTGATATCCCTCCTCATGATGCAGCTGAACCTCAAAATTTTACAAACCCAAAGGTAAGTTGTAACGCCTCCAATTTTTGTTACAAAAAAAATAAACATTATTCTTATTATTTCTGCAATCAAATATTTTCCATAAGAACATATACATATATAATCTCTCATGTATACACAATATACAGACAAAATCTATAAACATCAAAGTACAGCAGAAACGGGGATCCTGCCTGTAGCGTTCAGAGCACTCTAGAATACAAATACAGTATAATTCAAAGACTGTGAGTCTTAGAAGCAACGTAGACTCACTCAGAGAATATATCACCTATCTGCTGAATCAGACTCTGATATTCTTATCGGAAAAAGATGTGGAAATATCGTGTAGTGAGTTTGATAACTCAGTGAGCAAATAATTCCTCCTATGACCTCTTAGGTCAACATATGGATGTACTTATATTTTAAAATGTGTCACATAGAAAATACAGTTCAGAAGTACATTCATATGGGACCCGTATTTCAAATATTATCAAATCAAAGGATATTTAGATATCCAAAACCATATGCACCATGGTATGATCATTTAACAAATGTTGTTATGCTCAGCTGTATAAGCTATAGTAAAATATTATGATTTAAAGGTAAAATCATTACTTTTAATGCACATGCCTCACTCGGCAATCTGGTTAATGCAATGAAAATATAACACATTTGCTATACGCATAGTGACCTCGACCCCAGTCACAATCAGTGCTCAGGGAATGTGAGTACATCACCCTACTGCCTCCTCACATTACCATTGTCAATCAGCAATCTGGTCAATGCAATAAAAATATTTGCTATACGCATAGTGACCTCGACCTTAGTCACAGTAAGTGATCAGGGAATGTGAGTACACCACCCTCCTGCTTCCTCACATTACCACTGTTACCCAGTTGGAGCGGCCCTCCCCCGGCTCACTTAGGGTAATAGGGCGTCCCTTATTCGGTACCGTCACAAGCCATACAACCAGCCGATATTCATCAATACATATAAATACATGTAAAATTATCAAGCAACTCGCCATGAGCTTTACGCTTGCCATTCAATCTCATTTATAATATGACATGCATCATTTTCACAAGTATATAGCTTTACAAATCAATGCAACGTGCACATAATATACACTTTATCAAATAATGATAAATTCAAGTGAAATCAGATCATCATGAGTTCATAAATCCATTTTCAAATACTATACTCTTCTTGAATCATATTTCAAAAGCAGTTCAGATCATTTTTATGTATTTCAGAAACATATCAAAGTGTAAATATCTCATAAACATAATCATATACATGCTCAAATATCAAGAAGAGTATAGGGCAAGCCATAGGAAGAATCATCTACTCACAGGGTAGGGCTCCTGATTGAACAGCCCTAAATTGTACTTTTCCAAGTTGAATTTGACAAAACGTGTCCGGAGGGTCCAAAAAACTTAGGAAATGACCTCAGAATCTTGGTCAACGCTCAGGGTACTGTTCACCGCCGGAATCACTATTTATCGTCGAAAATCACTATTCACTGCCACATAAAAAGTTACCAAATGACCGAAAGAAATACATATCCTAATGTTTATCTAACTTCTGAATCCATCTACAGTGTCAGATTTCTAATTTGAGGTCTCTAAGTAAGAGTTTTAGAATTTACCTTTTTCTGAGATTTTCTACTTCAGATCTACGGCGATTCAAGGGTGGATTTGAAAAACTGATCGGTCAAAACTGAAGTATTCTTCATCCTGAATACAGTAGCACCTTTAGTTTTGAGATCAAAATTCAATAGGCACTCCAAATCTAAATAAAAACTTGAAGGTTACTATTCAACTATTCACTCACTATTTATCTCCTCTTTTTTTTTTCCAAAATGTGCTGTCTCTGGTTGTGTATCTCCCTCTTCCCTTTTTATTTTTCTTTTTATAATATTAATTATTATTATTTAATAATTAAATATTTAGATTTATTCTTATTTTATTTCATATACATTCATATAAATACCGTTTTTCACCCTAAAACATCTCAAAAATTTCTAAAAATTTACATTCTCATCAACCTTTAGTTAAACTCTTAAATCAAGATTTTTCTTGATAAAAATCATAATAAAAAAAATCTCAAATTATACATATTAAAAGAAAGAATATTTTTAAAAATACAACAAAAATTCCTTAGGGACCAAGATAATTATTTCAAACAAAACAATAATTATTTTAATTAAAAATAGACTTACTTTTAGCAGAACATAATCATTTATAAAAATAATAATTATGGGATGTTACATTCTTCCCCCTTAAGAAATTCGGTCCCCGAATTTCAGCTCATCCTACCACATGTAGGGAATAAAATCAAGGCATAATTCAGAGTTACCAACCTTATTACTCAAATAATTGGGGATATCTTTTCTGTATAATATCTTTACTTTTTAAGGTCTCTTCATTTGAGTGATTTTGCCGTATAACTTATCCATAAGGATTTTTTTATCCATAAGTTCTTCACTTGTCGATCAACAATAAACATCAATTGTACCCATAATTAAGCCAAATTTTTGTCCAATTGAATTTCTTGAAATTAGGTAACAAAAGAAGAATCTAATATGTACTTCTTTCCAAATCTCATTACCTCTTTCATTGGTGATTTCTTCAAAACTATGTAGTCACCAACTGATAACTTCTAGTTCTCTAATATTTATGGTCCTTATAGACTTTTGGCTTGTACTGAGTTGCTTATGTTCTTTTTCTAATCAATTTCATTGCCATATTTGCAAATAGATACTAACCTTCTCACTCAAAAATATGTGGGTATCTGGTGCGCATATTATTCTCTCTTTCCTAAGTAGCCTCCCCTGAAAAGTACTTGTACTACATCACTTTCACCGTGACAATTCTTTTGAATTTAATTTCTTCACTTGACTATCTACTATAGTCAATGATTTTTCCTCATATAACAACTCTTTGTCTAACTGAATTTCCCAACACTGAATAACATGTGTTGGGTCTGGTAGATACTTTTGTAGCATAGATACGTGAAAGAATGGATGAACATTATCCAATTCAGATGGCAAAGCCCAACAGTAAGCTATTGGACAGATTTTATATGCTGTGGACTTAGCTTTACTTAACTCACTCACCCATTAAGAGACCTATAATGTTTTATATAAAACCTCAAATGGTGCCATTTGTATATTGGCTTGATAACTATTGATGTGAGCAAATTCAATTAAGGACAAATAAGTTCTCCTTTCTCAACAATTAATCACACGTACATTTTCAATCTCAACATAATTCAAATCCTAGATACTAAACTCAACTTAGCATGGTATAATCCCTTAATTCAAATACCTTGATCGCCTTTCATTATTTTTAGACATGGTTCATTCTCTTCATTACATTCATCAAAACATCATAAGGTCATCATCCTTCTGTTCCTCTCAAAATTTTTATTACTTTTACCTATATCCACTATGACACCATAATAACTGAATTTCAAAAAAAATAAATTAAACCTCCTTGTAATAAGGAAAAAAAACATTACATTTAATGCTAAACATTAATGAAAGATGATGCAGCAGAAAATGCGGAATACATAATAGAGCATGGTGCCAAAATAGGAAGTCAGAAATTTGAACAAAGCATTGAAACATTAAAATCGATGGCCGTAATTCTTGACAATCTGTAAACAAAATCTAACTACGATTTCGGCAAAAATCGGTGGCAGCAAATTTTAAATATATGTGGCAAAATCTAATTCAAGGATATTGTTATTTGGTGGAAGAATATCACATGGAAAAGAAACATTTCTGAGCTTATAAAAGTCTGTGAAAATCAAAGAATATGTAGTTAACTGGTAGGATGCAATTGATTGCTTCTAAATAGATGTCATCAATCAACTGTAAAATAACCAGTCCAAATTAAAATTTCTCAGAATAGCTAGTTGACTTAATATACCGATAGTCGACTGGCAAAAACATTGAGAAAACAAAATAAATCATTTGATTGTTCCTCTTCAACAATTAATTGGTTTGCATTTTCAATTTTTTTTTTACAATGATGGCTATCACCTACAACTTTTCTACAAGAATCAAGACATCAATGCTTCATCAAAGACAACAAGAAAAAGACAGATTTTTGGTGATATCTTATCTTATGCTCTTTATGTGCTTAATATGGGTCATAGTCATAACTACTATACATATACATGCTTGCCGTCATTTTTGAAATTTTTTTTACCTTTAATTTAGCTGATATCCACCAATCAGTCACATAGTTGTTCTAATAATACCTGGCCTATTCGCATAGCTATTATAAATATGCCCTTCTCTGAGTTCTATAAATACTTGCATTAGTATCTTTGTCTATACTCAAAAGTTAAGGTGATAGAAATTATGGAGGGAACCGCATTCCGTCAGTTTCGAAATATTTGTGTCTTTTGTGGTTCCAGTCCTGGAAAAGATGGGGAGTATGTTAAAGCAGCCCAAAATCTAGGTATGGTGCTGGCTTAGGAGAAGAATTCATTTAGTGTATGGTGGAGGTAACCGTGGGTTAATGGGGTGTGTGGCTACAGCTGCACATGTAGGAGGATGCCAAGTTCTAGGTATTATTCCTACAGCTCTAGCTACATCCAGCATCATAGGGAAGACAATTGGGGAAGAATATAGAGTAGCTTCCATGCATGAACGCATGGCTAGAATGATGAGCAATGCTGATGCCTTCATTGCCTTACCAGGTGGTTTTGGTATTTTAGAGGAGATTTTTCAAATAGTCTCTTGGGCACAACTGAATATGCATCACAAACCGATATGTTTGTTAAATGTTAATCACTTCTTTGATGGTCTGTTGTCTTTTCCAGATCAAGCTATGGAACAGAGGTTTATTCCACACTCAACACGAAGAATTCTCATCTCAGCTTCAAATGCTGAGGAGTTGATTGATGCCTTATAAGCATATGTTCATGTACCTGATCCAACTATTGCTCAAATAGAATGGACGGCAGACAACCGCAGGAAACGCAAATTGGATTTGGATCTCCATCTATAACTAGTAGTACATGGCTATTGTTGTACCGCTTTTACTTTCTTGGGATCTACTTGGATACCATCCTTGTCAAACATACTCCCTTAAAGTTTGTGAAACTATCTTTAAATGTTGCTAATGATCCTCTGTACTCTTAGAATATTCTAATATATTATCAATAATTATAATAACAACTTAATCCAGGGATGGCTTCAATAGTTTTTTTTTTCAAGTCCATGGATGCAACTGGGCATTTATCAGACTAAATGACATCACCAAGAACTCATAATGCCCATAACGAGTCCTAAAAGAAAATTTTCGAATATCCTCTTCCCTTATCCTCAATTGATGATATCCAGATATCAAATATATTCAAATTTTAAAAAAAATGTTGAGCACCTTGTAACTGATCAAACAGATCATCTATACGAGGTAATGAGTATTTATTCCACATTATCACTTTATTCAATTGTCTATAATCTATGGATAGTCATAGTGATCTATCTTTCTTTTTCACAAATAGAACTGGAGCACTCCAAGTAAAAGTACTAGGGTATATAAATCCCTAGTCTAACAAGTGTTACAACTGATCCTTCAATTCTTTAAGTTCAGTCAGTGACATTCTATATAGAGGTATAGTCATTGGTTGGATTCCAGGAAGTAAATCAATACCAAATTATATTTTACGTTTCGAGGTAATCCTGGCAATTCTTCAAGAATTATATCAGAAAATTCTTTAACCACTGGAACTTGATTTACATTGATATACTTTATATCAACATCTCTCATCATTGTCAAATATTCTTGACACCTTTTTATAATCACTTACGGGATAGTAAAATAGAGATTAGGTTACTGGGTATCTCACTACGATTTCCTTGTATCAAGAAAGAAAATTCTCCAAGAATATTGAATTTAATCAACTTAAAGTGACATTTCAAAATGACATGACATAATGCCGACTAATCCATTCTCAATATCACATCATAGTCTACCATATCTAGACAACCGGGTACATCGGATGTCACATTCAGAAACCACCATATTTGGTATTTATATCAATTCTTTAAATTCTTTAAGACGCATATCTCTTTCACTTTCAAGCTATAATTGATCCATATAAACTTCTTAAAATGTCACAATCTATCTTATACTATAAAATTTAGCAACTTGGAATAGAAAGGAATTTGAAACCCTATAGAATCCCTTAGAAGAACCTCAAGTATAAATATGTCCGGCTCATATCGATACTAAAGGTTCTACTAAATAATCCTTTGCTCTGATAGCCACAGGGAAACCTATTGCTCTGATATCAACTTGTAACGCCTCCAATTTACGTTACAAAAAAAAATAAACATTATTCTTATTATTTCTGCAATCAAGTATTTTCCATAAGAACAGATACATATACAATCTCTCATGTATACACAATATACAGACCAAATCTATAAACATCAAAGTACAGCAGAAACGAGGATCCTGCCTGTAGCGTTCAGAGCACTCTAGAATACAAATACAGTATAATTCAAACACCGTGAGTCTTAGAAGCAACGTAGACTCACCCAGAGAATATATCACATATTTGTCGAATCAGACTCTGATATTCTTATCTGAAAAAGATGTGGAAATATCGTGTAGTGAGTTTGATAACTTAGTGAGCAAATAATTCCTTCTATGACCTCTTAGGTCAACATATGGATGTACTTATATTTTAAAATGTGTCACATAGAAAATACAGTTCAGAAGTACATTCATACGGGACCCGTATTTCAAATATTATCAAATCAAAGGATATTCAGATATCCAAAACCATATGCACCATGGTATGATCATTTAACAAATTTTGTTATGCTCAGTTGTATAAGCTAGAGTAAGATATTATGATTTGAAGGTAAAATCATTACTTTTAATGCACATGCCTCACTCGGTAATCTGGTCAATGCAATGAAAATATAACACATTTGCTATACGCATAGTGACCTCGACCCTAGTCACAATAAGTGATCAGGGAATGTGAGTACATCACCCTACTGCCTCCTCACATTACCACTATCACTCAGCAATCTGGTCAATGCAATGAAAATATTTGCCATACGCATAGTGACCTCGACCCTAGTCACAGTAAGTTATCAGGGAATGTGAGTACACCACCCTCCTGCCTCCTCACATTACCACTGTCACCCGGTTGGAGCGGCCCTCCCCTGGCTCACTCAAGCTAATAGGGCATCCCCTATTCGGTACTGTCACAAGCCATACAACCAGCCGATATTCATCAATACATATAAATACATGTAAAATTATCAAGCAACTCACCATGAGCTTTACGCTTGCCATTCAATCTCATTTATAATATGACATGCATCATTTTCACAAGTATATAGCTTTACAAAATCAATGCAACGTGCACATAATATACACTCGATCAAATAATGATAAATACAAGTGAAATCAGATTATCATGAGTTCAGAAATCCATTTTCAAATACTATACTCTTCTTGAATCATATTTCAAATTATAAGCAATTCAGATCATTTTTATGTATTTCAGAAACATATCAAAGTGTAAATATCTCATAAACATAATCATATACATGCTCAAATATCAAGAAGAGTATAGGGCAAGCCATAGGAAGAATCATATACTCACAAGGTAGGGCTCCTAATTGGACAGCCCTAAATTGTATTTTTTTCAAATTGAATTTGACAAAACGTGTCCGGAGGGTCCAAAAAAACTTAGGAAATGACCTTAGAATCTTGGTCAACGCTCAGGGGCACTGTTCACCCCCAGAATCACTATTCATCGCCAGAAATTACTATTCACCGCCACATAAAAAGTTACCAAATGACCGAAAGAAATACATATCATAATGTTTATCTAACTTCTGAATCCATCTACGGTGTCAAATTTCTAATTTGAGATCTCTAAGTAAGAGTTTTAGAATTTACCTTTTTCTGAAATTTTCTACTTTAGATCTACGACGATTCAACGGTGGATTTGAAAAACTAATTGGTCAAAACTGAAGTATTCTTCGTCCTGAATCCAGTAGCACCTTCAGTTTTGAGATCAAAAGTCAATAGGCACTCCAAATCTAAATAAAAATTTGAAGGTTACTATTCAACTATTCACTCACTATTTATCTTCTCTTCTTTTTTTTCTCGAAATGTGCCGTCTCTAGTTGTGTATCTCCCCCTTCCCTTTTTATTTTTCTTTTTATAATATTAATTATTATTATTTTATAATTAAATATTTAGATTTATTCTTATTTTATTTCATATATATTCATATAAATACCGTTTTTCACCCTAAAACATCCCAAAAAATTCTAAAAATTTACATTCTCATCGACCTTTAGTTAAACTCTTAAATCATAATTTTTCTTGATAAAAATTATAATAAAACAAATCTCAAATTATACATATTAAAAGAAAGAATATTTTTTAAAATATAAAAAAATTTCCTTAGGGACCAAGATAATTATTTCAAGCAAAACAATAATTATTTTAATTAAAAAGAGACTTACTTTTAGCAGAACATAATCGTTTATAAAAATAATAATTATGGGATGTTACATAAGCCAATTCAAATTTGATATAAAAAATCCTCCCTGACTAAAATAGGGAGCAATAACTCAAGCCAAAAAATTAAGCAAAAGCACTACTTGGGATGCAACCTAAGGGAGTTCAACCTTTCATTTTATTTTCAAAATTTACAAGTTTTTAGTTTGGTTTCCTTTTTCTACATTTTTTATTTACATTACGGACAATGTAAGTTTTAAGTATAGGGGAGAGATTTAGACACAAGCTATGAGATTTTAAGCACCTAGACAAAATTATCTATAGCAGTCTCATTTTTCTTTCATAAGAGATATTCTTTCATGGTTTTACTCACTAGAATTTTTATTAATTCTTTTCAAAATTACATTGACATATGCATGCATAAACATGATTAAGGCATTCATTGTTAATAGCCATTAGCCAAATAGACAACCCTACAACAAATTGTCATTTGTTAACTGTAACATCCCTAATTTTGTTTCTTTTAGTAATAAAGGTATATAAATATTTAATTAAGGAAATAAAACTTATTAAACAATTTTTTGTTATCTAAGAAAAAAATATAAGCCTTAGAAATTCTTCACCTTATATGTATGCTTAGAAAATTTTTCTAACATTAAGGGAATAAGTAAAGAGAGAAAACCTAATACAAAAAATTAGAAATAACATCCTAAAGAGAGGCAAAATTCTTGGGTAAGGAAGATAAATTTTTGGAAGTAAGTAAAGATCTTAAAATTTCAAGAAGATTGTATTAAGGTAATTTTTCCTAATTCAAGAGCTAGAGTTACTAAGTTTAACATCTACACCCATACATTGGGCCATCAACTATGGACACTTCGTAGAGTTTATTTTTCCACTTCACATAAATTTCTAGCAAGCCAATTGGATAACCTAAACAAGGGATATAAAATAGACTTGGAATAGGATATAGAAGTTGGACCGATAGCCCAAAAATCATGAAAATGTGACCAAACCCTCCATGAGATGTAGAATTTCAGCCAAACCAAAGGAAATAGGCAAGAATGAGCCCAAATCCAAGAGAAAATAAAAAATAAGAACCATGTGATGAAATAGTAGTGTACTAATAATCAAGATTAGGTCACATGGCATTAGGACAAAATATCAATATCCTACATTCATAATTTTAGCAAGTACGTAATAATACATGGCTTTAGAAAAAAAAACATATATATCCTTCATCCATAATTTCAGCAAGTAAGGGAGACTCATGGGCTGGAAATTTTCCACCTAGAAAGGCAAACCTATCATACTTGAGTGAGACAAAAGAAAAAGGAAATGAATCCCTAAATCACAGGGACCTTGTCCCTTATCTTAAGAATATTTTATTATGATTTTAAAAAACAAATATCCTTTTTCTATGCATATCTTGACTAAGGGAGAGGAAGACAAGAACATGAGTTGTCTTCCCCTAAAAAATAATCAAGTGCATCCTAATTGTCATAAGGTAGACTCATGATTATGAGAGGTGAACCACTTGATAGTTTATTTAAGCAAAACCCACCCTTACAACTTTATAATTTCGTCCAAGTGAGGGAGAGGAAAAAAGAAGCAAGGTAGAGTGAAGAAATGAGAGAAAGAAAAGAGAAGATAGGAAGGAAGAAAAAGGAGAAGTCAAGAAGACTAAATACTCATGGTAAGTTAGCTTAATCTCAACTTGAATCCATCTTTTATCTTTATTCTTGGGGTCCAAACTCACCCTCCTTCTCTTATTTAAGCTGCTCAAAATGATGAGGGTAGGGAGGAATCTTACCACTTCCTTCAAGAGGAAACAAGAAAAAGAATTCACTGAGTTAGGAAGATCTTTAGGTAGGTTTAACAATATCTCTTTTCGAAGAAAAGTTTTAAAATTATTACATTAAATATAGGATTTTGATCCTAGAACTTTGATGAAATTTATAATATTTACTACTTTGATGATTGGCCATGAATGTTGCTATATCATGTTACATGTTTATCTTGTATGTGATGTATGTTTGAATACTTAGGTTGGTGTGGAAGGTTTTGCATAGGTATGACTATGGGTGGCAAAATTTTAGAGTATTATGCCGTTGTTATGTATATTTAAATATGGTAAAAAATTTATGGGATATAATTAGATTGATAAAATGAATATGGCCTTAAATAACTAAAATAAGACCATGAGAAATTTCGGTTGGGAACACCGTTCATAATACAAGATTTGATTTTCTGTTTTCTTGAGAAAAGCATGATGGAATATGTTAAATTAAGTGTAAGGAATTGAATTAAAATTTTGAAATGAGTAATCCTATGGTTAGATGGAAATTAGGAAGAAAATGGAAGAGGAGTTAACAAAAGGATGAACTAGAACTTGAAGAAGGGTTTTGGTTAGAAAAATAGTATTTGAAGTAACTAGGGAAGTTTCTATTTTTTAAATTCTAAGAAGAATTCTTTAGAAATTAAAATAAATTATTAACATAAAAAATGTAGATACATGTCTCACAGATTTGTAGAAACTAAAATAACTCAATTTGGAGTCCAAATGAAGGAGATATGGTCTGATTGGTAAGCCGTAGTCAGAAACTAGTTAACCAGGGAAGAATCTGTTAGGTAAGCTTCTGTGTTTGAATTTTTGGATAAATTATGTAGGGAATTAAAAACAATGGTTAACATAACAAATATAGATATATGTATTATCACGAATTTTTAGCCACTATAATCATTCAATTTGGAATCTATATAAGGGAGATATGGTAAGATTAGTAAGTAGAGGTCAGAACTTACCTGAGAAGAAATGACATTGAATTTGATAGAGTAATAACACCACGATTACTTAAGATTTCACTAAAATGTTCAATATATAGGTTTTAGAGGATTTTCTTATCTTTAAATTGACACCATGATCACCTCAATTAGACCTAAACTAAGGGAGTTATGTAATAATTTATGGGAGAGAAAAATAATATTTAAGAAAGAAGAAGAATCTTATAAATGAAAATAATAAATGACTAGTATATGCCCTAGTCATTGCCATTTCTAGAACTCCTTACTATCTTAAGTGTGTAATTTTGATATGGAAATATTTTATAAAGTGGTAATTGAAAATGATTATATTCTTGGCAAGATTACATTTTACTAATTATTTTTGGTAATGATTATGCTTTGATGATAAATTATGGCATGTGAGTATAATGAACATATTTGTTATTGAAATCATATTTTTGGATATTAATGGGAAAAGAAAAGAAAGGAAAATAGATAAGCACGGTCCTATGGCAGTTCGTGTCGTGCACCAGTAAAGGACTCCCTACTCATGGCTATGATTATGCTAATGAGAAAAGAAAGAGAAAGTGTGCCATGTCGGATGAAGCAAGAAAAGATCGTACCGGAGAGTAGAAAGTAATTACCTTGACTGGAGTAGCTTGTTATGAAAATAAGTTGACAGCCATCATATGATATTCTAAAAATAGTTATTCATGTCATTACTGTACGATTTTCATGTGTATAGATAAAGTGAATTCATGTGACCTAAGGTATTTGCTATAGTTTATACATATGAACATGATATAATGAGCTATATTTATGACAATTATGATTTATTGTATAACCTACTAGGATTTAACTCTCACTATATTTCCATATCATATTCAGAAGAACAAATATGTAGATATTGTCTATGATTGACTTTTAGCATACGTTGTGTAACATCACTAATTTCGTTTCTTTTATCAATAAAGGTATATAAATATTTAATTAAATAAATAAATTTTATTAGACAATTTTTAGATCTAAGGAAATATAAGCCTTATAAATTCTTCACCTTATGTGTATGCATAGAAAATGTTGCTAACATTAAGGGAATAAGTAAAGAGAGAAAACCTAATCTAAAAAATTAGAAACAACATACTAAAGAGAGGCGAAATTCTTAGGCAAGGAAGATAAATGTTTGGGAAGTAAGTAAAGGTCTTAAAATTTCAAGAAGATTGTATTAGGGTAATTTTTTCTAATTCAATGGTTAGAGTTCCAAAGTTTAACATCTCTACCTATACATTGGGCTTTCACATATGGACATTTCATATAGAGTTTTTACCAATTCACATGAGCTTCTAGCAAGCCATTTGGATAGCCCAAGCAAGAGATAAAACATAGACTTGGACTAGTATATAAAAGTTGGACCGATAGCCTAAAAATCATAGAAATGTGACCAAACCCTCCATGAAAGGTAGAATTTTAGCCAAAGCAAAGGAAATGGGCAAGAATGAGCCCAAATCCAAGAGGGAAGAAAAAGAACCATATGAGGAAATAGTAGTGTAATAATAATCAAGATTAGGTCGCATGGCATTAGGACAAAATATCTATATCCTACATTCATAATTTAAGCAAGTATGTAATAATACATGGCATTAGGACAAAACATCTATATCCTACATTCATAATTTAAGCAAGTAGGTAATAATACATGGCATTAGGACAAAACATCTATATCCTACATTCATAATTTTAACAAGTAGGTAATAATACATGGAATTATGACAAAACATCCTTATCCTATACAAATTATTTCAGCCAAGCAAGGGAGACTCAAGGGATGAAAATTTGCTACCTAGAAAAGAAAACCTACCATACTTAACTAAGACAAAAGAAAAAGGAAATGAATCCCTAAATCAAAGGGACCTTGTCCCTTGTCTTAAGAATATTTTATCATGATTTTCAAAATACAAATATCATTTTGCTATGTATATCTTGAGTATGGGAGAGGAAGACAAGAACATGAATTATCTTTTTCTCAAAAAATAACTAAGTGCATCCTAATTTTTATAAGGTAGACCCATGATTATGAGAGTTGAACAACTTGATAGTTTATTTAAGCAAAACCCACCCTTATAACATTATATTTTCATCCAAGTAAGGGAGAGGGAAAACAAAAACAAGGTAGAGTGAGGAAACGAGAGAAAGAGAGGCAGGAAGAAGAAGTCTAAAAGGCTAAGTACTCAAGATAAGTTAGCTTAATCTCCACTTGAATCCATCTTTTCTCTTCATCCTTAGGGTTCAAAACTCACTCTCCTTCTCTTATTTAAGTTGCTAGAAAAGCTAAGGGAAGGGAGGAATCTTGGCACTTATTTCAAGAGGAAACAAGAAAAAGAATTCACTAAGTGAGCTAGGGAGATTTTTAGGTAGGTTTAACAATATCTCTTTTTGAAGAAAATATTTGAAATTTATACCATTTATATGGGATTTTGATCCTATAACTTTGATGAAATTTTTTACTTTGATGATTGGTCATGGATGTTGCTATAGCATGTTACATGTTGATCTTGCATGTGATAGATGTTTGAATGCATATATTGGTATGGAAATTTTCTGCTTAGGCATGGGTGGCAATCTTTTTGAGATTTTTGTAGTACTGTAATGCATATTGGCATGTGGTAAAAATGGATGGAAGATGGTTAGGTTGGTAAATTATGTATGGCCTTAAACACTTCGGGGAAGGCCATGAGAAATTTCTATTGAGAAACACCCTTAGCGATGTATGATTTGATTTTTTTTTCTTTTGAAGTGCATGATGTAATATGTTAAATTAAGTAAGAAATATAATTAAATGTTGAGATGAGTAATTCTATGGTTAGATGGAAATTTGGAAGAAAAATGGAAGATGAATTAATAAAAGGATGAACTAGAACTTTAGGAAAGGCTAGGCTAAGAAAACTAGATTTCGGTGTAACTAAGGAAGATTTTGTTTTTGAAATTCTGGGAATGAAGATATGGTTAGATTAGTAAGCAGTGGTCAAAAACTAGTTAACCATGGAAGATTTTGTTAGGTAAGCTTCTGGGTTTAAATTTCTGAGAAAAATCAATAGGGAACTAAAAGAAATAGTTAACATGATATATATATATATATATATATATATATGTCTCATGAATTTTTAGCTACTAGAATCATTCAATTTAGAATCCATATTAGGAAGATATGGTTAGATTAATAAGCAGTGGTCATAAACTAGTTAACCAGGAAAAAATCTGTTAGGTAATTTTTTGTGTTTGAATTTCTTGGAAGAATTTGTATGGAATTAAAAGAAATTTTTAACATGACAAATATAGATATATGACTCACAAATTTTTAGCCACTAGAATTGCTCAATTTAGAGTCCATAAAAGGGAGATATGATCAGATTAGTAAGTAGAGTTAGAATCTACATGGGAATAAATAATTTTGAATATGAGGGAGTAATAACTCCATGATTCCTTATGATTTCATTAAAATGTTTAATATATGAGTTTTTAAGGTTTGTCTTAGCTTTAAATGGATACCAAGACCACCTTAATCGGAGTTAAAATGAGGAAGTTATGCTCTGATTAGTGAGAGATGATAAATTAAGGCATGTGAGTATAATGAACATACTTGTTATTGAAATAATATTTTTGGCTATTAATGTGAAAGGAAAGGAAAATAAAAGAAATGAGAATGGTCACATGGCGGTCTGTGTGGTGTACCAATAGGGGACGCCATACTCACGTCTATGATTATGTTAATGAGAAAAGAAAGAGAAATTGTGCCATGTCGAAGGAGCAAGAAAAGCCTGTATTGGAGAGTAGAAAGTACTCACCTTGATCGAAGTAGCTTAATATGAAAATAAGTTGATAGCCATCATATGATATTATGAAAATAGTTATTCAAGTTGACAGAGAAAAAGTTGTATGCCAATTTGGAGAAGTGTGGATTTTGGTTGACAGATGTGAAGTTTCTCGGACATGTCATCTCTAATAGAGGAGTAGCCGTAGACCCTAGCAAGATAAAAGCAGTGTTTAAGTGGGAAAGACCAAAGACTGATATAGAAGTCAGAAGTTTCATGGGTTTGGCAGGATACTACAAGAGGTTTATACAAAAGTTCTCTCGTATAGCCTTGCCATTGACAAAATTGATTAGGAAGGGAAGTCCTTTCAAATGTACTGATCAAAGTAAAGCTAGTTTCCAAGAGATTAAGAGAAGGCTTACCACTCCTCCTATTTTAATTATTCTAGACCCAACAAGACATTTTGAAGTGTATAGTGATGCTTCAAAGAAAGGGTTGGGGTGTGTGCTGATGCAAGAAAATAGAGTAGTTTCTTAAACTAAGACCCCATGAAGAAAATTATCCAACCTATAATCTTGAATTGGAAGCGGTGATATTTGCCTTAAAGATTTGGAAACACTATTTGTACGGGGCAACATTTAAAGTATATTGTGATAACAAGAGTCTTAAGTACCTTTTCTATCAGAAGGATTTAAATATGAGACAACGAAGATGGGTAGAATTTCTCAATGGCTACAAGTTTGAGATAAATTATCATCCAACAAAAGTGAATGTTATAGCTGATGCCTTGAGTCAAAAATCTCTACACATGTGTCAGATGATGGTGTATGAGATACAGGTGCTAGAGGAGTTTCAAAATTTAAAGTTGGTCACTACTCTTTTCCTAAAGAAGCTAATCATCAATGGGTTGAGTATAGAGTGTGATCTTAGAGCTAAGATTAAAGAACCTTAAGCTCATGACCAATACTTACAGGATCACAAAGATTAAGATAATTTTTCTATCTTGGAAGATGGAGCAATCATGTATCAAGGAAAGGTTTTTGTCTCTCAAGAAAAAGCGTTGAGGACTAAGATCCTATAGGAAGCACATCAAAGTACACAATCCATCCTAGATCTACTAAAATGTATCAAGACATAAAGAAGATGTATTGGTAGCTAGGGATGAGAAAGGACATTGCTGAGTTTATGGCAAAATGTTTAATTTGTCAAAAGGTGAAGGTAGAGCATCAAAAGCCAGTAGGATTTCTACAACCTCTTGAGATCTTTAAATGAAAATGGGATAGTATTTTGATGGACTTTTTGGTGGGCTTACCTAAGACTTCAGTCAGACATGACTCTATCTAGGTAATAGTTAACAGATTAACCAAATTTGCTCACTTTTTTCCCATAAAATTAACTATTCACTGGACAAATTAGCCTAGTTGTACGTCTAGAAAATAGTTACACTGCATGAAATTTCCTTAAATATCATTTCTATTAGAGATCTGAGGTTCACGTCGAGATTTTGGAAGGCGTTACAAGAAGCTTTTAGAACCCAGTTGTGGTTCAATACTGCTTACCATCCTCAAACTGACGGGCAGACAGAACAGATCATTTAAACCCTAGAAGATATGTTGAGGGCCTATGTGATAGAGTAAAGTAAAGGATAGGATAAGTACCTACCTTTAGTGGATTTTTCTTATAATAATAGTTATCACTCTAGTATTAAGATAGCCCCTTATGAAGCTTTATATGGTAAGAAGTGTCGATCTCCACTATATTGGTTTAAGGTTGGAGAAAAGAACTTGCTTGGTCTTGATCTAGTTCAACAAACCTTTGAGCAAATTAAGATGATACGAGACAAAATACTTATAGCTCAGAGTCAGCAAAAGAGTTACTATGATAAGAGACATAGACCTTTAGAGTTTGAGGAAAGAGACCATGTATTTCTGAAGTTTTTTTCGACTACTGGAGTTGGTAGGTCTCTAAAGATTAAAAAGCTAAGTTTACGATATTTAGGACGTTATAGAATTCTGAAGAAAGTAGGGACGTCAGCATATTAAGTTTCCTTCCCACCTAATTTGTCCAATCTACATGATTTTTCTATGTATCATAGCTTCGAAAGTATCTTCCAGATTCCTCTCATATAATACGAGATGAACCAATTCAAATAAAAGAGAACATGACATACTAGTTAGTACCGGAATGCATATTGGACAATGACGTGAAGTATGTAACAACCTCTTTTTTTTTCCTTTATTATTATACAATATTGAGTTCACATACATGTCATTAATCAAAATAGACGTATAACATATCAAACACATAGATATTTACATCTTGTTTATTTTAGTTGACCAATTCCGGAGATACAGGTGCGGGTGGTTGCACCTTCACCGGGATCTGAGCCAACTCGACCACAAACATCTTATTTGATTCTGAAATTTGCCCAACATAAAGTAACTCGATCCAATGTGCACTAAAAGCCAGAGCCTTAGAAACAAAAGCTGCATAAATAATTTTCTGAACATGATATGGAAATATAGTGAGAATTAAATCCCAATAAGTTCAACAATAAATTATCATAAGTAAAGCTCATCACGTCATGTTCAGCTGTATAAACTACAGAAAAATATCTTTGGTCACATGAATGCATTATATCTATGCACATAAGAATCATACTGTAATGATATGTATGACAGGATTAACTATTTTCAAAATATCATATGATGGCCATCAACTTATTCTAATTTCAAGCTACCCCGGTCAGGGTGAGTATCCTCTACTCTCCGGTACGGGCTTTTCTCGCTCCGTCCGACATGGCCCACTTTCTCTTTCTTTTCTCATTATCATGATCATAACCGTTGGTAGGGCGTCCCCTACTGGTGCACCACACGGATTGCCATGTGACCGTGCTTATTTCTTTTCTTTTCACAATGATAGCCAAAAATATGCTTTCAATAACAAGTATGTTCATCAAAATATAACTATTACCATAAATCATTGGTAATCATGCCATGAACATAACCATTTCAAATATCACTTTATAAAATATTTCCATGTCAAACTTTCATACTTAAGATGGTAAGAAGTTCATACAATGGCAATGGCTATGGCTATACTAGTCATTTATTAAGATTCCTCTTCTTTTTTAAATACTAATTTTATTTCTTTATTTTCTTGATGAAGGTTTTCATCCTATCTAACCTTCTCTTACTAATCAGAGCATAACTCCCTCAATTTAACTCTGATGTAGGTGATCTTGATGTCCATTTCAAGATAAAACAATTATCTAAAACTATTATGTTGAACATTGTAGCGAAAAATTAAGAAACAAAGGTGATATTACTCCCTCAAAGTACAGGATAGTTCCTCTCGGATAGGTTCTGACCTTTACTGACTAATTAGACCATATCTCCCAAATTGGAACTCCAAATTGCGTTATTCGAGTTGGTAAAAATCCATGAGCCATATATCTATAATTGTTATGTTGGCGCGCTATTTTAATTCCCTACAGAATATTCCCAGAAATTCAAAAACTAAAGCATTAATAACATACTCTTCCCTGAATAAACATTTTCTGACCTCTGCTTACTAATCGGATCATATCTACCTCATATAAACTCCAAATTGTATAATTCCAGTGGGTATATTTCCATGAGACATAGATATATAACTTTCATGTTAACCATTTATTTTAATTCCATACAGATAATTCCCAGAAATTAAAATACAAAAGCTGTCCTAACATAATCTTCCCTGATGAACCATTTTCTGACCTTGGCTTACTAATCGGACCATATCTACCACATGTGAACTCCAAATTGAATGATTCCAGTGGCTAAAAATCCATGACACACATATCTTTAATTCTTATGTTAACCATTTATTTTAATTCCCTACCAATAATTCCCAGAAATTAAATTACCGAAGCTATCCTAACATATTCTTCCCTGATGATTCATTTTCTGACCTTTGACTACTAATCAGACCATAGCTACCTCATATGGACTCCAAATGGAATTATTCCAGTGGGTGAAAATCCGTGACACATATATCTTTAATTCTTATGTTAACCATTTATTTTAATTCCTTATAGATTGTTCCCAGAAATTAAAATACCGAAGCTTAAAATTCTGTCAACCATAGTCATATCCATGCAGAACTATCTACACCAACCTAAGTATTCAAACATACATCACATGCAAGATCAATATGCAACATGATATAGCAACATCCATGACCAATCATCAAAGTTCTAAGATCAAAATCTCATATAAATATTATGAGTTTCAAAGGTTTTCTTCAAAAAGAAATATTGTTAAACTTACCTGGAGCACTTAGTCTCCTAGACTTCTCCTTCCTCTTTCTTCCTTTCTTCCTCTCCTTTCCTCACACTACCTTGCTTCTATTTTTGCTCTCCCTCACTTGGACGAAATTCTCATGTTGTAAGGGTGGGTTTTCTTATATAGACCACCAAATAATTCACCTTTCATGATCATGGGTCTACCTTATCACAATTAGGATACACTTTGTTGAATTTTTGGAAAACAAACAACTTATGTTCTTGTCTTCCTCTTCCTTAGTCAAGATATGCATAGAAAAAGGAGATTTGTATTTTGAAAATTATGATGATATGTTCTTAAGATATGGGGCAAGATCCCTTTGATTTAGGGATTCATTTCCTTTTTCTTTTGTCTTAATCAAGTATGATAGATTTGCCTTTTTAAGTTGCAAATTTCTAGCCCTTGAATTTTCCTTACTTAACTAAAATTATTTATATAGGATAATGATGTTTTGTCATAATGCTATGTATTATTACCCACTTGCTAAAGTTATGAATGTAGGATATAGATATTTTTGTCTTAAAGCCTTGTATTATTATGCCACTTGCCAAAATGATGAATGTAGAATCACACCACTTGTCAAATTTTTGTCTTAATGCCATGTCACTTAATCTTGATTACACTAATATTTCATCATTTTATTTTTATTTTTATTTTTATTTTTCCTCTTGGGTTTGGGCTCATTCTTGCCCATTTTCCTTACTTTGGTTAAAATTCTTCCTTTCATAATGGGCTTGGTCACATTTTCATGATTTTTGGGCTATCGGTCCAATTTCTATATCCTAGTCCAAGTCTATGTTTTATTTCTTCTTTGACCTATCCTATTGGCTTGCTAAAAATTCATGTGAAGTAGAAAAACTCTATATGAAGTGTCTATAGGTTAAAGCCCAATTACGGGTGGAGATACTAAACTTAGTAACTTTTGCTCTTAAATTAAGAAAAATTACCCTAATCCGATCTTCTTGAAATTTTAAGACATTTACTTACTTCACAAAAATTTATCTTTCTTTACCTAAGAATTTCACCTTTCTTTAACATGTTTATTTCTAATATTTCCTCTTAGGTTTTCTTTCTTTACCTATTCCATTAATATTAGAACATTTCTATGTATATATGTAAGGTGAAGAATTTCTAAGGAAAATATCTAAAAATTACGGGATGTTACATGAAGCAATTGAAAAATAAAACCATTCCCCTCGTTAAGGTGTTATAAGAAGATTTGACTCTTGAAGAATCAACTTAAGAGCTGGAAGAAGTCATGAAGAAGAAATATCCGCAATTATTCTTATTAGGTAATTTCTAAAAATTTTGAGGTCAAAATTTCTTTTAGGGGGAGAGAAATGTAACATCCTTAATTTCATTTCTTTTATCAATAAAGGTACATAAATTTTTAATTAAGGAAATAAAACATATTAAACAATTTTTTTATATCTAAGAAAAAACATATAAGCCTTAGAAATTCTTCACATTATATGTATGCATAGAAAATGTTTCTAATTAAGGGAATAGGTAAAGAGAGAAAACCTAATAGAAAAAATTAGGAATAAAATCCTAAAGAGAGACAAACTTTTTGGGTAAGGAAGATAAATTTTTGGAAGTAAGTAAAGGTCATAAAATTTTAGGAGGATTGAACTAGGGTAATTTTTCCTAATTCAAGAGTTAGAGTTACTAACTTTCACATCTCCACCCCTATATTGGGCCTTCAACTATGGACACTTCACATGAGTTTTTAATAAGTCAATTGGATAGATCAAGCAAAAGATATACCAAAGACTTGGACTAGGATATAGAAGTTGGACCAATAGCTCAAAAATCATTAAAATGTGACCAAACCCTCCATGAGATGTAGAATTTCAACCAAAGGAAATGAAATGGGCAAGAATGAACCCAAATCAAAGAAGAAGAAAACTAATAAGAACCATGTGATGAAATAGTAGTATAATAATAATCAAGATTAGATCACATGGCATTAGGAACCCGATGGCACTATATGGCTAAATATCTTTTATATTCACATAATTTATTTACAGCATTCTAACCCCCATTTCATTTTCAAAAAATTATAAGCACTCTCTTTGATAGAAGAGCACCGTGATACAAGATAGTAGTCAATTTGAACGTCTTTATCATCTGCATTCATAAAGGAACAACTAACCTAGAATACACAAAATCATGTGGTGAAAGTTAATGTAACATCCCTAATTTCGTTTCTTTTATTGATAAAAGTACATAAATATTTAATTAAGGAAATAAAATCTATTAGACAATATTTTAGATATCTAAGGAAATATAATCCTTAGAAATTCTTCACCTTATGTATATGCATAGAAAATGTTTCTAACATTAAGAGAACAAATAAAGAGGGAAAACCTAATAGAAAAAAAATAGAAATAACATACTAAAGAGATGCAAAATTCTTGGATAAGGAAGGTAAATTTTTAGAAACAAGTAAAGGTCTTAAAATTTCAAGAACATTGGATTAGGATAATTTTTCCTAATTCAAGAACTAGAGTTACTAAGTTTAAAATCTTTACCGATACATTGGGCTTTTACCTATGGACACTTCATATAGAGTTTTTTCCACTTCACATAAGTTTCTAGCAAGCCCATTGGATAACCTAAGCAAGAAATAAAACATAGACTTGAACTAGGATATAGTAATTGGACCGATAGCCCAAAAATTATGAAAATGTGACCAAGCCCTCCAAGAAAGATAGAATTTTATCCAAAGCAAAGAAAATGGGTAGGAATAAGCCCATAATGGGTAGGAATAAGGCCAAATCCAAAAGGAAAAATAAAATAAAATAAATTAGGTGATGATATTATAATGTAATAATAATAAAGATTAGGTTACATGGCATTAAGATAAAAATTTAGCAAGTAGTGTGATTCTACATTCATAATTTTGGCAAGTGGCATGATAATACAAGGCTTTAGGACAGAAACATCTATATCCTACACTCATAATTTTAGCAAGTGGTATGATAATACATGGCATTAGGACAAAACATTCCTATCCCATACAAATAATATCAAACAAATAATGGAGATTCAAGGGCTAGAAATTTGCCACCTAAAAAGGCAAACCTATCATACTTGTTTAAGACAAAAGAAAATGGAAATGAATCCCTAAATCAAAGGGACCTTGTCCCTTATCTTAAGAACATATCATCATAATTTTCAAAATACAAATCTCCTTTTCCTATGCATATCTTGACTAAGGAACAGGAAGACAAGAACATAAGTTGTTTGTTTTCCAAAAATTCAACAAAGTGTATCCTAATTGTGATAAGGTAGACCCATGATCATGAAAGGTGTATTATTTGGTGGTCTATTTAAGCAAAACCCACCCCTACAACATTTTAATTTCATCCAAGTGAGGAAGAGAGAGAAATAGAAGCAAGGTAGAGTGAGGAAAGGAGAGAAAGAGATGAGAAGAAAGGAAGGAAGAAGAAGGAGAAGTTTAGAAGGCTAAGTACTCAAGGTAAGTTACCTTAATCTCCACTTGAATCCATTTTTCTTCTTCATCCTTGAGGTTCAAAAAATCACCCTCCTTCTCTTACCTAAGCTACTAGAAAAGCTAAGGGAAGGGAGGAATCTTGCTACTTCTTTCAAGAGCAAACAAGAAAACCAATTCACTAAGTGAGCTAGGGAGATTCTTAGGTAAGTTTAACAATATTTCTTTTTGAAGAAAACTTTTGAAACTTATAATATTTATATGAGATTTTGATCTTAGAACTTTGATGATTGGTCATGGATTTTGCCATATCATGTTACATATTGATCTTGCATGTGATGTATGTTTGAATACTTAGGCTGGTATAGAAAGTTCTGCATAGGTATGGCTATGGGTGGCAAAATTTTAAGTTTCTGTGTTTTAATATCTGGGAATTATCTGTAGGAATTCAAATAAATGGTTACAATCAGAATTATATATATATGTCTCACGGATTTGAAGCAACTGGAATCACTCAGTTTGGAGTCCATATGAGGTAGATATGGTCTGATTAGTAAGTAGTGTTCAGGAAATGATTATTCAGGGAAGAATCTGTTAGGAAAGCTTCTGTTTTTGAATTTCTGAGACCATTCTCTAAGGAATTAAAATAACTTGTTAACATAACAATTATAGATATATGTCTCACGGATTTTTAGCAACTGGAATCACTCAATTTGGAGTCCATATGAGGTAGATATGGTCTGATTAGTAAGTACTGTTCAGAAAATGATTATTTAGGGAAGAATCTGTTAGGAAAGCTTCTGTTTTTGAATTTTTGGGACCATTCTTTAAGGCATTAAAATAACTTGTTAACATAAAAATTATAGATATATGTCTTACAGATTTTTAGCAACTGGAATCACTCAATTTGGAGTCCATATGAGGTAGATATGGTCTGATTAGTAAGCAGTGTTCAGAAAATGGTTAATCAGGGAAGAATCTGTTTGGAAATCTTTAATTGTTGAATTTTTGGGAATACTCTGTAGGGCATTAAAATAACTTGTCAACATAACAATTATAGATATATGGCTCGCTGATATTTAGCAACTAAAATCACTCAATTTGGATTTCAAATGTGGGAGATATAGTCAGATTAGTAAGTAAAGGTTAGAACATACCCGAGAAGAAATAATATTGAATTTAAGGGAGTAATAACACCAAGATTTATTACTATTTGGCTGATATAATTAACATAATAGTTTTATATAATTGTCTTAGCTTTCCATAGACACCAAGAACACCTCAATCGGAGTTAAAATGAGGGAGTTATGCTCTGATTAGGGAGCAAAGGTCACAAAAAACGACCAGGCCGTGTTCTGGGTACTTCAAGCACGGGTTAGCCTTGTTCGGGGCTATTTTTTAGTACATTTAAAGTATTTTTAAAGCATGGCCGTGTCCTGGAACATGACCAGATCGTGTTGGAAGCTGTTGAAGCCTATTTTCAACATTTTTCTACCCTAGATGAACCTCTTTAACTATAGGGTAATAGTAGAAATCAAATTGGAGAACAATGCTCTATAAATTTGTAAGAACATGTGTTGGAAATTATATAAATAAGAAGAAAATGACTAAAGGCCAAGCATAAAGAGAAAGTTAGATATGATGAAAACCTACATAAAAAAAATAAAGAAATAAAATTAATATTTGAAAAAGAAGACGAATCTTATAAATGAAAATAATAAATGACTAGTATATGCCATAGCTATTGCCATTGTATGAACTTCTTACCATCTTAAGTGTGAAATTTTGACATGAAAATATTTTATAAAGTGATATTTGAAATGGTTATGTTCATGGCATGATTACCAATGATTTTTGGTAATAGTTATATTTTGATGAACATACTTGTTATTGAAAGCATATTTTTGGCTATCATTGTGAAAAGAAAAGAAATGAGCATGGTCACATGGAAATTCGTGTGGTGCACCAGTAGGGGATGCCCTACCAATGGTTATGATCATGTTAATGAGAAAAGATAGAGAAAGTGGGCCATGTCGGATGGAGCGAGAAAAGCCCGTACCGGAGAGTAGAAAATACTCACCCTGACCGGAGAAACTTGATATAAGAATAAATTGATAGTCATCATATGATATTCTGAAAATAGTTAATCCTGTCATACATATCATTACTGTATGATTCTTATGTGCATAGATATAATGCATTCATGTGACCAAAAATATTTTCTGAAGTTTATACAGTTGAATATGACATGATGAACTATATTGATGGTAAATTATGATTTATTGTTGAACCTACTGGGATTTAATTCTCACTATATTTCCATATCATGTTCAGAAGAATAATTATGCTGATTTTCTCTATGACACTTATTATTTTCGTACGTTGGATCGAGGTAACCTACCTTGGGCAACTACCAATTATATCATATGTATCTGTCATAGATGTGACTGAGATTCCGGTGGAGGTGCCACCGGCATCAGTGTCCCCGGAAGTAGTCGACATAGAAGATTAGAACTAATATGTATCTTTGTACAAATGTTTGTAAAATAATGGTGTGTATGGAAACTCAGTATTGTATCACTGTTAATAACAATTATGCTTGGTTAAAGTGATTATTATTACAAGTTAAGTGGTTATAATTAAAGCAGTAATAACTTCATGGAATTTTACAAATATAAAAAAAAATTTGTTACATTTACATAAATGGAGTTGTTATAGTTAACACCGCCAAGTTTTTGGTTTTTTGAAATTTAAGTATCAAATTTCTTAAAGGGGTGTTTGGTAAATTGTAAAGTTTCTTGTTCCCAGGAATCATGTTTCCTAGGAAACATGATTGATGAGAATTATAATTCAAATGTATAAAATATGTTTTGTTGATGCTTAAGATTAACAGAAATCTTTAAATAACGTTTTCTATTAATCTTCTATTCTTCTGTTTAGTTATACTTAATTTCCTGAGAATCTTCGTACATTTTTCAAAAATATCCCTTATTCTTATGAGAGAGAAAGTAAGAGTGAAGAGAAGGAATAGGAGAGAAAGTGAAAGAGTGAAGAGAGAAATAGGTGAGACAAAGTGAGAGTGAAGAGAGAGAGTAAGATTTTTTGTTATTATTACATTTATGCCATTAATGAAGGATATAATTGTCTTTTAACATCACAAGAAGATTCTCATGCCTATGGAAAACTAAGATTCCCACCCCTCCCCATGGGAATCTTTTTGTGGGAAACATAGCAAAAAAATAATTCCTAGAAATCCTAATTTCCCAGGAATGAATTTTCAAAACTTGTACCAAACATAGAAATTCTCACATCCCATATTGAGATTCCTAGGACACAAAAAAGAATCCGTGTACCAAATGCCCCCTAAGGGTGAAAAAATGTAATGTCTTGTAGATTTCAAACAATTATGTTTTCTTTTAAACAAGTATATTGTTATTTTAAATGATTATGTTTTGCTAAAAAAATATTTTTAATTTAATTTTTTTCTAAAAATAATTATATTTGGTTCTAAATAATTTTTGTTTTACTTTAATGAATAATATTTATTTTAACATGCATAAACATATGTTTTTGTGTGATTTTTTTCTTTTAAAGTTTTGTTAGGAAAATTCATGGTTTATGATTGTAACAAAAGTTTTGGGAGGATTTTGGAATGTTTTAGCATAAGACAAAAAAAAAAACTTATGTTAAAGTGAAAAAGGAAGCTCGAGTAGCATAGGTATACATTTTCCTCCTTTCCATTTTTTCTTTCTTTCTCACTCTAGGGTTCCATCTTCTAGACATCCATTTGAGACGCTAGAGCTACAATTGGACTTATGGCAACAAGAGTTACAAGTTTCATTAATTGATTTTGTTAGAAATTCATTGGAAGTTCATCAGAAAATTATAAATAGTAATAACGAAATAGGTAAGCTTCAAAGAAGTAGGCTTAGCAACCTCCAATCAAAAAACTAATGCCAAAGATAGTTTTAAGAGCATCTAAAACCTTAGGAACCATATTTTCTGGACTGTAGGGCGTCATTTTTCTAGTATGAACAATGTTTTTAGTTTTGTGAACAATGTGATCCAATGTAAGAGGGATTTTACTTCCCTTTCTTCCCAAACCTTATTACCCCTTTCATAGGCAAGACCTTTAAATACATTTGATCACCAATGGAAAATTTCAACTTCTATTGTCTATGGTCAACATAAGCCTTTTGTCTACTTTGTGTAGCTAGTAATCTTTCTTTTATCAACTTCACCTTATCAACTACCTCTTACACTAGGTCTAGGCCAAAGGTTTTGATGTTTCTACTTCAAAACATCCTATAGGAGATAGACAATTTCTTCCATACAAAGATTTAAACAGAGCCATTTGGATACTCACTTGATAACTATTATTATAAGAAAACTCTCCTAAGTGAAAATATTTTTCCCAACTCCCTCCAAAATCTTAGACATATACCTAAAGCAGATCCTACAAAATTTGAATAGTTCACTTGGATTGACTATTAGTTTAAGGATGAAAGGTGGTTTTTATGTCCAACCTGATCCCAAAAGCATTTTGGAAAGCTAACCAAAACTAGTCCTTACTATTGGCCTTAATAAAATATGATAAATATTGGAATTCCATCCAGCCTAATTATTTCATTCAAATAAAGGTTTTCATATTGAGCCATGTTATATATGATCTTCACTAATAAGAAATGGGCTGACTTAGTTGTATTATTGAAAATTACCCAAGTTGAGTCATATCCGTTTAGAGTTATCGGTAACCCTATGACAAAATTCAGGGTGATCCTTTCTTATTTGTATTCTATTATTTTAATGTACTATGTACTCCTATAGGCTTATGTTATTTAACTTTCACTTATTGATAAGCATTAAGCAACAAACTCTTTAATATCCTTCTTTATCCCATTCCACCAATACATATCTTTAAGATCTTGATACACCTTATTGGCTCATAGATGGACAGTGTAAGATAATCGATGGGCTTACTCTAGAATCTTAATCCTCAAATCATCTATATCCGATATGCATAAAACGTTTACCACATCTTAAGATCCCTTCAACATCTATATTGAATTCAACATTTTGGTTATTTCATACCTCATCTTTGATTTTGCATAAACTAATATCCTTATCTTTATTGGCCTTGATCTATTCCACCAAAGACGATTGAGGTTGTACATCGGCTAATAACATTCCTAGCTCTTTCACTTCAAATCTTATTCCTTTGCTTTTTAACTTATAGATGGCCTTTAATAATGGTCTTCGTAATTTTTCCATTTAAGCCAAACTTGTCATAGTCTTTTTGCTTAAGGCATCAACCACTGCATTTACTTTACCTGAGCGATACAAAATTGTGCAATCACAATCCTTGAGAAGCTTCATCCATCTTCTTTGCCTCAAATTAAGTTCATTTTGATAATAAATATATTTAAGCTCTTGTGGTCTGTAAAAATTTTACAAGACTAACTAAGCCTTCACATTTTCAAAGCAAAAACTATTATTTCTATCTCTAGATTGTATGTAGAATATTTATGCTCATGTCTCTTTATTTTTCTAGATGCACATGTAATTACTCATCCATTCTACATCAGCACATAGCCTAAGCTCCACTCTATAGGCATCACAAAACACAGCATAACTTCTAATACCAGACAAAATAGTTAGAATTTAGGTTGTGGTCAAACATTTATTCAATTCTTTAAAGCTATCTTCATAGGAATTAAACTATGCAAACTGTATCTATTTCTTAGTCAACATGGATATGAGAGTGGCTATCTTAGAGAAATCCTTAACAAATATTCTATAGTACCCTGTTAGACCTAAGAAACTATGGATCTCCATCACATTTGTAATGTGTGGCCACTGCTGCACTACCTCTATCTTTTTAAGGTTGACCTAAATGCTATCCTTGGTAACTATATGTCCCAATAAGATGACCTTATTTAGCCAAAATTCACATTTGAAGAACTTAGCATGAAGTTATTGTTCCCTTAGGGTTTGCAAAACTTTCCTTAAATGATTGTCATGATCCTCTAAGTTTTTTGAATGCACCAATATGTCATCTATAAACATAATGACAAACTGGTCTGAGAAGGGCTTGAATACCTTATTCATTAGGTCTATAATAGCAATCAATGCACTAGTTACCTAAATGACATTACCAAGAACTCATAATGGTCACGTCGAGTCCTAAAGGCAGTCTTAGTGATATCTTCCTTCCTTATTCTTAGTTGATGGTAACTTAACCTCAATCCTAGGCAAAGACCCTAGGCTAGCCTCAGCCTATGTGGCTCTATCCTCTACTTTCTAATCCTTTTCCAACATCATTACCAACCTAACTAGACGGGTTGCCACTGCAGTAGGTGGCAAAGCTGGTTGAGTTGGCCCCTGATTTAAACCTTTCCTTTATGGACACTATCTAATCACATGCATAACCTAACCACAAAAGTAACAAGTTCCATTTTCTCTAATGCATGACCCTAACTACATCGTAGCAAAGAATATGAAAAAGGGAGTTTAGCGCTAAGGAAAAAGAAGAAGAAGGGAACTCACATAGTAAGCTATCAAAAGTTAATTCTAGGTAGGTTTAACAATGATCTTTAGTTGAAAAACTTCGTGTTCTGCAAGTTTTAAGTTGAATTATAATCCAATAGTTTTAAGATATTTGATGCCAATGTATGTTTAGATATTGATAGCCATTAAGCATTGATATTTCAATTCACATGTGGTGTATGTGCTATGCTTGAAATATGTCCTAAATAATAGAGTATCATTGCTTGGAATGGTTGGTTCCAAAGATGTTTTGTGTAACATCCTAAGTCTTTAATAAAGCTAGATAAATCTAAGAATAAGTAGAAAATACATATGACAAAGAATTAAAATGCTTAGTTATGTAACAATAATGCATTTATAAAATAGGTGACATATAGTTAATCATGAATCATATAAATAAAATTCTTAGGAGCATAATGAATGGGGAGAAAATACAAATACATTTTTAAGACATTACTAATATAGGATTAGTAGTAAATTAAGGCAATATAAAACAACTAAGGAGCTGTCAAGTAGCACCACAAAATTTTAGCCACATAATATGCCACATTGCCCATAGAATTGTAGCCACCTTGCACCTACCAAAGCATGCCACATTGGCCACAAAATTGCAGCCAGCTTGCACCTACCAAAGCATGTCACATTGCCCACAAAGTTGTAGCCCCATTGCACCTACCAAAGCATGCCACATAGCCACAAAAGCTTCAACCAAAATCAACGAAGAAAAATGCCACCTTTCAGCAAGGAAATCTTGCCACATAGCCATAATTATTTTAGTAACATTCTAGCTAAGAAACAGCAATCCACTTCAGCCATGTTTCAGCCCACAATCAGAAAAATAATGCAAAGGCTGCTACCCCACTTCATGCCTCTGCATTATCATGCCCTCCTTGCAGAAACCACAAAGGAATCCCTGCAAAAAACAACCTCATTTTCCTCCTAAGTGGTGGAAAACAGTAGCCAAGAATCATGTTGTCTAGGTATTATTTTGGGTAGAAAATTCAAACCGCATTCCTCATGCAATCAGCACCCAAGAGGGAGAGAAGGTAACCAGAAAACATAAAGCCAAAGGGGGAGAGAAAATAGAAAAAAAAACGTAGCTAAGTTGCAAGGGAAACCAAGAGGAGAAGCAAGTTGAAATTTGAGAACCATAAGAGCATTTATGCACAATGTGAGTTTCCCCTCTTGAGGAAAGTTGGTTTGTAGTGAGTAAACCTCATTTTGGGTTCTACATGGGTGATTATTGAGCATGAGATACAAGATTTTAAAGTTGAAAACATGGAACTCTAGTGGTAGGGAACAATCTTTGCCATTAAAGTAACAAACATGTTGATGCACCACACATTCTGCACCAAAACTTTTTAGGCCCTGTGTTCTTGGACTATTTGATTGGGTAAATGGCGTTTAAATTTTATAATATTTGGTGAGAAAAGTCTTGAAATATTGGTAATCAATTCTGGAAATTTTTATGAATTTTGAGAACCTACAAATAGGCCATTGACAATCAAAACAGTGCTAAGAACAATCTTATGGACAGCTTAAGCTGTTGATGGAAATACTAAACATTGAAGGGGTTATATGTTTAATTTTCGTATGAAAAATTTATGACACGTTATAGGGATCCTAATTAAGGACACCGCAAAAATTTAGAGAATTCTGGGAAGGATAAGGAATATAATAACATATAAAAATTTGGTGGGGCAGGAAGTGAGTCGGAACAGACTAGAATTGAGGATAGCCAAAAAAATTGTGTTATTTGAGGGGTCAAATGAATCATTTTTATTTGAAACTTTTATGGTTATAATATAACATATCTAGGATGCTCCATATCAAATATCATGAAATTTGAAGAAGTGTTACCCATCCAAATAATGGAAAACATAATAGAAATGGAATTGAAACCAATATGCACTGTTCTGGATTATGGAGGTATTTCTTGGGGTTAATGACATATTTAGGGCTGTGAGATACACAAAATAAAATAGACATGTAGAGGAACCTCCATGGAAAATTTTAGAGTTTTTAGTGGACTTTTGTTATATTTAATAATAATCCAAAATCGAAACAGAATCACAGTTTTGTTTTGGGGAGAAGAAGCTCTTAAACTAGAGACTTATGATTTTAAGTGCTAATATGCATGCATTAACCAAAAGCTCTTATATTTTTTAGTTTGAGTTCCTGGTAGTAACATTGGAAGCCTTGGAAAGGAAGTGATTGTGCAGAAATTGAGGTAGCTAACTTTTCCTTAAAACACTCTTTATGTTTATGAACTTGAATTTATCAATTTTCACTAATTGCCTGACTTTTATGCTATGATGAATGATGGTCTAAAAATATGTTATGTATGCATTTTCGAGAATTAAGTGGTGCCCAAAGTGTGCTAAGTAAACCCCATTTCCCCCATGTATTGGCCAATAATAGGATATGCATAACCCTTTTGCAGGTATGAGACTGTATTGAGTAAGTAGACCAAAATGTTATGAGTCCCTAGTGTGACCAAGATAATGTATGTATGTATGGTCAGTGCTTATGTTTCAGTGAAATAAATTGAGATGTTTTAAGAAATGAAATATATACCATTGTTATAAAAAATTTGCTAACTATTGAGATTGTCATTTCATCTTTTTATATCCACATAATCACATTCTAGGTATTCCAACAAGAAGTCAGCAATAGGGGTCTCAAGGTTGACTCATCTGATTATGGATATGGATTTTATTTTCTTTGGTTGTGTAATATTTGTGGGATGGCTAATTGCCAAGTCCCTTTTAGACAGCTTATAATGTGATGTAAATAAGTTATGGACTGTACCATTTTCTTTTATGGCATAAGAGCCTTTTTTGTAAGTAATACTTATCATGCCTAGTTAGTTGCCTATAAGGAAATGAAATTTGAAAATGCTTGGAATAGCTTGAAGTACTTGTATGCTTATCCAAGAAAGATAACAAACAATATAAGTGAATCAGTTAATTTATGGGCTAGGTAGACATTGTTAGAAGTGTATAGATAAGAAAAAAAATGTATAATACTAAATTCTCTTAAGTGGAATATTCTATGATGTGGATGTATGAAATAAGATGCTAGTTAGTAGTAGGTGTTGACATTTTGGACTATAGAAATGATATTTTATGCTTAATGGAGGATATGAGTGGTTGAGTAGGGTATTTGGTAGGCTTAGGGCATTAATGAAGCATCCAAAAACTTGATATATGCTAAGTAGGAAAATGTTTTCTATTTTTGGTGTGTTAAAAGGGTACTAGTCGTAGCCTTCCATTTCCTTTATGATAAATTGGTTTAGTTATTAAGTAATAGGCTTATGATTGACCAAAGTGAGAGGGAGTTATGTCTTAAAATATGGTATTATCACTATGATTATAATTTGATAGACTAATGCATGATAGTGGCTGAATGTAACATAGGTATAAAACTAGGTTAAAGTTTGCTCTTGATACTTTTAAGGTGGTTGGCCAAAACCTAACCTCCCTTTGTTGACCAAGTAATGTTGTGTCACTAGAAGGTACCTAAGGGAATGGTCAAATGGGGAGAAAATGGTTGGGATGTATACTTACCATGTAGGCCAAGAAGGTGAATGGAAAGTGCACTTAATTGTAATCATAGTCTTATAGCTCGACAAAACTTAGCATAAGAAATAGATGGATAACTTGGTGGTATATGACAAATAATTCATAATGAAGTAACTAAAAGTAGGAAATAAAGTTTAGAAACTGCTTATAAAAGCTAGGACGAATAGAGAAGAGAAAAGGATTTTGCCAAATGAATAGTAACATTACCAAATAAATAGCAACCATAAGACTTGCTAAAACTAGGGTAGTGTAAAAGATGGCTAAATAAAAAGATAAAGATAATTTAATTTAAAAATTAAGAAAAAAAATAGAAGTAGAAAAAGGAAAATGTAAAAGGTAACCAAAAATTAGAACTCATGGAATGAATGAAAGGATGGCAATCCTCCATGTTATATATATAAGTTTTAAGCCGAAATCATAATGGATTTGTACAAAGAAGTAACTAATTGGTATTAATATATAGAATCAAGATAATTAAGATACCAAAACCAAAATAAAATGTAAGGAGTAAAATAAATTCAAGTGATACACTATGTATGATAAAAGGTAACTAAAGTGAATAAACTAAAATAAGTAAAAGTTATTAGTAAGGTTGTAAGAATAAAAGAAAGCAACGACTACATCCTAAAAAGTTTTTCGAATTTAAAATTTAAGAAAGAAGTTAAAGAAAGTGAAATAATAGTTAATAAAAGAATAAGGAGACTTATAAGCTAAAATTTTTAACATGGCTAGTGCCAAGAATTATGGCCGAAAAGGACCAAAAGAGGGAAATAGATCATAATAAATAGGTTATTGACACTAAACTTAAGCAAATTGGGTTTCTAAGGTAACCACCATTCCCTAGCAATAATCTTTATCATTCTAGGCACATAACATATTGTGATGGCATAAATGATGTGTATTCTAGCAAAAATTATAATTTGTATTAATATATATATATATATATATATATATATATATATATATATATATATATATATATATATATATATCAAGGAGTTTATGATACTGAATCATATATTTAAATGGTATAATATCGATGAAAAATTATAATTGATATATTTATGTGTTATATTTTGGCTATGGCAAATATCATATATGGTTGTTTATACGATAAAGAAAAAGAAAAGAGGAAAGGAAATTGAGAAAGGTCACGTGACTTTCGTGTCGATACCAAATAGGAGGCACCCTATTCACATATATGAAAAGTAAAATATTTAAATTTTGGCCATGCCTAGACGGAGCTTAGCTCATCAAGGGTGAGTAACTGAGGGGGAAAATCTTACATTGACCTTGTGACAATGCAATATGAGTAAGGGAAAGGCTCACATTACCCTGCCATAAAGTCAATTGAAAGGAAAATGAATAGTCACTATATCGAGATATCTTATATGATATACAATATGATATCTATATGAAATCTACTGCAGCCAAGGATGTTATTGATATGTATGCATTATGTATGCCATGTCTATATTATAATACATGCATTAGATGTGCTTCTAATCTATATGGTTGTCTACACTCTATAGCTCATAAAACTGGACATAACAGGACATGATTTATGTATATAGACTATGATTATTGTTTAACCTACTGAGAACTCTAATTCCCATTATTATTTCATGTTGTGTTTAGATAAAAATAGGTAAATTGTTGTAGGTCTTTCTGGTCTTATTGATTGATATCCAATGGATTGAATTACCATATTTAGGATATATGTCCATCGTCCAAGACCATATACTACTAGATTTACTAGAAGTTCCAACACATGTGCCTCCTCCTCCACCCTTTGCACCTTAAGAGCCATATGTTGAAAACTAGATATTTATGTATTTATGTATTATACTAATAACAACCTAATTGAATGATTAGTGTTTTGAAAGGTAACAGAGTATCTTCTTATTTTTATACTACAAGTAGTACCCACAGTTACTTTCGTAAATTTACTAACTCATAATGCAGAACACTGGTCAGTTATAAATGAAAATCTCTTTGCTTTTGGATGTATGTCTTTAAATATTTGTAATTCTTGGCACTACAGTACTATTAAGATAAAAGCAAGAAATGTGTGTTAGAAAAAAGAGAGTAGTGATTCATAGTAGGAAACATATACATATATAAATAAATAAATAAATAAATATATATATATATATATATATATATATATATATATATATATATATAAACTGAGGTCATTACACACATCAACTTTGAGCTTTAAAAAAGCTTCCTTCTTAAATGAATTTTCCAAAGCCAAACTAATTATTTAAATATCCAAATCGTGCTCTATAGCCCAAAACATTTCAATTTACAACTTGTTCACATAAGTACTATTCACAGTATTGTTCATGTTGCTATCAATCAAAACAAAAATATGTGATTTTAACCCAAAATTGGTGTTTTTTTTACCATAAAAATTGGTATCTAAGGGTTATACTAACTCCTAAACAAGAATCTATGACCATAAATTTTAGAAAACATAAAAAAACCAAGGATTTTAGATTTCTCACTTAAGTTGTCCAACACCAAATTTCCTGAGATTTTCAACTAGAAATCCTCCTTCAATTTTTACTATCTTACGTATACTCACTTTGCTCCATAATTGGAAGTTTAATTGTCCTTGAAGTTTGAAGAAAAGTGATGCACAAAGAGAGGAAGGAAAAGCACAAAATGGGAATGGTGAAAGTAGCAAATGTTGGAATTTTTTGCAACACTACTCACGATTGCATATGGAGAAAGATCAAGGACATTTTTTCATTTCATAATCAAAGGGTAAGTCTTGTAGTTTTCTAAAATCCATATTTTTTATGGAGTGTATTCTTGGAAATTTAATGTAACTATAAGGGAAAAATTGCAAGTGCGTGTAACCGAAATTGTTTGTGAGATTTCGATTTGTTTTGAAACCTCCATGAAGAAAATTTCTAAGGCTCAAAACATTCTTCCATTGCTAATAAAACAACTTAAGGTATTTTAAAATTATAGGGTATTACACTTTAGTAGAGAATAAGAAATTGAAAGCTACTCAGATTTATATAAGCATTTAAGAGATGTGAGTTGAATATTCCTTTTGTAACATCCACCTAGTTATTTCCAATAAATAGCATATAACTATAATATTGAAAGGATGGAAAGAGAATAATTTATATTCATGAAGAAAAACTAGAAGGGGTAAAACCATATTTTCCCAACCTTTTAGGGTAAGGATGACCTTTGGGAAATGGACTAAAGATGTGTGGTGAGTGTGCTTCTAAAGTCCACTAATGTTCCTCTTTAGAGATGATTAATGGATTTAGATTTTTTTTTTTTGGAAATTCAAACATGGCCTTAGTTGAGGAATGGTTGGAATGTAATAGAATGGCATACTTGTAATTAAGTTTCGGTTGAAGGATATAGTTGGAAGAGGGAAAGCAAGCTTCTAGAAGATTTATTTTTTTATAATTTTTCTTGGTGACTTCATCAGGAAGTCGACCAAGGAGAGAGGGAAGAAGAAATTTCAGTAGCCAACAAGAAAAAAGGAAAAAGAGAAAGGAAGAGAGGGAAAGGTAGCAAGGAAAAAAACCAAGGTGATTCTTTCATATCCAAGCCTTAATCCACTCTTCTTTTTATCTTAAATACTTCAAAAATTGATTTTCTATGGTGAAAATGTACGAAATTGTAGGGAAAGGAAGAGAGAAGAGTGACCAAAAGAGAATGAAATCTAAGGGGGTTTTGAGAATTAAAAGGGTATCTAGACTTTTGGTAGGTTTAACATTAAACCCATCTTGAAATCTTAAAATTTGGCATGAATTGATGATGTATGTATGTATAATTGTGTATATGTGTGCTTCTTGAAATTAGTTGATGGATTTGAAGGTGGGTTTTGGGGTTTGACCATATGATTGGTGGTATGTATGGTAGAATAGGCTAAAAAGTAGTTTTGATGGGATTTTTGAAGTTAAACAACCTTTTTTGTATGTGTATATACCTGATTAAGGACATGAATATTTGTGAATATCTTCCTTGGTGGCTGATTTAGTGCTTGTAGGGTTGTATGGAAGTGGGAAAAACAAAAAAGAAATAGGCATGCTCAAAGCAAGGCTATGTTTAGCATGGGTGAGGGTTTTTTGCAATACAAAGAATGGCAATATTCCAGGACACAGCTAGGTCGTGTTAGGTGTGGTTTTGCGTAATTTAACCTGTATTCTACCTTAAATGAACCCTAGTAATTAGAGGGTAATTATAGAACCTAAATCAAGGAAGAATACCTTCAAAGATGATTGCTTTACAGCACTAATTTCCTATTTCTTTACCTTGTACAATATGAATTGCATTGAGCATTACCATATGATGATTCAATAGGGTGATGATGATGATAGTAACTTGATGAAAAATATGATGCACACATGATGTGATGATGTTCATGCTTGTGAGGTATGATGCATACTTGACGTTAGAACTATTAATACATATTTGTTAAATGATGTAATGATGAATGTGGTTGATGCATAATTCCATTGACATGATGATGGTAAGCATAATACTAGTGATGAATTATTTGATGCATACTTGATATGTTGATGAGAAAGAAAGAATGATGTGAGGCATATGGTTGGGTAGAAAAGAAAACTAGTAATACATGAGACAAAATCAGACAAAATCTTTGGAATGACCCTTCTAATAGCAAGGTGACTTGACTGGATCGTACGACTTAAGACGGTACCAAATAAAGGACGCTCTATTAGCCTTGAGTGAGACGAGGGGGAGTATGGTCACACCGACTATGTAACAATGGTGTATGAGTAGCAGATAGGTTAATGGCTCATATTACCCTTTTACTGAGATAGAGATGGATGACAAATATACAACCACTATGCATAATGTTGTTATACTGTAAATTGGGAATTATCAAGTATATGTGTATTACATAGTTATTTATGTTATTATGATTAATATGCTATTATAAAAGGTTGATGTTTTTTGTAGCTTATACAGTTGGATATAACACTATGATTTTCTACTTATTACATGATATGTTTAATGTTGAACCTATTGAAACTCTATTCTCACTAATTTTGGTGTTATGTTAAGATAAAAGCGGATAATATACCGGCAATTCTTCTATCTCTGGTCTTAGAGGTTCAGGTGGTAGAAATACCTTACCTAGGTCAACTCAACATCTTATAAGACATAATAGTAATAAATGTAGTGGAGATTATAGTTTCAGCACCACCCCCTCCACCCTATTCACCTTAGGTTTAAAGTGCTAGGCCAGATTTTGCAATAGTAGAATGTAAATTACGCAGCTATGTAACTCAATGTACCCTTTGGAAGGAGTAACCCCAAGTACTTCCTTATTTTTAGGTCATGAATAGTACCCAAGGTTACTTTTGTAAAAACACTAATCATTGATCTAACTCTTTTGATATGATGATAATGAAATATGTGATGCTTTTACTTATGTGTATTATTTGAAGTTTTAATTATAGTATTTTCTACACGAATTCCTAGAGCAAAAAATGGCTCTTACAAAGTTGGTATCAGAACAGGTCGGTCTTAGGCGACCATGGGGTGGGTGGTCACTTATATCGACCTATGAAAAACTTGAATAAGCTTGCAATTATATTGTGTAGGGTCACATGTAATACTTTCTAGGAAATCACTAGTGTTACCTATCTAAAAAATTGGGTGGTGTGATGACTATTGTAAAATTTTAATTTGCTGTTGAGCCTGATCACCTCAATAGTGACCATTTTTTTATTGATGCAATAAATGATAGCGCTACCAAGGCGAAGTCTGATAAGTAGTGCAGAAGCTACCCTACATGATTTAGCCATGACTATTCTAGATCAAGTGGATGCCACAAATCAAATTTTGTAGCATATGAAAAATAATAATAATCACAGTGAGGTGGGACCAACTAGTGGAATGTAGGGAATGAGAATGGAAGGACATAATACATGAGGACTCGACCTCCATTGTTTGTGGGCAATATGACTCCATTATAGCTGAGAGGTGGCTAAAAGAGCTAGAAAAGATCTTTGAAGTTTTAAATTTCCTTGATGAACTGAAGGTCACCTTTGTTGTGTATATCCTCAAGGTAGAAGTAGAATATTGGTATAAGGGAGCCAGTGACCTTCTAATCAACTAGGGTAGACCAATTATTTGACATGTGTTTTAGGATACTTTTCTAGGTAAGTATTTTCTTAGTAGTGTGAGAGCTAAGAAGGAAGTTGAGTTTCTTCAACTCTGGCAGGGTAACCGAACTATTAATTAGAATGCAATAAAATTTGAAGGATTGTCCAAATTTTTAACTTATCTACGATATAACCCGAATGAAGCACAGAAAACAGTACGATTTGAGACGGGATTAAATTTAGAAGTCATAAGTGCTGTGGTTGCATTGGAAATTTGAGAGTTTTCTCCTTTAATCAATAAATGTAGATTATTGGAGAATAGTCTAAAGATATCAAGGGAAGAGAGGGACTTCCATTTATGGCAAAGATATTAGAGGAAATAATAATATGGGAGTTAAAAAGCCTTTAGCTATGGCATCCAGACCTTTCCCATAGAAACTTGCAATAGATAAATGTGTAAGATGCGGATAACAATATGGAAATATTTAACAACTCCATTTTTTTTAATATATATTTCTAAAGTCCCATTAAGTCATTTTCTCTTTACTTATAACTACTTAACTCATAATAACAATCAATTAATTTAACCAAGCATAATTAAGATTTAAGTTCTACCATTAATACTGATACAATTCTGAGCTCACATACACATTATTAATCAAATCGTCCATACAAAAGTCAAATATATATATATATATATATCTACATCTTATTCATCCATGTTGACCAATTCTGGAGATACAGGTGCGGGTGGTTGCACCTTCACTGGGATCTTTAGCCAACTCGACCACAAACACCTTATTAATTACTAGCATCTGCCCAAAATAGAGTAACTCGATCCAAAATGCACTAAAAGCCAAAGCCATAGAAAAAAAATCTGTATAACTAGTTTTATGAACATGATATGGAAATATAGTGAGAATTAAATCCCAGTAGGTTTAACAACAATCATAATCTTCATCAATATTGCTCATCATATCATGTTCATTTGTATGAGCTACAACAAATGTCTTAGGTCACATGAATGCACTTTATCTATGCATATGAAAATCGTGTAGTAATGAAATGTATGGCATGAATAACTATTTTTAGAATATTATATGATGGCTATCAACTTATTTTCATATCAAGTTACCCCGGTTAAGATGAGTACATTATATTCTCCGGTACGGACTTTTCTCACTCCATCCGACATGGCACACTTTCTCTTTCTTTTCTCATTAGCATAATTATAGCCGTGAGAAGGGAGTCCCCTATTGGTGCACCACATGAACCACCATGTGATCGTGCTCATCTCTTTTCTTTTCTTCTCTTTTTACATTAATAGCCAAAAATATGATTTCAATAACAAGTATGTTCATTATACTCCCTTGCCATAATTTGTCATCAAAATATAATCATTAATAAAAATCATTGGTAATCATGCCATGAACATAATCGTGTCAAATATCACTTCATAAAATATTTCCATGTCAAAATTACACACTAAATGTGGTAAGGAGTTCATGCAATGACAATGGCTATGGCATACACTAGTAATTTATTAATTTCATTTATAAGATTCTTCTTCTATTTTAAATATTATTTTACTTTCTCACTAAAAAGAGCATAACACCCTCATTTTAAATCCGAATAAGGTGATATTAATGTCAATTGAAAGATAAGACAATTCTCTAAAACCCTTATGTTGAAATTTTTAGTGAAATCGTAAGTAATCAAGGTGTTACTACTCCCTCAAATTCAATGTTATTTCTTCTCAGGTAGGTTCAGACCTTTACTTACTAACTTGACCATATCTCCCTCATACAAACTCCAATTAAGGTGATTCCAAAGCCTATAAAAAGATAAGACAATTTTATAAAAAGTTCATGTTTATCATTGCTTTAGATACCTTACTAATTATTCTCTGAAAATCGAAAACAAAAACGCTTGCATTTACCATCGTGGATTATAGACTGATTCTGACCTTTACTAATAAATTAGCCATATCTCCCTCATATGGACTCTAAATTAAGTGATTTTAGAGCCTATAGATCCGTGATACATATATCTATATTTATTATGTTGATAATTTCCTTTAATTCCATACATATTTGTCCCAAAAATTCAAACACAGAAGCATACTTAATAGATTTTTCTCTGGTTAACTAGTTTCTGACCTTTGCTTACTAATATGACCACATCTCCCTCATATTGATTCCAATATGAATGATTCTAGTGTCTAAAAATTTGTGCGACATATATCTATATTTATCATGTTAATTATTTCCTTTTATTCCCTACACATATATCCCACAAATTCAAACACAAAAGCATGCCTAACAGATTCTTCCTTGGTTAACCATTTTCTGACCACTGCTTACAAATCAGACAATATATCCCTCATCTGGACTCTAAATTAAGTGACTCTAGTGGCTAACAATCATTCAGACATAGATATACATTTTTCATGTTAATAATTTCTTTTAATTCCTAATCGATTCTTCCCATAATTTCAAAAATAGAAGTTTCCCTAGTTACTCTGAAATCTAATTTCCTAACTAAACATTTCCTAAGATTTTAGTTCATCATTATATTATGTTCTCTTCCATTTTATTCCTAATTTATATTTCATCATATTTCATCAATTTTTCACCACATTCAAATATACAAAATAGTAGCATAAAAATCTTAAACTTTTGCCACCCATAGCCATACCTATGCAGAACTTTCCACACTAATCGAAATGTTCATAACATCCATCATATGCAAGAGAACATGTAATATGATATAGCAATATCCATGATCAATCATCAAAGTAGTAAATATTGTAAATTTAATCAAAGTTTTAAGATCAAAATCCCATATACATGTTACAAATTTCAAAGCTTTTCTTCAAAAAGAGATATTGTTAAACCTACCTAAAGATCTCCCTAGCTTATTTAGTGAATTATTTTTCTTGTTTCCTCTTGAAGGAAGTAGCAAGATTCCTCCATTCCCTTAGCTTTTCTAGCAGCTTAAATAAGAGAAAGAGGGTGAGTTTTTAAACCCCAAGGATGAAGAGAAAAGATGGATTCAAGCGGAGATTAAGCTAACTTACCTTGAGTACTTAATCTTCTAAACTTCTTCTTCTTCCTTCCTTTCTTCTCTTCTCTTTCTCTCCTTTTATCATTCTACCTTGCTTCTCTTTTTTCTCTCCCTCACTTGGACAAAATTATAATGTTATAAGGGTGAGTTTTGCTTAAATAAACTATCAAGTGGTTCACCTTTCATGATCATGGGTCTACCTTATCACAATTAGGATGTACTTAGTTATTTTTTAGGGAAAGACAACTCATGCTCTTGTCTTCTTCTCCCTTAGTCAAGATATGCATAGCAAAAGAAGATTTGTATTTTGTAAATTATGATAAAATGTTCTTAAGACAAGGGACAAGGTCCTTATGATTTAGGGATTCATTTCCTTTTTCTTTTGCCTTACTCAAGTATGATAGGTTTTCCTTTCTATGTGGCAAATTTTCAGCCCTTGAGTCTCCCTTGCTTGGGTGAAATTATTTATGTAGGATAAGGATATTTTGTCATAATGCTATGTATTATTACCCACTTGTTGAAATTATGAATGTAGGATATAGAAGTTTTGTCCTAATGCCATCTATTATTACCTATTTGTTGAAATTATGAATGTAGGATATAGAAGTTTTGTCCTAATGCCATCTATTATTACCTACTTGTTGAAATTATGAATGTAGGATATAAATGTTTTGTCCTAGTGCCATGTCACCTAATCTTGATTATTATTACACTACCATTTGCTAACATGATTCTTATTTTTTTCCCTCTTGGATTTGAGCTTATTGTTTCCCATTGCCTTTGCTTTGGCTAAAATTCTACCTTTCATTGAAGGTTTGGTCACATTTTCATAATTTTTGGGCTATTGGTCCAACTTCTATATCATAGTACAAGTCTATGTTTTATTTCTTGCTTAGGCTATCCAATTAGCTTGCTAGAAACTCATGTGAAGTGAAAAAACTCTATATGAAGTGTCTATAGGTGAAAGCCCAATTTATGGGTGGAGATGTTAAATTTTAGTAACTTTAACTCCTGAATTCGAAAAAATTACCCTAATCCATTCTTCTTGAAATTTTAAGACCTTTACTTACATCCCAAAAATTTATCTTCCTTATCAAATAATTTCGCCTCTCTTTAGTATGTTATTTCTAATTTTTCCTATTATATTTTCTCTCTTGACCTATTCCCTTAATGTTAGAAACATTTTCTATGCATACACATAAGGTGAAGAATTTCTAAGGATTATATTTTCATAGATATCTAAAAATTGTCTAATAAATTTCATTTCCTAAATTAAATATTTATGTACCTTTATTAATAAAAGAAACAAAATTAGGGATGCTACATTAAATATTTATGTACTTTTATTAATAAATGAAATGAAATTAGGGATGTTACATTTCTCTCCCCTAAAAAGAAATTTTGTCCTCAAAATTTCAAAAATTACCTTATAAGAATAATTGCAGATATTTCTTCCTCGTGACTTCTTTTAGCTCCCAAGTTGCTTCTTCTGGAGTCAAACCTTCACATAACACCTTAATCAAGGGAATGGTCTTATTCCTCAATTGCTCCACGTCGATGTTCAATATGGATACCAGTACTAGCTTGTATGTCATGTTCTCCTTTATTTGGGTTGGTTCATCCCGTATTACATGTGATGAATCTAGAAAATAATTTCTGAGCTGTGATACATGGAAAATATTATGCAGGTTGGATAAATTAGGTGGGAGGGCAACTTGATATACCGATGTCTCCATTTTCTTCAAAATTTGGTAAGGTCCCAAAAATCGCAGACTTAACTTTTTAGTTTTGAGAGACCTACCAACTCTAGTAGTCGGGAAAATTTTTAGAAATACATGGTCTCCTTTCTCAAACTCCAGAGGTCTTTGTCTCTTATCATAGTAACCCTTTTGCTGACTCTGAGCTATAAGTATTTTGTCCCATATCATCCTGATTTGTTCAGTGGTTTGCTGAATTAGATTAAGACCCATCAAGTTCTTTTCTTCTACCTCAATCCAACATAGTGGAGTTCGGCACTTCCTACCGTATAAAGATTCGTAGGGGGCCATCTTAATACTAGAGTGATAGCTATTATTATAAGTAAACTTTACTAAAGGTAGGTACTTATCCCATTCTTTATCTTATTCTATCACACAGGCCATCAACATATCTTTTAGGGTTTGAATGGTCCATTCTGTTTGCTTGTCAATTTGAGGATGGTAGGCAGTACTGAATCGCAACTGGGTTCCAAAAGCTTTTTGCAAAGCCTTCCAGAACCTCGATGTGAATCTCAGATCTCTATTAGAAACGATATTTAAGTGAATTCCATGCACTCTAACTATTTCCTGGACATACAATTGGGCCAATTTTTGTAGTGAATAGTTAATTTTTATGGGCAGAAAGTGAGTAGATTTCGTTAATCTATCAACTATTACTCATATAGAGTCATATCCAACTGAAGTCTTAGGAGCCCACCACAAAGTCCATCAAAATACTATCCCATTTTCATTTAGGGATCTCAAGAGGTTGTAGAAATCCTGCTGGGTTTTGATGTTCTACCTTCACCTTCTAACAAATTAAACATTTCACCACAAACGAAGCAATGTCCCTTTTCATCGTAGGCCACCAGTACATATTCTTTAAGTCTTGATACATTTTAGTGAATCTAGGATGGACTGTGTACTTACTCTGATGTGTTTCCTATAGGATCTTAGTTCTCAACTCTTGTTCTCGAAGGACACAAATCCTTCCCTAATACATGATTGCTCCATCTTCCAAGTGTAGTGGTTAGCTTCAAATTTCAAAACTCCTCTAGCATCAGCATCTCATACACCATCATCTGACCCATGTTCTATTTTTGACTCAAGGCATCAGTTAAAATGTTCACCTTTCTTGGATGGCACTTTATCTCAAACTTGTAGTCATTGAGAAATTCTACCCATCTTCATTGCCTCATATTTAACTCCTTTTGATAAAAAAAGATACTTAAGACTCTTATGATCACAGTATACTTTAAATGTTGCATCGTACAAATAGTGTCACCAAATCTTTAAAGCAAACACCACCGCTGCCAATTCAAGATCATAGGTTAGATAATTTCCTTCATGGGGTCTTAGTTGTCTAGAGGTGTAAGTAACTACTCTCTTGTCTTGCATTAGCACACACCCTAACCCTTTCTTTGAAGCATCACTATACACTTCAAAATGTCCTGTAGGGTCTGGAATAATTAAAACAGGAGGAGTGGTCAATCTTGTCTTAAACTCCTAAAAACCAGCTTCACATTGATCAGTCTTTTTGAAAGGACTTCCTTTCCTGGTCAATTTAGTCAAGGGCAAGTCTATACGAGAGAAGTTTTGTATAAACCTCCTGTAGTATCTTTCCAAACCCAAGAAACTTCTGACTTCCGTTACCATCTTTCGTCTTTCCACTGAATCACTGCTTTCTTCTTGCTAGGGACTATGGCTACCCCTTTATTGCAAATGACATGTCTGAGAAATTTTACCTCTGACAGCCAAAATCCACACTTCTCCAATTTAGCATATAACTTTTTCTCTTTCAGCACTTGCAGCATGATTCAGAGATGTTATTCATGTTCTTTCTCACTTTAGAATATATCAAGATGTCATCAATGAACACTACCACAAATTGATCTAGGTAGGGTCAAAAAATGCGATTCATATAATCCATGAAAATTGAAGGTGCATTCAACCCGAAGGGCATTACGAGAAACTCATACTGTCCATACCTAGTCCTAAAGATTATTTTTGGTACATCCCCCTCCTTGATCCTAATTTAATGGTATCCCGATCTCAAGTCAATTTTAGAAAAGATGAAGGCTCCCTTCAATTGATCCAATAAATCATTTATCCTAGGGAGAGGATACTTATTTTTGACAGTTACCTTATTCAGCTGTATGTAATCTATGCATAGTCTCAAGCTCCCATCTTTCTTCTTAACAAACAATATAGGAGCTCCCCAAGGTTATACACTTGGTCTAATGAATTGCTTGACTAACAATTCCTCCAACTATTTCTTAAGTTCCTATAGCTCCTTGAGACCATTCTATAAGGTTCAATAGAGATAGGCCCTATCTCGAGTAGAATATCAATAGAGAACTCTATCTCTCTCTTGGGAGGTAAGCCTAGAATATCTGGTGGAAATACTTTAGGAACCTCATAGCGATTAGAATTTCATTAAGCTTTGGTTCGACTTCTAGGTTTGATAAACACAAGATAGTGTAACCAAGTACTATACTCGTCAACTTTTGATTGACTTGATTGGCATTTAGCATCAATAACTATATCTCCTTTTGTGGAGTAGGAGGTAGAAATTCAACAGTGTTGGTGCAACAATTTAGCAAGACCCAATTTCTAGACATCCAGTCTAACCCTAGAATGACATCAATACCTCTTAAAGGTAAACAAATGAGGTCTATAGAAAACGTTTTTTCCTGGATGGTGACTTAATAGTCTTTACATACAAAGGAAGTTAAGACCCTTTCCCCTGTGGGAGTTACTACAGATAGCTCATAGGGGGTTTCAAAAATAGGATACTGAAACTCCCTAATACATTCTTTCTATATAAATGAATGACTACCACTAGAATCAAACAACACCATAAGAGCAAATCCATAGATATAGCTTGTACCTTGAATTATTTCGGAGATTGAGTTTCCTCTTGGCCGCTTATGGTAAAAACCCTTCCTTTCACCCGAGGGATGTTTCGGCTACTTCCCCAAATTTTGTGGGCATTTCTTTGCAAAATGACCCTTCTGTCCACAATTGAAGCAAACATCTTATCCTATGTAGCATGGCCAGTTACCATGCAAACGTCTGCACTTAGTACACTTGACTGTGGAAACGTTCTGGTGGAAGGGTCGGGGACTTGTAGTCATTGGTCTCTTGCTAGTACCTTGTCCTTTGTCATTTATGCCAGAGTTTTGTGGCCCGTTCTTCCTTTTTTAGAAGTTGCATCTTTGTTTCTCATATACCACTGTCTTTTAGCTCTTCTCCAGGAGTCTGCATTTATTTATCAGAGGTACAAACTCCCTAATCTCCATAGCTACAACAGCATTCCTTATCTCCAAATTCAATCCTGCTTCGAACTTGACAGCCCCTCAAGCTTCATTGGGGTTAAATCGCAAGTAAAAGGAGAACTTAGACAACTCTTCAAACCTTGCGATGAACTGGTCTACGGTCATGCTGCCCTGCCTAAGTTGAATAAATTGAATCTCCTTCTCCGTCTGCACAGTACTTGGGAAGTACTTTTCCAAAAAGGTGTCTTTGAACAACTACCAGGTGATCCGCCTTCTTTGGTGAGCTAAAAGTTCTCTAGCTCCACGCCACTAGCATTCTGCTTCATCTTTCAGCATATATGCAGTGAAGATAACTTACTATTCTTCAATACAACCCATTACTTCGAAAAATTTCTCCAGTTCCCTTATCCACCTTTCAGCTACAATCGAGTAAAAGCCACCTTAAAAATAAGGTGGTCTAGTCCTTAGGAACTCAGATATGCCGTTATCATTCCCTGCCATCTGGTTATTAGCACCATTCTCACCATTCTGGTGGTATTGTAGAATTTGGTTGGTGGTAGTGACTTGGTCTCCAATTGCCGTGGTAAGGTTGTGCAGGGTTTCCTCCGCATTGTTTGCCAGATTCCTCCATAGTGGTGCCATTTCCTAGTGTGGCAAAAACAAAGTTATGCTGCTATTGAGGCGATCAAGATCAATAGTTAGTTTTAAAATATTTAACAGTAGTCATAACACCACCTCAGCATATAGATTGGAAACACTAGTAATTTTTACCTATATGAAATCACTAATCCCCTACACAGCACAACCACAACATACTCAAGACACTATAAGATCAGTTCAGATAACGATCCACCCACAAGCCATCTAGGATCGACCTACTCTAATACCAATTATGTAACAACTCCATTTTTTTCCTCTTGGATTTGGGCTCATTCTTACCCATTTCCTTTACTTTGGCTAAAATTCTACCTTTCATAGAGGGCTTGGTCACATTTTCATAATTTTTGGGCTATCAATCCAACTTCTATATCCTAGTCTAAGTCTATGTTTTATTTCTTGTTTGGGCTATCCAATTGGCTTGCTAGAAACTCATGTGAAGTAGAAATACTCTATATAAAGTGTCCATAGGTGAAAGCCCAATTTATGGGTGGAGATGTTAAACTTTAGTAACTCTAGCTCTTGAATTAGGAAAGATTACCCTAATCCATTATTCTTGAAATTTTAAGACATTTACTTACTTCCCAAAAATTTATCTTTCTTACCCAAGAATTTCAACTCTCTTTAGTATGTTATTTCTAATTTTTCCTATTAAGTTTTCTCTCTTTACCTATTCCCTTAAGGTTAGAAACATTTTCTATGCATACACATAAGGTGAAGAATTTCTAAGGATTATATTTGCTTAGATATCTAATAATTGTCTAATAAATTTTATTTCCTAAATTAAATATTTATGTACATTTATTAATAAAAGAAACAAAATTAGGGATGTTACATTAAAAATTTATGTACTTTTATTAATAAATGAAATGAAATTAGGGATGTTACAACCCGCACCCATATCTTCAGAATTGGTCAACATGGATGAATAAGATGTAAATATTTATGCATTTTATTTTTGTATGGATGTTTTGTTTAATGATGTGTATATGAACTCGGAATTGTATCAGTGTTAATGGTAGACCTTAAACCATGATTGTGCTTGGTTAAATTAATTGAATGTTATTATAAGTTAAGTAATTAGAAATAAAGAAGTAATGACTTTATGAGACATTACAAATATGTATATTAAAAAAAAATTAAATAGAGTTGTTACAATTGCAGTGGCTAAAAATTCGTGAAACACACACACACACAAACATATATATATATTTCATGAGAACCATTTCCTTTAATTACCTATAGATTTTGCCTAGAAATTCAAACACAGAAACTTACCTAACAATTTCTTGCTTAGTTAACTAGTTTCTGATCAGAATATACCCACACCAAGGGTTGGAGAAGTGGCTCATAGTCTATACATTCTACAATGGACTAATCTACAACACCCGTATATCTATGGATGCTGCAACTGGAGGAGCTTTGATGAATAAAGTGGTAAATGAGGCATATGAGCCGATTGAAGATATGGCTCAAAATCATTACTCATGGTCTAGTGAGAGGCAACCAAGAAAACCATCAGGTGTATATGAAGTAGATGTGTTTAATCATCTAACTTCTAAAGTTGATGCCCTATTTTAGAAATTAGATAAATTAAGCATCAATGTCGTTGGTTCCTCTCCATCTTCTGCTTGTGAGATATGTGGATGCATTGGTTTCATGGCCAATGAATGCCAGCTTGGAAACTCTGCACCTTGGGATTGTGAGCAGGTAAATTTTGTGAATAATAACCAAAGAAACAATCCCTACAGCAACAACTACAATTCAGGCTAAAGAAATCACCCTAATCTCTCATACAAGCCGAATACAAATCAGCTTCAGAATAATTTTAGGCAACCTTTATATTTCAGAATTAGAGGCCATTCAATCCTTCTCCACAGCTAAAATCAAATTTGGAGGCTCTGATGGAAAATTTCATCACTACATAGAGTAAATAAAATGATGAATTTAGAGACCAAAACCACTCAATGAATGAGGCTATAAAAGACTTAGCATCTAAAGTTGACTTGCTTACTACACATAGTAAGATGCTAGAAACTTAAAATGCACAGCAAGCAACCCTATATAATAAGAACTTTGGTAGACTTCCAGGACAGACTGAGAACCCTAGAGAGCACTGTAATGCCATTACCCTAAGAAGTGGTAAACAATTGGCTGAATCAGAGAGAAGAGGATAGATTAAAGAAGATAAACCTCAGGGTGCATCTGGGAAGAGAAGACAAGAGGAACCAGAAGAAGAGCCCAAATATGTGGCTCCTGCACCTTACAAGGCATCAATCCATTTTCCTCAAAGATTGGTTAAAGATAAGTTAGAGAAGTAATTTTGGAGATTCCTAGATATTTTGAAGAAGTTGAACATTAACATTCCATTCCTAGAAGCCATCTCCCAAATGCCTTCCTATGTGAAGTTTCTGAAGGAAATCCTCTCAAACAAGAGGAAAATTAAAGAGCATGTTGTTATGGTATTAACAGAGGGATCAAGTGCATTAATCTAGAATAAACTACCACAAAAGCTTAAGGATCCCGAAAGCTTCTCAATTCCTTGCTCTATTGAGAATTGATAAAGCCCTATGTGATCTTGGAGCAAGTGTGAGTCTCATGCCTCTTTTTATTCACAAGAAGCTTCAGATGGATGACTTAAAGCCTACCACCCTTTCTCTTCATTTGTCTGATCGATCCATCAAGCATCCAGCAGGTATATTAGAGGATGTTCCTCTAAAGGTAGGTAAATTTTTCATACCGATTGATTTTGTTATTTTAGAGATGGAGGAAGATGATAAAATCTCCAATATTCTTGGAAGGCCTTTCCTAGCCACAACTAGTGCAAACATCAATATAAAAGATAGTGAAATCCCTATCTCTAAATGAATCTTACTGTAAGCTTTCTTTGAATGTAGGGGATGAAAAGGTAGAGTTTAACATAGAAAATATAGTGAAATCCCTATCTCTAAATGAATCTTGCTGTAAGATTGACTTACTTAAACTGAAAAAGAATCAAAATGTCATGAATTTTTCTCCTACTAACCCACTTAAGTTATACTATGTGGAAAGTTCTTGTGTTTATGTTAAACAGGGGGTAGAAAAGCAAGCGGTTAAGGAGGCAATCAAAGCTCCAAAGTTAGAACCTAAGCCACCTCCTCTCAACTTGAATAGAGCAAAGGAAGAAATGATTGAGCCAAAAGGAACTTTGAAGGCCATTGCACAAAGCCTCAAGCACCATACTTATAGTAATTGAACCGATAGATTCAGGAGTTAGATAAACCTTAGGATATGTTCATGGCATGATTACCAATGATTTATAGTAATAGTTATATTTTGATGAGCATTCTTGTTATTGAAAGCATATTTTTGGCTATCATTGTGAAAAGAAAAGAAATGAGCACGGTCACATGGCAATCCGTGTGGTGCACCACTAGGGGACGCCCTACCAAAGGTTATGATTATGATTATGAGAAAAGAAAGAGAAAGTGTGCCATGTTGAACGAAGCGAGAAAAGCCCGTACCAGAGAGTAGAGGATACTCACCCTGACCGGGGTAGCTTGAAATAAAAATAAGTTGATGGCCATCATATGATATTCTGAAAATAGTTAATCCTGTCATAAATATCATTACTGTATGATTCTTATGTGCATAGATATAATGCATTCATGTGACTAAAGATATTTTCTATAGTTTATACAGCTGAACATGACATGATGAACTATATTGATGGTAAATTATGATTTATTGTTGAATCTACTGGGATTTATTTCTCACTATATTTCCATATCATGTTCAGAAGAATAATTATGCAGATTTTCTCCATGAAACTTATTGTTTCCGTACATTGGATCGAGGTGCCCTACCTTGGGAAACTACCAGTTATATCAGATATATCTGTAGTAGATATGACTGAGATTCCGGTGGAGGTGCCGCCACCTGCACCAATGTCCCCGGAAGTAGTCGACGTAGATGATTATAGCTAATATGTATCTTTGTACAAATGTTTGTAAAATAATGGTGTGTATGGAAACTCAGTATTATATCACTGTTAATAACAAATATGCTTGGTTAAAGTGATTATTATTACGAGTTAAGTGGTTAGAATTAAAGTAGTAATAACTTCCTGGAATTTTACAAATATTAAATTTTTTTTTACATTTACATAAATGGTATTAGAGAAGGTCGATCCTAGATAGCCAGTGGGTGGATGGTTATCTGAATCGATCTTATAGTGTCTTGAGTAGGTTGTGGTTGTGCTGTGAATTTTTTGGAGTAAGAGTAGTGGCTAGCTTCAAATTTCGAAACTCCTCTAGCATCTGCATCTCATACACCAACATTTAACCAATGTGCAGAGATTTTCGACTTAAGGCATCTGCTACAACATTCGCCTTTCCGGGATGATACTTTATCTCAAACTTGTATTCATTGAGGAATTCTACCCATCTTCGTTGCGTCATATTTAACTCCTTATCAAAGAGGTATTTAAGACTCTTATGATCACAATATACTTCAAAGGTTGCCCCGTACAAATAGTGTCGCCAAATCTTTAAGGAAAACACCACTGCCGCCAATTCAAGATCATGGGTTGAATAGTTTCCTTTGTTGGGTCTCCGTTGCTTAGAGGCATAAGCAACTACTCTCTTATCTTGCATTAGCACACATCCTAGCCCTTTCATTGAAGCGTCACTATATACTTCAAAATGTCCTGTGGGGTCTAGAATAATTAAAACAGGAGGAGTGATCAGTCTTGGCTTCAGCTCCTGAAAACTAAGTTCACATTGATGAGTCCATTTGAAAGGACTTCCCTTTATGGTCAATCTAGTCAATGGCAAGGCTATACGAGAGAAGTTTTGTATAAACCTCCTGTAGTATCCTGCGAAACCCAGGAAACTTCTGACTTCCATAACCGTCTTTGGTCTTTCCCACTTAATCACTGCTTCTATCTTGCTAGGATCTACGGCTACCCCTCTATTAGAGATGACATGTCCGAGAAACTTCACCTCTGACAGCCAAAATTCACACTTCTCCAATTTGGCATATAACTTTTTCTCTTTAAGCACTTGCAGCACGATTCAGAGATGTTGTTCATGTTCTTTCATGTTGTTCATGTTCTTTCTCACTCTTAGAATATATCAAGATGTCATTAATGAACACTACAACAAATTGATCTAGGTAGGGTCAAAAAATGCAATTCATGTAATCCATGAAAATTGCAGGTGCATTCGTCAACCCGAAGGGTATTACGAGAAACTCATAGTGCCCATACCTAGCCCTGAAGGCAGCTTTTAGTACGTCCTCCTCCTTGATCCTAATCTGATGATATCCTGACCTCAAGTCAATTTTAGAAAAGATGGAGGTTCCCTTCAATTAATCTAATAAGTCATCTATCCTAGGGAAAGGGTACTTTTTTTGATAGTCACCTTATTCTGCTATCTGTAATCTATGCATAGTCTCAAGCTCCCATCTTTCTTCTTAACAAACAATACAGGAGCTCCCCAAGGTGATACACTCGGTCTAATGAATTGCTTGTCTAATAGTTCCTCCAACTATTTCTTAAGTTCCTGTAGTTCCTACAAGGCCATTCGCTATGGTGTAATAGAGATAGGGCCTGTCATAGGTAGGAGATCAATAGAGAACTCTATCTCTCTCTTGGGAGGTAAGCCTGTAATATCTTATGGAAATACTTCAAGAAACTCGTTGGCTATTGGGATTTCATCAAGCTTCGATTTGACTTCTAGGTTTGATAAATACAAGAGAATGTATCCAAGTACTCCATTCTTCAACTCCCTATTAACTTGATTGGCATTTAGCATCAATAACTGGACCTCCTCTTTCGGAGTAGGAGGTAGAAATTCAACGGTCTTGTTACAACAATTCAGTAAAACTCGATTTCTAGACATCCAGTCTAACCCTAGAATGACCTTAATACCTCTTAAAGGTAAACAGACGAGGTCTATAGAAAAATTTTTCTCCTGGATGGTGACTTGACAGTCCTTACATACAGAGGAAGTTAATACCCTTTCCCTTGTAGGGATTACTAGGGATAGCTCATAGGGAGTTTCAAAAATAGGAAACTAAAACTTCTTAATACATTCTTCCCATATAAATGAATGACTAGCACCAGAGTCAAATAACACCATAAGAGCAAATCCATAGATATAACATGTACCTTGAATAATTTCAGAAGATTGAGCTACCTCTTGGCCGCTCAGGGTGAAAACCCTTCCTTTCACCTGAGGCCTCTGTTCTGGCTGCTTCCCCACATTCTGTGGGCAGTTTCTCGCAAAATGTCCCTTCTGTCCGCAATTGAAGCAGACATATTGTCCTATGTAGCATGGCCTATTACCATGCATACGTTCGCACTTAGCGCACTTGACTGGGGCGAGGTCATGTTGAAAATGTCTAGCACCCGCAGTCAATGGCCTTTTACCAGCTCTATATCCACTTCTTCTCACGTTCTTTCCAGGGTTGGGAAAAATTTTCTTCCTCTTCCATAGGTTTCGCCTTTACTTCTCGTCCTCCACTGCCCTTAAACTCTTTTCCAGGAGTCTGCATTTATTTATCAAAGGTACAAACTCCCTGATCTTCATAGCTATAACAGCATTCTTTATCTCCGAGTTTAATCCCGCTTCAAACTTAACCGCCTTCCATGCTTCATCTAGGTTATATCGCAGATAAGAGGAGAACTTAGACAGCTCCTCGAACCTTGCGATATACTGGTCCACGGTCATGCTGCCTTGCCTGAGTTAGAGAAATTTGATCTCTTTCTCTGCCCGTACAGTACTTGGGAAGTACTTTTCAAAAAAAAAATGTCCTTGAACACTTGCCAGGTGATCTGTCTTCCTTGATGAGCTAAAAGGTCTCTAGCCCCACGCCACCAGTATTTTGCTTCATCCTTTAACATATGTGCAGCACAAATAACTTGCTGCTCTTCAGTACAGCCCATCACTTCAAAGATTTTCTCTAATTCCCTTATCCACCTTTCGGCTACCGTTGGGTCAGAGCCACCTTGGAAACAAGGTGGTCTAGTCCTCAGGAACTCGGATATACCATTATCTTTTCCAGCCATCTGATTGTTAGCACCATTCTCACCATTTGGGTTATTAGCATTATGGAAATATTGTAAAATTTTGTTGGTGGTCATGACTTGGTCTCGAATTGCCGTGGCCAGGTTGTGCAGGGTTTCCTCTACATTGGTTGTTGGATTCCTCCTTGGTGGTGCCATTTCCTACTGTGGCAAAAAAAAGTTATGCTGCTATTGAGGTGATCAAGCACAATAGTTAGTTCAAAAATATTTAATAGTAGTCATAACACCACCTCGGCATATAGATAGGAAACACTAGCAATTTCTTACCTATATGAATCATTGATCCCCTACACAGCACAACCACAACATACTCAAGACACTATAAGATCGATTCAGATAACCATCCACCCACTGGCCATCTAGGATCGATCTGCTCTAATATCAATTATGTAACAACTCCATTTATGTAAATGTAAACTTTTTTTATATTTGTAAAATTCCATGAAGTTATTACTACTTTAATTCTAACCACTTAACTCGTAATAATAATCACTTTAACCAAGCATAATTGTTATTAACAGTGATATAATACTGAGTTTCCATACACACCATTATTTTACAAACATTTGTACAAAGATACAAAGATACATATTAGCTTTAATCATCTACGTATACTTCTTCCAGGGACACTGGTGCAGGTGGCGGCACCTCCACCGGAATCTCAGTCACATCTATTACAGATATATTTGATATAACTGGTAGTTGCCTAAGGTAGGGCACATCGATCCAACGTACGGAAACAATAAGTGTCATGGAGAAAATCTGCATAATTATTCTTCTGAACATGATATGGAAATATAATGAGAATTAAATCCCAGTAGGTTCAATAATAAATCATAATTTACCATCAATATAGTTTATCATGTCATGTTCAGTAGTATAAACTACAGAAAATATCTTTGGTCACATTAATGCATTATATCTATGCAGATAAGAATCATACAGTAATGTTATGTATGACAGGATTAACTATTTTCAGAATATCATATGATGGCCATCAACTTATTCTCATTTCAAGTTACCCCGGTCAGGTTAAGTATCCTCTACTCTCCGGTACGTGCTTTTCTCGCTCCGTCCGACATGGCACACTTTCTCTTTCTTTTCTCATAATCATAATCATAACCTTTGGTAGGGCGTCCCCTACTGGTGCACCACACGGATTGCCATGTGACCGTGCTTATTTCTTTTATTTTCACAACGATAGCCAAAAATATGCTTTCAATAACAAAAATGTTCATCAAAATATAACTATTACCACAAATCATTGGTAATCATGCCATGAACATAACCATTTCAAATATCACTTTATAAAATATTTCCATGTCAGAATTTCACACTTAAGATGGTAAGAAGTTCATACAATGGCAATGGCTATGGCATATACAACTCATTTATTATTTTCATTTATAAGATTCGTCTTCTTTTGTTAAATATTAATTTTATTTCTTTATTTTATTAATGCAGGTTTTCATCATATCTAACCTTCTCTTACTAATCAGAGCATAACTCCCTTAATTGAACTCCGATGTCAGTTATCTTGTTGTCAATTTCAAGATAAAACAATTATCTAAAACAATTATGTTGAACAGTTTAGCGAAATATTAAGAAATTAACGTGATATTACTCCCTCAAAGTACATGTTATTTCGTCTCAGATAGGTTCTGACCTTTACCTACTAATATGTCCATATCTCCCTCATATGAATTCGAAATTAAGTTATTCCAGTGGCTAAAAATCCGTGACACATATAACGATAATTTCTATGTTAACCATTTATTTTAATTCCCTATAGAATGTTCCCAGAAATTAAAACACAGAAGCTATCCTAACATATTCTTCCCTGATTAACCATTTTCTGACCTTTGACCTTTGCTTACTAATCGGACCATATCTACCTCTTATGGACTCCAAATTGAATGATTCTAGTGGCTAAAAATATGTGACACATATATCTTTAATTCTTATGTTAACCATTTATTTTAATTCCTTACAGATAATTCCCAAAAATTAAAACACAGAAGCTATCCTAACATATTCTTCCCTGATGAACCATTTTCTGACATTTTCTTACTAATCGGACCATATCTACCTCATATGGACTTCAAATTGAATGATTCCAGTGGCTTAAAATCCATGACACATATATATTTAAGTCTTATGTTAACCATTTATTTTAATTCCCTATATATAATTCCTAAAAATTAAAACACAGAAGCTAAAAATTTTGCCAACCATAGCCATACCTATGTAGAACTTTCTATACCAGTCTAAGTATTCAAACATACATCACATGCAAGATCAATATGTAACATGATATAACAATATCCATGACCAATCATCAAAGTTCTAAGATCAAAATCTCATATAAATATTATAAGTTTCAAAAGTTTTCTTCAAAAAGAAATATTGTTAAACTTACCTAAGAATCTCCCTAACTCACTTAGTGAATTGGTTTTCTTGTTTCCTCTTGAAAGAAGTAGCAAGATTCCTCCCTTCCCTTAGCTTTTCTAGCAGCTTAGGTAAGAGAAGGAGGGTGAGTTTTTGAACCTAACGATGAAGAAGAAAAATGGATTCAAGTGGAGATTAAGGTAACTTACCTTGAGTACTTAGCCTTCTAAACTTCTCCTTCTTGTTCCTTCCTTTCTTCTCCTCTCTTTCTCTCCTTTCCTCACTCTACCTTGCTTCTATTTCTCTCTCTTCCTCACTTGTATGAAATTAAAATTTTGTAGGGTTGGGTTTTGGTTAAATAGACTACCAAATAATACACCTTTCATGATCATGGGTCTACCTTATCACAATTAGGATACAATTTGTTGAATTTTTGGAAAACAAACAATTTATGTTCTTGTCTTCCTCTTCCTTAGTCAAGATATGCATAGGAAAAGGAGATTTATATTTTGAAAATTATGATGATATGTTCTTAAGATAAGGGACAAGGTCCCTTTGATTTAGGGATTTATTTTCATTTTCTTTTATCTTAAACAAGTATGATAGGTTTGCCTTTTTAGGTGACAAATTTCTAGCCCTTGAATCTCCATTATTTGGTTGATATTATTTGTGTGGGATAGGAATGTTTTGTCCTAATGCCATGTATTATCATACCACTTGCTAAAATTATGAGTGTAGGATATAGATGTTTTTGTCCTAAAGCCTCGTATTATCATGCCACTTGCCAAAATTATGAATGTAGAATCACACCACTTGCTAAATTTTTGTCTTAATGTCATGTAACCTAATCTTTATTATTATTACATTATTATATCATCACCTAATTTATTTTATTTTATTTTTCCTCTTGGATTTGGGCTTATTCCTACCCATTTTCTTTGCTTTGGATAAAATTCTACCTTTCTTAGAGGGCTTGGTCACATTTTCATAATTTTTGGGCTATCGGTCTAATTACTATATCCTAGTCCAAGTCTATGTTTTATTTCTTGCTTAGGTTATCTAATGGGCTTGCTAGAAACTTATGTGAAGTGGAAAAACTCTATATGAAGTGTCCATAGGTAAAAGCCCAATGTATGGGTAAAGATTTTAAACTTACTAACTCTAGTTCTTGAATTAGGAAAAATTACCCTAATCCAATGTTTTTTTGAAATTTTATGACATTTACTTGTTTCTAAAAATTTATCTTCCTTATCCAAGAATTTTGCATCTATTTTATTTCTAATTTATGTTACGTAAAATAAACATTTTTTTTCCACAAACAGAAATTTTTCATAAAGATGCATAATTCAATTCTTTATCATGGGAACATATACATATAGGATCTCTCATGTATACACAATATACAGACCAAGTCTATAAACATCAAAGTACAACAGAAATGAGGATCCTGCTTGTAGCGTTTAGAGCACTCTAGAATATAAACACAGTATAATTCAAAGACCGTGAGTCTTGAAAGTAACGTTGACTCACCCAGAAAATATATCACTTATCTACCAAATCAGACTATGATATTCTTATCTGAAAAATGTGGAAATATTGTGTAGTGAGTTTGACAACTCAGTGAGCAAATAATTCCTCCTATGACCTCTTAGGTCAACATATGGATGTACTTTTATTTTAAAATGTGTCACATAATAAATACAATTCAGAAGTACATTCATATGGGACCCGTATTTCAAATGTTCTCAAATCATTCAGATATTCAAAACCATATGCACCATAGTATGATCATTAAACAAATATTGTTATGCTCAACTGTTTAAGTTATAGTAAAATATTATGATTTAGAGATAAAATCATCACTTTTAATGCACATGCCTCACTCGGCAATCTGGTCAATGCAATGAAAATATAACTCATTTGCTATACGCATAGTGACCTCGACCATAGTCACAATAAGTGATCAGGGAATGTGAGTACATCACCCTCCTACCTCCCCATATTACCACTGTCACCCGGTTGGAGCGGCCCTCCCCTGGCTCACTCAGGCTAATAGGGCATCCCCTATTCGGTATCGTCACAAGCCATACAACCAGCCGATATTTATCCATACATATAAATACGTGTAAAATTATCAAGCAACTCACCATGAGCTTTACGCTTGTCATATTTATCAAGCAACTCGCCATGAGATTTACACTTGCCATTCAATCTTATTTATAATATGACATGCATCATTTTTCGAAGTATATAGCTTTACAAATCAATGCATCGTGCACATAATATTCACTTTATCAAATAATGATAAATACATTCAGAACCACATATTCTATGAGTTCCAACATTCATTTTTAAAACCATACTCTTCTTGAACTATGTGCAAGTTCGTAAGAATAACAGATATTTTAACACATTTCAGAAACTTATAATAGTATAAATAATTTATAAACAGAAACAATAATACATTTATAGTTCAGGAAGAGCATGGGGCAAGTCATAGAAAGAATTATCTACTCATAGGGTAGGGCTCCGGGTTGGACAGTCCTAAAATGTATTTTTATAATTCGAATTTGACCGATTAGACCTCAAAAACGTGTTCGGAGAGTCAAATGACTTAAAAAAATGACTCCGGGAGCTTGATCACTATTCACCGCCGGAAAACACTATTTACGATGAATAAAAAGTTGTCAGATACCTGAAAAATTTTATATCCTAAGATTTACCTAGCTCCTGAATCCATCTACAGTGTTAGAATTTCAATTAGAGGTCTCTAAGTAAGAGTTTCAGAATTTACCTTTTTCTGAGATTTTCTACTTCAGATTTACGGCAATTCAACAGCTGATTTGAAAACTTCATCGGTCAAAACTGTAGTATTTTTCATCCTGAATCCAATAACACCTTCAGTTTTAAGATTGGAAGTTAATAAACACTCTAAATCTAGAGAAAAAGTTGAAGGTTACTATTCATTCATTATTCATCCGTTTTAAATTTTTTTCTCAGATCCCGTTGTCTCCCGACCTTCCCCCTTCCCTTTTTATTTTATTTTTTAATAATAATAATTATTATTTAGTAATTAATAATAGGATTTTCTTTTATATAAATTCATATAAATTCTGTTTTTCATCTTAAAATTTCACAAAAATTTCTAAAAATTTACATTCTCATAAAACTTTAGCTACACTCTTAAATCATAATTTTTCTTGATAAAAATATCAATAAAACAAATCAAAAAATAAATATCTTTATACATAATAAAAGAAAGAATATTTCTAAAAATACAATAAAAATTTATTAAAGGCCAATATAATTATTTTAAGCAAAACAATAATTATTTTAATTAAAACTATACTTGCTTTTAGCAGAACATCATTCTTTTTAAACAAATAAAAATATATTTGTTTATTAAAAAATATTATTATTTAAAAATCAAAATAATGGGATGTTACATTCTTCCCCCCTTAAGAAATTTGGTCCCCGAATTTCAGCCCATCCTACCACATGTAGGGAATAAAATCAAAGCATAATTCGGAGTTACCAACCTTATTACTCAAATAATTGGGGATATGTTTTTTCTTATTTCAGACTTCTATCAAGTCATATTTGATTCTTACATGTCAACATTATCCCATGAATATCATCATCTTAATCTATCATCTATTTTTATCCTAAAATCCATTAATCAATATGTTAAACATACGTAGCAATAAATCCACCAATCCTTTTTAACGTTTATGTACCATTGGCACATGTCTAACAATTCTAACTTACCTCATTATAGTAACTCTATACCCTTTTATTATCACCAATAAATTCATTATCAAAAATATTAACCCTTTCCTCTATCATATCTAAAAGCACCTCATTCTAACTTATATCAATTCCGTTTAATTCTCCCAATCATTTCAAGAAGATTTTTCCTAACAATTACTCATACATGAATTCTCAATTTAGCATAATATAAACCTTTAACACAAATATCTTAATCACTTACATTATTTTCGAACATGATTCTCATAGTATTCTCCATATTTCCAAATTAAGAGTTCAAAGATTAATTTAAATCCTACTTCCCATATTTTATTCCTCAAGAACTTCAACACCACTAAGTCTCTTGATTACATTCGTCAAAACACCATAAGATCATGATCCATCAACTCCTTTCAAAATCTCTATTACTTTAACCTACTAACCAATTGGACACCATAATAACTGAGTTTTCAACGAAAAGAAATTAACCTTCCTTATAATATGGAAAAAGAATCTTACATTTAATACCAAATATTAATGTAGGACAATGCAGCAAAAAATATGGAATACTTAATAGAGCATGGTGCCAAAATAAGAAGTTAGAAATCTAAAAAAAGAATTAAAATAAAATTATCGGTGGCTGTAAATCTTGAAAATTTGTAAACAAAAATCTAGCTGTTATATCGGCAAAAATCGGTGGCCGCAAGGTTTGAATATACGTGCCAAAATCTACTTTAAATCTGTTGGTATTCGGTGGAAAAATAGCACATAAAAAAAGCATTTCTGAGCTTATAAAAGTCTATGAAAATCAAATAATATGTAGTTAACTAGTAGGATACAATTGATTGCTTCAAAATAGATGTAATCAACCAACTGTAAAATAACCAGTCCAAATTAAAATTTCTCAAAATAGTTAGTCGACTTAATAATACCGATAGTCGACTGGCAAGAACATTGGGAAAACAAAATAAATCATTTGATTGTCCCTCTTCAACAACTAACTTGTTTGCATTTTTAACTATTTTTTTTATAATTACGCCTATCACTTACAACTTTCCTACAAGAATCAAGACATCAATGCTTCATCAAGGACAACAAGAAAAAGATAAATTATGTAACAACTCCATTTATGTAAATGTAAAAAAAATAATTTTTTTATATTTGTAAAATTCCATGAAGTTATTACTACTTTAATTCTAATCTGTCCATATCTCCCTCATATGAATTTCAAATTAAGTTATTCCAGTGGCTAAAAATCCATGACACATATAGCAATAATTTTTATGTTAACCATTTATTTTAATTCTCTACAGAATGTTCCCAGAAATTAAAACACAGAAGCTATCCTAACATTTTCTTCCCTGATTAACCATTTTTTGACCTTTGTTTACTAATCAGACTATATCTACCTCATATGGACTCCAAAATGAATGATTCCAAGGGCTAAAAATCCATGACACTTATATCTTTAATTTTTATGTTAACCATTTATTTTAATTCCCTACAGATAATTCCCAGAAATTAAAACACAGAAGATATCCTAACATATTCTTCCCTGATGAACCATTTTCTGACTTTGCTTACTAATCGGACCATATCTACCTCATATGGACTCCAAATTGAATGATTCCAGTGGCTAAAAATCCATGACACATATATCTTTAATTCTTATGTTAACAATTTATTTTAATTCCCTATAGATAATTCCCAAAAATTAAAATACAAAAGCTATCCTAACATATTCTTGATGCAGGTTTTCATCATATCTAACCTTCTCTTACTAATCAGAGCATAACTCCCTCAATTGAACTTCGATGTCGGTGATTTTGTTGTCAATTTCAAGATAAAATAATTATCTAAAACTATTATGTTGAACAATTTAGCGAAATATTAAGAAATCAAGGTGATATTACTCCCTCAAAGTACATGTTATTTTCTCTCAAACACGCCCCAATTTAATGCAACGCGAATAACACATCTATAAGAAAACTTTATCTTTATTCAACTACAATCGACCACATAATATGTCATAACAGGATAATATCATACATTTACACGTTTTCAGTATAGCTAATTATACATGCAAGGTCTACACTTATCAGTTTTACAGCGGAAACAAAGATCCTGCCTGTGATGTTCAGAGCAACTCTAGAGTACAAATATATTACAATATAAAACACTGAGAGCCTAGAAACAATTTAGGCTCACCACTGAAGTACGACACCTAGTCGGTCAAGTAGCCGCAGGACCAAATTTTGGGTCTTTATCTGAAAAATATATCAACCACGTGTAGTGAGTTTTATAACTCAGTGAGCAGATAACACCCCCTATAACCTCTTAGGTCAACATATGGATGTACTTTTCATTTCAAAGTTTCTCATATTGAAAAGTTACATTCAGAAGTACATTCATATGGGACCCACATTTCAAAACATCTCTGTCAACAATTCATATTCATATTCATTCAAATCATATACAAAACTGTAAAATCATTAATCAAATAATGTTATGCATCAAATATTTCTCATATAACTTAGTCGGAGGATCCCATATCAGAACCACCATACTAGAGTTTGACCCCTTCCATAATTTGGTGGTATAGGATTTGCCTAAACTCAGCATCCCGCTGAGGTTTGCCCTACTACCATTCAAGAGGACACGCGAAGGGACTCTGTATGGGTCTTTCCCAAGCACACAGTAAGGGAAGGCAAATAATATCTCATATAACTGGTATCTCGCCATCATATAACTGGGATATCACCCATATATAGGAGGCATTCCGCTCTCCTTCACATATAATATCCTGTGTGTTGGCCCTCACATGAGGCTAGCACCACCTCCCCTACTAGCTGAGGCAATCAAGGTGCGCACTAGGGCTAACATCACCTACTGTTAGCAGACAGTGTTTCCAATAGGATTCCTCCACAGAAAATACCATATGCACATAATGCCATATAATCCAGTATAAAATTCTCAATATAAAAAAGACTTTTCAGTCTCAGTATATTTATTTGTCAAAACTTCCCAATCAGGGGAAACATATAATCATGCCCATATCCGAGGCAAACATATTACTATAAAATCAATGTTACATGCATAACATATTTTCTTTGCCATGTAATGCGAAATACATTTAAAAATCGCATGTTCAATGTGTTTCAAAATTCATTTTAAAAGTCATACTCTTCTTGAACTTTACATTGATAAATGAGTATGATTATATGTTATTTATACTTTCACATGTTTTATACCAACTTGTAACGCCCTTAATTTACGTTACGTAAAATAAACATTATTTTCCTACAATTATTTTTCGCAATCAGATATTTTCCATAAAGATACATAAGTTAATTCTTTATCATGGAAACAGATACATATAGGATCTCTCATGTATACACAATATACAGACCAAGTCTATAAACATCAAAGTACAATAGAAACGAGGATCCTGCCTATAGTGTTCAGAGCACTCTAGAATACAAACATAGTATAATTCAAAGACCGTGAGTCTTGGAAGCAACGTAGACTCACCTAGAGAATATATCACCTATCTGTGGAATCAAACTCTGATATTCTTATTTGAAGAATGTGGAAATATCGTGTAGTGAGTTTGACAACTCAATGAGCAAATAATTCCTCCTATGACCTCTTAGGTCAGCATATGGATGTACTTATATTTTAAAATATTTCACATAGAAAATACAGTTCAGAAGTACATTCATATGGGACCCGTATTTCAAATATTCTCAAATCAAAGGATATTCAGATATCCAAAACCATATGCACCATGGTATAATCATTAAACAAATGTTGTTATGCTCAGCTGTATAAGCTATAGTAAAATATTATGATTTGAAGGTAAAATCATTACTTTTAATGCACCTGCCTTACTCGGCAATCTGGTCAATGCAATGAAAAATATAACACATTTGCTATACACATAGTGACCTCAACCCCAGTCATAATAAGTGATCAGGGAATGTGAGTACATCACCCTACTGCCCCTCACATTACCACTGTCACTCAGCAATCTGGTCAAATACTCACCCTGACTAGGGTAGCTTGATATAAGAATAAATTGATAGTCATCATATGATATTTTGAAAATAATCAATCATGTCATACATGTCATTACTGTACGATTCTCATGTGCATAGATATAGTGCATTCATGTGACCAAATTTATTTATTATAGTTTATACAGCTAAACATGATATGGAAATATAGACACTGGTTAGGTTCCTGGAAATAAATCAATACCAAATTCTATTTATTGTTTCGGGGTAATCCTAGCAATTTCTCAGAAATTATATCAGAAAATTCTCTAACCACTGGAACTTGATTTACACTGATATACTTTATATCAACAACTCTCATCATTGTCAAATATTCTTGACACCTTTTTATAATCACTTATGGGATGTTAAAGCAGAGATTAGATTACTGGGTATCTCACTACGATCTCCTTATATCAAGAAAGAAAATTCCCCAAGAATATTGAATTTAATCACTTTATAGTGACATTTCATAATGACATGACATAATGCCAACTAATCCATTCTCAATATCACATCACAGTCTACCATATCTAGACAACCGGGTACATCGGATGTCACATTCAGAAACCACCATATTTGGTATTTGTATCAATTCTTTAAATTCTTTAAGACGCATATCTCTTTCACTTTCAAGCTATAATTGATCCATAGAAACTTCTTAAAATGTCACAATCTGTCTTATACTATAAACTTTAGCAACTTGGAATAGAAAGGAATTTGAAACCCTATAGAATCCCTCAGCAGCACCTGAAGTATAAATATGTCCGGCTCATATCGATACTAAAGGTCCTACTAAAGAATCCTTTGCTCTGATGGCTACAGGGAAACCTAATGCTCTAATACCAACTTGTAACGCCCCTAATTTACGTTACGTAAAATAAATTTTTTTTTTAAATATAAGATAATCTCCATAAATATACATAATTCAATTCTTTATCATGAGAACAAATACATATAGGATCTCTCATGAATACACAATATACAGACCAAGTCTATATACATCAGAGTACAGCAGAAACAGGGATCCTGCCTGTAGCGTTCAGAGCACTCTAGAATACAAACACAGTATAATTCAAAGACCGTGAGTCTTAGAAGCAACATAGACTCACCTAGAGAATATATCACCTATCTGCCGAATCAGACTCTGATATTCTTATTTGAAAAATGTGGAAATATTGTGTACTGAGTTTGACAACTCAGTGAGCAAATAATTCCTCCTATGACCTCTTAGGTCAGCATATGGATGTACTTATATTTTAAAATGTGTCACATAGAAAATACAGTTCAAAAGTACATTCATATGGGACCTGTATTTCAAATATTCTTAAATCAAAGGATATTCAGATATCCAAAACCATATGCACCATGGCATGATCAGTAAACAAATGTTGTTATGCTTAGCTAAGCTATAGTAAAATGTTAAGCTTTGGAGATAAAATCATCAATTTTTAAAATGACCTGCCTCACTCAGCGATCTGGCCAATGCAATTTGAAAATGACCTGCCTCACTCGGCGATCTGGTCAATGCAATTTGAAAATGACCTGCCTCGCTCAGCAATCTGGTCAATGCAATGAAAATATAATTCATTTGCTATACGCATAGTGACCTCGACCCTAGTCACAATAACTGATAAGGGAATGTGAGTACATCACCCTCCTACCTCCTCACATTACCATTGTCACCCGGTTGGAGCGGCCCTCCCCTGGCTCAATTAGGCTAATAGGGCGTCCCCTATTCGATACCATCACAAGCCATACAACCAACCGGTATTCATCAATACATATATATACATGTAAAATATCAAGAAACTCGCCATGAGCTTTATGCTTGCCATTCAATCTCATTTATAATATGACATGCATCATTTTCATAAGTATATGGCTTTACAAATCAATGCATCGTGCACATAATATTCACTTTATCAAATAATGATAAATACATTTAGAACCACATATTCAATGAGTTCCAAAATCTATTTCTAAAACCATACTCTTCTTGAACTATGTGCCAGTTCGTAAGTATAACAGATATTTTAACACATTTTAGAAACTTATAATAATATAAATAATTTATAAACAGAAACAATAATACATTTATAGTTTAAGAAGAGCATGGGGCAAGTCATAGAAAGAATTATCTACTCACAGGGTAAGGATCTTGATTGGACAGCCCTAAATTGCACATTTTTAAGCTGAATTTGACCAATTAGACCTTAAAAACGTGTCCGGAGGGTCCAAAGACTTAGAAAATGACTCCGGGGAGCTTGGTCACTATTCACCGCTGAAAAACACTATTCATTTTTTTGCCGTCATTTTTAAATTTTTTTTACAGACTTTTATAAGTTCAGAAATGTTTCTTTTCCACCGAATATCAGCAGCTTTAAAGTAGATTATGGCACATATATTCAAAATTTGTGGCCACCGATTTTTGCCGAAATCATAGATAGATTTTGTTTACAGATTTTCAAGAATTACGGCCACCGATTTTAATGTTTTTCAATGTTTTGTCCAAATTTTTGACTTTCTATTTTGGCATCATTCTCTATTATGCTTTTCGTCTGTTTCACTGCATTCTCCCTCATTAATGGTGGGCAATGCAAGGTTCTTTTGCCTTATTACAAGGAAAGTTAATTTCTTTTCTTTGAAAATCAATTATTATGATATTCGAGTAATTAGTAAGTTAAAATAATAGAAATTTTGATAGAATTTATCTACCAAAAAAGGTACTTCAAAAAAAAAATTATTATATCAAGTATGTATAACTGTGTAAGTTGGCAGATTATGTGTAAATTAGAAAATATACCATGCTAAGTTGAGTCTAGTATTTAGGATTTGAATTATGTTGAGATTGGAATTCCACGTGTAAATAATTGTTGAGAAATGAGGTTTTAGAAGAAGCCATAAATTGTAAATATGGATAACCTGAGGCAATAATGATATAATAAGATATGAAAGAATTGTACTAGTATAATGGTAAAAAGAAGACATAAGTACAATTTTTTCGTTGTTTGGTATGTCAGCAAGTAAAAAAAATTTGGATATATATAAATAAAAATAATAAATGACTAGTATAGCCATAGCCATTGCCATTGTATGAACTTCTTACCATCTTAAGTGTGAAATTTTGACATGGAAATATTTTATAAAGTGATATTTGAAATGGTTATGTTCATAGCATGATTACTAATGATTTTTGGTAATAGTTATATTTTGATGAACATACTTATTATTGAAAGCATATTTTTGGCTATCATTGTGAAAAGAAAAGAAATGAGCACGGTCACATGGCAATCCGTGTGGTGCACCAGTAGGGGACGCCCTACCAACGGTTATGAATATGTCAATGAGAAAAGAAAGAGAAAGTGTGCCATGTCGGACGGAGCGAGATAAGCCCGTACCAGAGAGTAGAAAAATACTCACCCTGACCGGGGTAGCTTGATATGAGAATAAATTGATAGTCATCATATGATATTCTGAAAATAATCAATCCTGTCATACATGTCATTACTGTACGACTCTCATGTGCATAGATATAGTGCATTCATGTGACCAAATTTATTTACTGTAGTTTATACAACTGAACATGATATGGAAATATAGACACTAGTTAGGTTCCAGGAAATCACTCAAATGAAGAGATATTAAAAAGTAAAGATGTTATACATAAAAGGTATCCCCAATTATTTGAGTAATAAGGTTGGTAACTCCGAATTATGCCTTGATTTTATTCCCTACATATAGTAGGATGGGCTGAAATTCGGGGAACGAATTTCTTAAGGGGGGAAGAATGTAACATCCCATAATTTTTATTTTTAAATAATAATGTTTTGTTAAAAGAAATATTTTTATTTTTTTTAAAATGATTATATTATGTTAAAAAGAAGTCTATTTTTAATTAAAATAATTATTGTTTTGCTTGAAATAATTATATTGGTCTTTAATGAATTTTGTTGTATTTTTATAAATATTCTTTCTTTTATTATGTATAGAGATATTTATTTTATGATTTTTTTTATTAAGAATTTTATCAAGAAAAGTCATGATTTAAGAGTTTAACTAAAGGTTTACGAGAATGTAATTTTTAGAAATTTTTGAGATATTTTAAGATGAAAAACGGAATTTATATGACTTTATATAAAAGAAAATCTTATTATTTAATTAATAAATAATAATTATAATTATGTTTTTTTTAAAAAAAGGAGACAAGGAAGGGGGACGACGGCTTTGATTCAGAAATGGAGAAAATATTTTGATGAATAGTGAGTGAATAGTAACCTTTAACTTTTTTCTCTAAATCTGGAGTGCTTATAGGCTTCCGATCTCAAAACTGAGGATGTTATTGGATTCAGGACGAAGAGTACTACGGTTTCGACCGATCAATTTTTCAAATCAGCCGTTGAATCGCCGTAGATCTGAAGTAGAAAATCTCAGAAAAAGATAAATTTTAATACTCTTACTTAGAGACCTCTAATTGAAATTCTGACACCGTAGGTGGATTCAGGAGCTAGATAAACCTTAGGATATGAAATTTTTAAGCTATCTGAAAACTTTTTGTTCGTCGTGAATAGTGCTTTTTCGATAGATGAATAGTATTTTTCGAGGAGTAAATAGTATTTTCTGCGTAGTGAATAGTGACCAAGCTCCCATAGTCATTTTCTAAGTTTTTAGACCCTCCAGACACGTTTTTGAGGTCTAATTGGTCAAATTCAGCTTTGAAAAAGTACATTTTTAGGGCTGTCCAACTAGGAGCCTTACCTTGTGAGTAGATACTTCTTTCTATGACTTACCCCGTGCTCTTCTTGAATTATAAATATATAATTGTTTCTATTTACAATTATTTATACTATCATAAATTTCTGAAATGTGTTAAAATATTTATTTTACTTACGCACTGGCACATAGTTCAAGAAGAGTATGGTTTTATAAATGTATTTTGAAACTCATTGAATATGTGGTTCTAAATGTATTTATCATTATTTGTAAAGTGAATATTATGTGCACGATGCATTGATTTGTGAAGTTATATACTTGTGAAAATGATGCATGTCATATTATAAATGAGATTGAATGGCAAGCGTAAAACTCATGGCGAGTTACTTGATACTTTTACATGTATTTATATGTATTGATGAATAACGGTTGGTTATATGGCTTGTGATAGTACCGAATAGGGGACACCCTATTAGCCTAAGTGAGCCAAGGGAGGGCCGCTCCAACCAGGTGACAGTGTAATGTGAGGAGGCAGGAGGGTGATGTACTCACATTCCCTGATCACTTATTGTGACTATGGTCGAGGTCACTATGCGTATAGCAAATGAGTTATATTTTCATTGCATTGACCAGATTGCCGAGTGAGGCAGTTGCATTAAAAGTGATGATTTTATCTCCAAATCTTAATATTTTACTATACCTTATACAGCTGAGCATATCAACATTTGTTTAATGATCATACCGTGCAGCATATAGTTTTAGATATCTGAATATCATTTTATTTGAGAATATTTGAAATACGGGTCTCATATGAATGTACTTCTGAACTGTATTTTCTATGTGGTATATTTTAAAACATAAGTACATCCATATGCTAACCTAAGAGGTCATAGGAGGAATTATTTGCTCACTGAGTTGTCAAACTCGCTACACGATATTTTCACATTTTTCAGATAAGAATATCAGAGTATGATTCGGGAGATAGGTGATATATACTCTAGAATATACATAGGTGAAAATTATGATGATATGTTCTTAAGATAAGGGACAAGGCCCCTATGATTTAAGGATTCATTTCCATTTTCTTTTGTCTTAAACAAGTATGATAGGTTTTCCTTTTTTAGGTGGCAAATTTCTAGCCCTTGAATCTCCATTATTTGGTTGATATTAATTGTGTGGGATAGGAATGTTTTGTCCTAATGCCATGTATTATCATACCACTTGCTAAAATTATGAGTGTAGGATATAGATGTTTTTGTCCTAAAGCCTTGTATTATCATGCCACTTGCCAAAATTATGAATGTAGAATAACACCACTTGATAAATTTTTGTCTTAATGCCATGTAACCTAATCATTATTATTATTACATTATTATATCATCACTTAATTTATTTCATTTTATTTTTTCTCTTGGATTTGGGCTTATTCCTACCCATTATGGGCTTATTCCTACCCATTTTCTTTGCTTTGGATAAAATTCTACCTTTCTTGGAGGGCTTGGTCACATTTTCATAATTTTTGGGCTATCGGTTCAATTACTATATCCTAGTCCAAGTCTATATTTTATTTCTTGCTTAGGTTATCCAATGAGCTTGCTAGAAACTTATGTGAAGTGGAAAAACTCTATATGAAGTGTCCATAGATAAAAGCCCAATGTATGCGTAAAGATTTTAAACTTAGTAACTTTAGTTCTTGAATTAGGAAAAATTACCCTAATCCAATGTTTTTTTTGAAATTTTAAGACCTTTACTTGTTTCTAAAAATTTATCTTCCTTATCCAAGAATTTTGCATCTATGTTATTTCTATTTTTTTTTCCTATTAGGTTTTCCCTCTTTATTTGTTCTCTTAATGTTTTAAACATTTTCTATGTATATACATAAGTTGAAGAATTTCTAAGGATTATATTTCCTTAGATATCTAAACCATTGTCTAATAAATTTTATTTCCTTAATTAAATATTTATGTACTTTTAACAATAAAAGAAATGAAATTAGGGATGTTACATTTCTCTCCCCCTAAAAGAAATTTTGTCCTCAAAATTATAGAAATTACCTAATAAGAACAATTGCGGATATTTCTTCTTCATGACTTCTTCTAGCTCCCAAGTTGCTTCTTCCGGAGTCAAACCTTCCCATAAAACCTTAACAAGGGGAATTGTTTTATTTCTTAGTTGCTTCACGTCAGTGTCCAATATGGATGCAGGTACTAGCTGGTATGTCATGTTCTCCTTTATTTGGATTGGTTCATCCTGTATTACATGTGATGAATCTGGAAGATACTTCCGCAGCTGTGATACGTGGAAAACATTATGCAGGTTGGACAAATTAGGTGCGAGAGCAACTTGATATGCTGATGTCCCTACTTTCTTCAAAATTTGGTAGGGTCTCAAATATCGCGGACTTAACTTTTTAGTTTTAAGAGACCTACCAACTCTAGTAGTCGGGAAAAGTTTCAGAAATACATGGTCTCCTTCCTCAAACTCTAGAGGTCTATGTCTCTTATCGTAGTAACTCTTTTGCCGACTCTGAGCTGTAAGTATTTTGTTTCATATCATCCTGATTTGTTCAATGGTTTGTTAAACTAGATCAGGACCCAACAAGTTCTTTTCTCCTACCTCAAACCAACATAGTGGAGATCGGCACTTTCTACCGTATAAAGCTTCATAATACTAGAGTGATAGCTATTATTATAAGCAAAATCTACTAAAGGTAGGTACTTATCTCATCCTTTACCTTGCTCTATCACACAGGCCCTCAACATATCTTCTAGGGTTTGAATGGTTCGTTCTATCTGCCCATCAGTCTAAGGATGGTAGGCAGTACTGAACCCCAACTGAGTACCAAAAGCTTCCTGTAATGCCTTCCAAAACCTCGATGTGAACCTCAGATCTCTATCAGAAACAATATTTAAGGGAATTCCATACAATCTAACTATTTCCTGGACATACAATTGGGCGAATTTATCCAGTGAATAGTTAATTTTTATGGGCAAAAATTGAACAGATTTGGTCAATCTATCAATTATTACCCAGATAGAGTCATGTCCCACTGAAGTCTTAGGTAATCCCACAACAAAGTCCATTGAGATACTGTCCCATTTCTATTTAGGGATCTCAAGAGATTGTAGAAATCCCGCTGACTTTTGATGCTCCACCTTCACCCTTTGACAAATGAGACATTTCGCCACAAACTCGACAATGTCATTTTTCATCCCTAGCCACCAATACATCCTATTTAAATCCTAGTACATTTTAGTGCATCCTGGATGGACTGTGTATTTACTCTAATGCGCTTCCTGTAAGATCTTAGTCCTCAACTCTCGTTCTTGAGGGACACAAATCCTTCCCAAATACATGATTGCTCAATCTTCCATGACAGCAAAATTACCTTGGTCTTTATGATCCTGTAAGTATTAGTCATAAGCTTGAGCCTCTTTGATCTGGGCTCTAAGGTCACACCCTATACTTAAACCATTAATGACTAGATTCTTTGGAGTAAGAGTAGTGGCTAGCTTCAAATTTCAAAACTCCTCTAGCATCTACATCTCATACACCATCATCTGACCCATGTGTAGAGATTTTCGACTCAAGGCATCTACTACAACATTCTCCTTTCCGGGATGATACTTTATCTCAAACTTGTAGTCATTTAGGAATTCTACCCATCTTCGTTGCCTCATATTTAACTCCTTCTGATCAAAGAGGTATTTAAGACTCTTATGATCACAATATACTTCAAAGGTTACCCCGTACAAATAGTGTCGTCAAATCTATAAGGAAAACACCACTACTACCAATTCAAGATCATGGGTTGGATAGTTTCCTTCGTGGGGTCTCAGTTGCCTAGAAGCATAAGTAACTACTCTCTTATCTTGTATCAACACACATCCTAGCCCTTTCTTTGAAGCGTCACTATACACTTCAAAATGTCCTGTGGGGTCTGGAATAATTAAAACAGGAGGAGTGGTCAGTCTTGTCTTCAGCTCCTGAAAACTAGCTTCACATTGATCAGTCCATTTGAAAGGACTTCCCTTCATGGTCAATTTATTCAATGGCAAGGCTATACAAGAGAAGTTTTGTATAAACCTCCTGTAGTATCTTACCAAACCCAGGAAACTTCTGACTTCCGTAACCGTCTTTGGTCTTTCCCACTTAATCACTGCTTCCGTCTTGCTAGGATCTACAGCTACCCCTCTATTAGAGATGATATGTCCAAGAAACTTCACCTCTGACAGCCAAAATTCACACTTCTCCAATTTGGCATATAACTTTTTGTCTTTCAGCACTTGCAACACGATTCGGAGACGTTGTTCATGTTCTTTCTCACTCTTAGAATATATCAAGATGTCATCAATGAACACTACAACAAATTGATCTAGGTAGGGTCCAAAAATGCGATTCATGTAATCCATGAAAATTGCAGGTGCATTCGTCAACCCGAAGGGAATTATGAGAAACTCATGGTGCCCATACCTAGTCCTGAAGGCAGTTTTTGGTACGTCCTCCTCCTTGATCCTAATCTGATGATATCCTGACCTCAAGTCAATTTTAGAAAAGATGGAGGCTCCCTTTAATTGATCCAATAAGTCATCTATCCTAGGGAGAGGGTACTTGTTTTTGATAGTCACCTTATTCAGCTGTCTGTAATATATGCATAGTCTCAAGTTCCCGTCTCTCTTCTTAACAAACAATATAGGAGCTCCCCAAGGTGATACACTCAGTCTAATGAATTGCTTGTCTAATAGTTCATCCAACTGTTTCTTAAGTTCTTGTAGTTCCTTCGAGGGCATTCGATATGGTGCAATAGAGATAGGCCCTGTCCCAGGTAGGAGATCAATAGAAAATGGGTAGGAATAAGCCCAAATCCAAGAGGAAAAATAAAATAAAATAAATTAGGTGATGATATAATAATGTAATAATAATAAAGATTAGGTTACATGGCATTAAGACAAAAATTTAGCAAGTGGTGTGATTCTACATTCATAATTTTGGCAAGTGGCATGATAATACAAGGCTTTAGGACAAAAACATCTATATCTTACACTCATAATTTTAGCAAGTGGTATGATAATACATGGTATTAGTACAAAACATTCCTATCCCACACAAATAATATCAACCAAATAATGGAGATTCAAGGGCTAGAAATTTGCCACCTAAAAAGGCAAACCTATCATACTTGTTTAAGACAAAAGAAAATGGAAATGAATCCCTAAATCAAAGGGACCTTGTCCCTTATCTTAAGAATATATCATCATAATTTTCAAAATACAAATCTCCATTTCCTATGCATATCTTGACTAAGGAAGAGGAAGACAAGAACATAAGTTGTTTGTTTTCCACAAATTCAACAAAGTGTATCCTAATTGTGATAAGGTAGACCAATGATCATGAAAGGTGTATTATTTGGTGGTCTATTTAAGCAAAACCCACCCCTACAACATTTTAATTTCGTCCAAGTGAGGAAGAGAGAGAAATAGAAGCAAGGTAGAGTGAGGAAATGAGAGAAAGAGAGGAGAAGAAAGGAAGGAAGAAGAACGAGAAATTTAGAAGGCTAAGTACTCAAGGTAAGTTACCTTAATCTCTAATTGAATCCATTTTTCTTCTTCATCCTTGAGGTTCAAAAACTCACCCTCCTTCTCTTACCTAAGCTGCTAGAAAAGCTAAGGGAAGGGAGGAATCTTGCTACTTCTTTCAAGAGGAAATAAGAAAACCAATTCACTAAGTGAGCTAGGGAGATTCTTAGGTAAGTTTAACAATATTTCTTTTTGAAAAAAACTTTTGAAACTTATAATATTTATATGAGATTTTGATCTTAGAACTTTGATGATTGGTCATGGATGTTGTTATATCATGTTACATACTGATCTTGCATGTGATGTATGTTTGAATACTTAGATTGGTATAGAAAGTTCTGCATAGGTATGTCTATGGGTGGCAAAATTTTAAGCTTCTGTGTTTTAATTTTTGGGAATTATCTGTAGGGAATTAAAATAAATGATTAACATAAGAATTAAATATATATGTGCCATGGATTTGTAGCCATCGGAATCATTCAATTTGGAGTCCATATGAGATAGATATGGTCTGATTAGTAAGCAAAGGTCATAAAATGGTTCATCAGGGAAGAATATGTTAGGATAGCTTCTGTGTTTTAATTTCTAGGAATTATCTATATGGAATTAAAATAAATGGTTAACATAAGAATTAAAGATATACGTGTCATGGATTTGTAGCCACAGGAATCATTCAATTTTGAGTCCATATGAGGTAGATATGGTCCAATTTGTAAGTAAGGGTTAGAAAATGGTTAATCAGGGAAGAATATGTTAGGATAGCTTATGTGTTTTAATTTCTGGAAACATTTTGTAGGGAATTAAAATAAATGGTTAACATAAAAATTATTGCTATATGTGTCGCGGCATGATTACCATCTGAGTGAGATATGGACAGATTAGTAGATAAAGGTCAGAACCTATCTGAGAAGAAATAATCTATACTTTGAGGGAGTAATATCACCTTGATTTCTTAATATTTCGCTAAACTATTCAACATAATAGTTTTAGATAATTGTTTATCTTGAAATTGACAACAAGATCACCGACATCGGAGTTCAATTGAGGGAGTTATGCTTTGATTAGTAAGAGAAGGTTAGATATGATGAAAACCTGCATCAAGAAAATAAAGAAATAAAATTAATATTTAAAAAAGAAGACGAATCTTATAAATGAAAAGAATAAATGACTAGTATATGCCATAGCCATTGCCATTGTATGAACTTCTTACCATCTTAAGTGTGAAATTCTGACATGGAAATATTTTATAAAGTGATATTTGAAATGGTTATGTTCATGGCATGATTACCAATGATTTATGGTAATAGTTATATTTTGATGAACATACTTGTTATTGAAAGCATATTTTTTGCTATCATTGTGAAATGAAAAGAAATGAGCATGGTCACATGGCAATCCATGTGGTGCACTAGTAGAGGATGCCCTACCAATGGTTATGATTATGATTATGAGAAAAGAAAGAGAAAGTGTGCCATGTTGGACGGAGCGAGAAAAGCTTGTACCGGAGAGTAGAGGATACTCACCCTGACCGGGGTAGCTTAAAATGAGAATAAGTTGATGGCCATCATATGATATTCTGAAAATAGTTAATCTTGTCATACATATCATTACTGTATGATTCTTATGTGCATAGATATAATGCATTCATGTGACTAAAGATATTTTATGTAGTTTATACAGTTGAACATGACATGATGACCTATATTGATGGTAAATTATGATTTATTGTTGAACCTACTGGGATTTAATTCTCACTATATTTCTATATCATGTTCAGAAGAATAATTATGCAGATTTTCTCCATGACACTTATTGTTTCCGTACGTTGGATCGAGGTGCCCTACCTTGGGCAACTACCAGTTATATCAGATATATCTGTAGTATATGTGACTGAGATTCCGGTGGAGGTGTCGCCACCTGCACCAGTGTCCCCAGAAGTAGTCGACGTAGATGATTATAGCTAATATGTATCTTTTGTACAAATGTTTGTAAAATAATGGTGTGTATGGAAACTCAGTATTGTATCATTGTTAATAACAATTATGCTTGGTTAAAGTGATTATTATTACGAGTTAAATGGTTAGAATTAAAGTAGTAGTAACTTCATGGAATTTTACAAATATAAAATTTTTTTTTTTACATTTACATAAATGGAGTTGTTACATAATTGGTATCAGAGCAGGTCGATCCTAGATGGCCAGTGGGTGGATGGTTATCTGAATCAATCTTATAGTGTCTTTAGTATGTTGTGGTTGTGCTGTGTAGGGGATCAATGATTCATTTAGGTAAGAAATTAGTAGTGTTTCCTATCTATATGCCGAAGTGGTGTTATGACTGCTATTAAATATTTTTGAACTAACTATTGAGCTTGATCACCTCAATAGCAGCATAACTTTGTTTTTGCCACAGTAAGAAATGGCACCACCAACGAGGAATCCAGCAACCAATGCAGAGGAAACACTGCACAACCTGGCCACGGCAATTCAAGACCAAGTCATGACCACTAACCAAATTTTACAATATCTCCAAAATGCTAATAACCCAAATGGTGAGAATGGTGCTAACAATTGGATGATTGGAAAAGATAATGGCATATCCAAGTTCCTGAGGACTAGACCACCTTGTTTCCAAGGTGGCTATGACCCAACAGTAGTTGAAAGGTGGATAAGGGAATTAGAGAAAATCTTTGAAGTGATGGGTTGTACTGAAGAGCAGTAAGTTATTTTTGCTACATATATGTTTAAGGATGAAGCAGAATACTGGTAGCGTGGGGCTAGAGAACTTTTAGCTCATCAGGGAAGACAAATCACCTGGCAAGTGTTCAAGGACATTTTTATTGAAAAGTACTTTCCAAGTACTCTACGGGCAGAGAAAGAGATCGAATTTCTCCAACTCAGGTAAGGCAGCATGACCGTGGATCAGTATATCGCAAGGTTCGAGGAGCTGTCTAAGTTTTCCTCTTATCTGCGATATAACCCAGATGAAGCATGGAAGGCGGTTAAGTTTGAAGCGGGACTAAACCCGAAGACAAAGAATATTGTTATAGCTATAGACATCAGGGAGTTTGTACCTCTGATAAATAAATGTAGATTCCTGGAAAAGATTTTAAAAGCAGTGGAGGACGAGAAGTAAAGGAGAAACCTATGAAAGAGGAAGAAAATTTTTCCCAACCCTGGAAAGAACGTGAGAAGAAGTGGATATAGAGCTGGTAAGAGGCCATTGAATGCGGGTCCTAGACCATTTCAACAAGACTTCGCCCCAGTCAAGTGCGCTAAGTGCGGACGCATGCATCGTAACAGGCCATGCTACATGGGACAAGATGTCTGCTTCAATTGCGGACATAAGGGTCATTTTACGAGAAACTACCACAGAATGTGGGGAAGCAGCCAGAAGAGAGGCCTCAGGTGAAAGGAAGGGTTTTCACCTTGAGCGGCCAAGAGGTAGCTCAATCTTCTGAAATGATTCAAGGTATATGTTATATCTATGGATTTGCTCTTATGGTGTTATTTGACTCTGTTGCTAGTCATTCATTTATATCGGAAGAATGTATTAGGAAGTTTCAGTTTCCTATTTCTGAAAATCCCTATGAGCTATCCGTAGTAACCCCTACAAGGGAAAGGGTATTAACTTCCTCTGTATGTAAGGATTGTCAAGTCACCATCCAGGAGAAAACTTTTTTCTGTAGACCTCATCTGTTTACCTTTAAGAGGTATTGAGGTCATTCTAGGGTTAGACTGGATGTCTAGAAATTGAGTTTTGCTGAATTGTTGTAACAAGACCGTTGAATTTCTACCTCCTACTCCGAAAGAGGAGGTCCAGTTATTGATGCTAAATGCCAATCAAGTTAATATGGAGTTGAATAATGGAGTACTTGGATACATTCTCTTGTATTTATCAAACCTAGAAGTTGAATCGAAGCTTGATGAAATCCCAATAGCCAACAAGTTTTCTAAAGTATTTCCATCAGATATTCGAGGCTTACCTCCCAAGAGAGAGATAGAGTTCTCTATTGATCTCCTACCTGGGACATGGCCTATCTCTATTGCACCATATCGAATGGCCTCAAAGGAACTACAGGAACTTAAGAAACAGTTGGAGGAACTATTAGACAAGCAATTCATTAGACTGAGTGTATCACCTTGGGGAGCTCCTGTATTGTTTGTTAATAAGAAAGACAGGAGCTTGAGACTATGCATAGATTACAGACAGCTGAATAAGGTGACTATCAAAAACAAGTACCCTCTCTCTAAGATAGATGACTTGTTGGATCAATTGAAGGGAGCCTCCATCTTTTCTAAAATTGACTTGAGGTCAGGATATCATTATATTAGGATCAAGGAGGAGGATGCACCAAAAACTGCCTTCAGGACTAGGTATGGGCACTAGGAGTTTCTCGTAATGCCCTTCGGGTTGACGAATGCACCTGGAATTTTCATGGATTACATGAATGGCATTTTTGGACCCTACCTAGATCAATTTGTTGTAGTGTTCATTGATGACATCTTGATATATTCTAAGAGTGAGAAAGAACATGAACAACATCTCCGAATCGTGCTGCAAGTGCTGAAAGAGAAAAAGTTATATGCCAAATTAGAGAAGTGTGAATTTTGGCTGTCAGAGGTGAAGTTTCTTGGACATGTCATCTCTAATAGAGGGGTAGCCGTAGATCCTAGCAAGACGGAAGCAGTGATTAAGTGGGAGAGACCAAAGACGGTTACGGAAGTCAGAAGTTTCCTGGGTTTGGCAGGATACTACAGGAGGTTTATACAAAACTTCTCTCGTATAGCCTTGCCATTGACTAAATTGACCATGAAAGGAAGTCCTTTCAAATTGACTGATCAATGTGAAGCTAGTTTTCTGGAGCTGAAGACAAGACTGACCACTCCTCCTGTTTTAATTATTCCAGACCCCACAGGACATTTTAAAGTGTATAGTGACGCTTCAAAGAAAGGGCTAGGATGTGTGCTGATGCAAGATAAGAGAGTAGTTGCTTACGCCTCTAGGCAACTGAGACTCCATGAATGAAACTATCCAACCCATGATCTTGAATTGGCGGCAGTGGTGTTTGCCTTAAAGATTTGGCGATACTATTTGTATGGGGCAACCTTTGAAGTATATTGTGATCATAAGAGTCTTAAATACCTCTTTGATCAGAAGGAGTTATATATGAGGCAACGAAGATGGGTAGAATTCCTAAATGACTACAAGTTTGAGATAAAGTATCATCCCGGAAAGGCAAATGTTGTAGCAGATGCCTTGAGTCGAAAATCTCTACACATGGGTCAAATGATGGTGTATGAGATGTAGATGCTAGAGGAGTTTCGAAATTTGAAGCTAGCCACTACTCTTACTCCAAAGAATCTAGTCATTAATGGTTTAAGTATAGGGTGTGACCTTAGAGCCCAGATCAAAGAGACTCAAGCTTACGACCAATACTTACAGGATCATAAAGACCAAGGTAATTTTGTTGTCATGGAAGATGGAGCAATCATGTATCAGGGAAGGATTTGTGTCCCTCAAGAACGAGAGTTGAGGACTAAGATCCTGCAGGAAGCGCATCAAAGTAAATACACAGTCCATCCTGGATGCACTAAAATGTACCAGGAATTAAAAAGGATGTATTGGTGGCCAGGGATGAAAAAGGACATTGCCGAGTTTGTGGCGAAATGTCTCATTTGTCAAAGGGTGAAGGTGGAGCATCAAAAGCCAGCGGGATTTCTACAACCTCTTGAGATCCCTAAATGGAAATGGGACAGTATCTCAATGGACTTTGTTGTGAGATTACCTAAGACTTCAGTGGGACATAACTCTATCTGGGTAATAATTGATAGATTAACCAAATCTGCTCACTTTTTACCCATAAAAATTAACTATTCACTGGATAAATTAGCCCAATTGTACGTCCAGAAAATAGTTAGACTGCATGGAATTCCCTTAAATATCATTTTTGATAGAGATTCGAGGTTCACATCAAGGTTTTGGAAGGCATTGTAGGAAGCTTTTGGTACTCAGTTGCAGTTCAGTACTGCCTACCATCCTCAGACTGATGGGCAGACAGAACGAACCATTCAAACCCTAGAAGATATATTGAAGGCCTGTGTGATAGAGCAAGGTAAAGGATAGGATAAGTACCTACCTTTAGTAGATTTTGCTTATAATAATAGCTATCACTCTAGTATTAAGATGGCCTCCTATGAAGCTTTATACGGTAGAAAGTGCCGATCTCCACTATGTTGGTTTGAGGTAGGAGAAAAGAACTTGTTGGGTCGTGATCTAGTTCAACAAACCACTGAACAAATCAGGATGATACGAAACAAAATACTTACAGCTCAGAGTCGGCAAAAGAGTTACTACGATAAGAGACATAGACCTCTAGAGTTTGAGGAAGGAGACCATGTATTTCTGAAACTTTCCCCGACTACTGGAGTTGGTAGGTCTCTCAAAATAAGAAAGCTAAGTCCGCGATTTTTGGGACCCTACCAAATTCTGAAGAAAGTAGGGACATCAGCATATCAAGTTGCTCTCCCACCTAATTTGTCCAACCTGCATAATGTTTTCTACGTATCACAGCTGCGGAAGTATCTTCCAGATTCATCACATGAAATACAGGATGAACCAATCTAAATAAAGGAGAACATGACATACCAGCTAGTACCTGCATCCATATTGGACACTGACGTGAAGCAATTGAGAAATAAAACCATTCCCCTTGTTAAGGTTTTATGGGAAGGTTTGACTCCGGAAGAAGCAACATGGGAGCTGGAAGAAGTCACGAGGAAGAAATATCCGAATTTTTCTTATTAGGTAATTTCTGAAATTTTGAGGACAAAATTTCTTTTAGGGGGAGAGAAATGTAACATCCCTAATTTCATTTCTTTTATTGATAAAAGTACATAAATATTTAATTAAGGAAATAAAATTTATTAGACAATAGTTTAGATATCTAAGGAAATATAATCCTTAGAAATTCTTCAACTTATGTATATACATAGAAAATGTTTCTAACATTAAGAGAACAAATAAAGAGGGAAAACCTAATAGAAAAAAAATAGAAATAACATAGATGCAAAATTCTTGGATAAGGAAGATAAATTTTTAGAAACAAGTAAATGTCTTAAAATTTTAAAAAAACATTGGATTAGGGTAATTTTTCCTAATTTAAGAACAAGAGTTACTAAGTTTAAAATCTTTACCCATACATTGGGCTTTTACCTATGGACACTTCACATAGAGTTTTTCCACTTCACATAAGTTTCTAGCAAGCCCATTGGATAACCTAAGCAAGAAATAAAACATAGACTTTGACTAGGACATAGTAATTGGACCGACAGCCCAAAAATTATGAAAATGTGACCAAGCCCTCCAAGAAAGGTAGAATTTTATCCAAAGCAAAGAAAATGGGTAGGAATAAGCCCATAATGGGTAGGGATAAGCCCAAATCCAAGAGGAAAAATAAAATAAAATAAATTAGTTGATGATATAATAATGTAATAATAATAAAGATTAGGTTACATGGCATTAAGACAAAAATTTAGCAAGTGGTGTGATTCTACATTCATAATTTTGGCAAGTGGCATGATAATACAAGGCTTTAGGACAAAAACATCTATATCCTACACTCATAATTTTAGCAAGTGGTATGATAATACATGGCATTAGGACAAAACATTCCTATCCCACACATAATATCAACCAAATAATGGAGATTCAAGGGCTAGAAATTTGCCACCTAAAAAGGCAAACCTATCATACTTGTTTAAGACAAAAGAAAATGGAAATGAATCCCTAAATCAAAGGGACCTTGTCCCTTATCTTAATAACATATCATCATAATTTTCAAAATACAAATCTCCTTTTCCTCTGCATATCTTGACTAAGGAAGAGGAAGACAAGAACATAAGTTGTTTGTTTTCCAAAACTTCAACAAAGTGTATCCTAATTGTGATAAGGTAGACCCATGATAATGAAAGTTGTATTATTTGGTGGTCTATTTAAGCAAAACCCACCCCTACAACATTTTAATTTCGTCCAAGTGAGGAAGAGAGAGAAATAGAAGCAAGGTAGAGTGAGGAAAATGGTTCATCAGGGAAGAATATGTTAGGATAGCATCTGTGTTTTAATTTATGGAAATTATCTGTAGGGAATTAAAATAAATTGTTAACATAAGAATTAAAGATATATGTGTCATGGACTTTTAGTCACTAGAATCATTCAATTTGGAGTCCATATGAGGTAGATATGGTTCGATTAGTAAGCAAAGGTCTTAAAATGGTTCATCTGGGAAGAATATGTTAGGATAGCTTCTGTGTTTTAATATTTGGGAATTATCTGTAGGGAATTAAAACACATGGTTAACATACGAATTAAAGATATATGTGTTGTGGATTTTCAGCCACTGGAATCATTCAATTTGGAGTCCATATGAGGTAGATATGGTCTAATTAGTAAGAAAAGGTCAGAAAATGGATCATCAGCGAAGAATATTTTAGGATAGCTTTGGTTTTTTAATATTTGGGAATTATCTGTAGGTAATTAAGAAACATGGTTAACATACGAATTAAAGATATATATGTCGTGGATTTTTAGTCACTGGAATTATTCACTTTGGAGTCCATATGAGTTAGATATGGTCTAATTAGTAAGCAAAGGTCAGAAAATGGATCATCAAGGAAGAATATGTTAGGATAGCTTCTGTGTTTTAATTTATGGAAGTTATCTATAGGGAATTAAAATAAATAGTTAACATAAGAATTAAAGATATATGTATCACGGATTTTTAGCCACTGGAATCATTCAATTGGGAGTCCATATGAGGTAGATATGGTCCGATTAGTAAGCAAAGGTCAGAAAATGGTTCATCAGGGAAGAATATGTTAGGATAGCTTCTGTGTTTTAATTTCTGGAAATTATCTGTAGGGCATTAAAATAAATGGTTAACATACGAATTAAAGATATATGTATCATATATTTTTAGCCACTGGAATCATTCAATTTAGAGTCCATATGAGGTAGATATGGTCCCATTAGTAAGCAAAGGTCAAAAAATGGTTAATCAGGGAAGAATATGTTATGATAGCTTCTGTGTTTTAATTTTTGAGAACATTCTGTAGGGAATTAAAATAAATGGTTAACATAAAAATTATTGCTATATGTGTCACGGATTTTTAGCCACTGGAATAACTTAATTTGGAATTCATATGAGGGAGATATGGACAGATTAGTAGGTAAATGTCAGAACCTATCTGAGACGAAATAACCTGTACTTTGAGGGAGTAATATCACCTTGATTTCTTAATATTTTGCTAAACTGTTCAACATAATAGTTTTAGATAATTGTTTTATCTTGAAATTGACAATAAGATCACCGACATCGGAGTTCAAATGAGAAAGTTATGCTCTAATTAGTAAGAGACGGTTAGATGTGATGAAAACCTGCATCAAGAAAATAAAGAAATAAAATTAATATTTAAAAAAAGAAGACGAATCTTATAAATGAAAATAATAAATGACTAGTATATGCCATAGACATTGCCATTGTATGAACTTCTTACCATGTTAAGTTTGAAATTCTGACATGGAAATATTTTATAAAGTGATATTTGAAATGGTTATGTTCATGGCATGATTACCAATGATTTATGGTAATAGTTATATTTTGATGAACATACTTGTTATTGAAAGCATATTTTTGGCTATCATTGTGAAAAGAAAAGAAATGAGCACGGTCACATGGCAATCCGTGTGGTGCACCAGTAGGGGACGCCCTACCAACAGTTATGATTATGATTATGAGAAAAGAAAGAGAAAGTGTGCCACGTCAGACGGAGCGAGAAAAGCCCGTACCGAAGAGTAGAGGATACTCACCATGACCGGGGTAGCTTGAAATGAGAATAAGTTGATGGCCATCATATGATATTCTAAAAATAGTTAATCTTGCCATACATATCATTACTGTATGATTCTTATGTACATAGATATAATGCATTCATGTAACCAAAGATATTTTCTGTAGTTTATATAGCTGAACATGACATGATGAACTATATTGATGGTAAATTATGATTTATTGTTGAACCTACTGGGATTTAATTCTCACTATATTTCCATATCATGTTCAAAAGAATAATTATGCAGATTTTCTCCGTGACACTTATTGTTTCCGTACGTTTGATTGAGGTGCCCTACCTTGGGAAACTACAAGTTATATTAGATATATCTGTAGTAGATGTGACTGAGATTCCGATGGAGGTGCCGCCACTCGCACCAGTGTCCCCGGAAGTAGTCGACGTAGATGATTAAAGCTAATATGTATCTTTGTACAAATGTTTGTAAAATAATGGTGTGTATGGAAACTCAGTATTGAATCACTGTTAATAGCAATTATGCTTGGTTAAAGTGATTATTATTACGAGTTAAGTGGTTAGAATTAAAGTAGTAATAACTTCATGGAATTTTACAAATATAAATTATTTTTTTTACATTTACATAAATGGAGTTGTTACAAATAATACCTAAAACCTGACATCCTCCTACATGTACAGCTGTAGACACACAACCCATTAATCCACGGTTACCTCCACCATAGATTAAATGAATTTTTCTCCTGACCAGTACCATACCCAGGTTTTGTGCAACTTTCACATACTCTCCATCTTTTCTAGGACTGGAACCACAAAAGACACAAATATTTCGAAATTGACGAAATGCGATTCCCTCCATAACTGCACACACCTTAACTTGGAATATGAAAGTAAAGAAATTAATGTGTACATTTATAGAATTCAGAGAATGACATACTTATGTTATCTATGTGAATAAGCAGGGAATAATTAGAACAGTATGTGAGTGATTGGTGGATATTAGCTAAATTAAAGGTGAAATTTTCAAAAATGACGGCAAGCATGTATATGTATAGTAGTTGTGATAGTCACTCATATTAGGCATATAAAGAGAATAAGGTTAAGATATCACCATAAATTTGTCTTTTCCTTGTTGTCCTTAATGAAGTATTGATGTCTTGATTCTTGTAAGGAAGTTGTACGTGATAGGTGTAATTGTAAAAAAGTCGACTATCGGTATTATTAAGTTGACTAGCTATTTTGAGAAATTTTAATTTGGATTGGTTATTTGACAATTGATTGATTATATTTATTTTGAAGCAATCAACTGCATCCTACTAGTTACTACATATTCTTTGATTTTCACAAGCTTTTATAAGCTCAGGAATGTTTTTTTTTCATGTGCTATTTTTCCACCGAATACCAACAGATTTAAAGTAGATTTTGGCACGTATATTCAAACCTTGCGGCCACCGATTTTTGTCGATATAACAGCTAGATTTTTGTTTACAGATTGTCAAGATTTACGGCCACCGATTTTAATTTTATTTCAATGTTTTGTCTAAATTTCTAACTTCCTATTTTGGCACCATGCTCTATTAAGTATTCCACATTTTCTGCTGCATTGTTCTACATTCATATTTGGTATTAAATGCAATATTCTTTTTCCATATTATAAGGAAGATTAATTTCTTTTCTTTGAAACTCAGTTATTATGGTGTCCAAATTGGTTAGTAAGTGAAAGTAATAGAGATTTTGAAAGGAGTGGACGAATGATGATCTTATGGTGTTCTGATGAATGTAATCAAGAGAATTCGTAGTGTTGAAGTTCTTGAGTAATAAAATATGGGAAGTAGGATTTAAATTAATCTTTGAATTCTTAATTTAGAAATATGGAGAATACTATGAGAATCATGTCTAAAAATAATGTTAGTGATTAAGATATTTGTGTTAAAGGTTTATATTATACTAAATTGAGTATAGTATCTAGGATGTGAATTATGTTGAAATTGAGAATTCATGTATGAGTAATTGTTGGAGAAAAAAAAATCTTCTTGAAATGATTGGGTGAATTAAATGGGATTGACATAAGTTAGAATAAGGTGCTTTTGGATATGATAGAGAAAGGCTTGAAATTTTTGATAATGAATTTATTGGTGTTAATAAGAAGGTAGAGAGTTACTGTGATGAGGTAAGTAGAATTATTAGACATGTACCAATAGTACATAAATGTTATAATGGATTTTATGATAAAAATAGATGATAGATTAAGATGATGATATTCATGAGATGATGTTGACATGTGAGAATCAAATATGATTTGATAGAAGTCTGAAATAAGAAAATATAGTTACCCCAATTGGATGTGAATATGTTATTTTATGAGTGTGTTTTCTAATATCAATCTATAGATATATCCATGCGAGCTTGAGGATATAAAGTGAAATTGATTAGAAAAATGATAAGTCAATATAGGACAAAAGTCTAAAGGAATCATGAATGTTGAGCATTAGAAATTATCAGTTGGTGACCACATATTTTTGAAGAAATCACCAATGAAAGAGGTAATGATGTTTCAAAAGAATTACATATTATATTCTTCTTATGTTACCTAATTCCAAGAAATTCAATTGGACAAAAATTTTGCTTAATTATGGGTACAATTGATTTTTATTGTTAATCAACAAGTGAAGAACTTATTGATGAAAGAAATTCCTATGGTTAAGTTATATGACCAAAATCACTCAAGTGAAGAGACATATTAAAAAGTAAAGATGTTATATAGAAAATATATCCCCAATTATTTGAGCAATAAGGTTGGTAACTCCGAATTATGCCTTGATTTTATTCCCCACATGTGATAGGATAGGCTGAAATTCGGGGATTGAATTTCTTAAGAAGGGAAGAATGTAACATCCCATAATTTTTATTTTTACATAATAATGTTTTGTTATAAACAAATATATTTTTATTTGTTTAAAAATAATTATGTTTTACTAAAAGTAAGTCTATTTTTAATTAAAATAATTATTGTTTTGTTTGAAATAATTATCTTGGTCTCTAATGAATTTTTGTTGTATTTTTAGAAATATTCTTTCTTTTAATATGTATAAATATATTTATTTTGAGATTTGTTTTATTATGATTTTTATCAAGAAAAATCATGCTTTAAGAGTTTAACTCAAGATTTATGAGAATGTAAATTTTTATAAATTTTTGGAATATTTTAGGGTGAAAAACGGAATTTATATGAATTTATTTAAAAGACAATCCTATTATTAACTATTATTATTATTAAAAAAAATGAAAAGGGGAAAGGAGCGTAATAGGGAAAAGGGACGGAGGAGGCAAAAATTCGAGGAAAAAATGGAGAAGATGAATAGTGAGTGAATAGTAACCTTCAACTTTTTCTCTCGATTTAGAGTGCCTATTAGCTTCTGATCTCAAAACTAAGGATGTTACTGAATTCAGGACGAAGAATACTACGATTTTGACCGATCAAATTTTCAAATCAGCCGTTGAATCGCCGAAGATCTGAAGTAGAAAATCTCAGAAAAAGGTAAATTCTAAAACTCTTACTTGGAGATCTCTAATTGAAATTCTGACACAGTAAATAGATTCAGGAGTTAGATAAACCTTAGGATATGAAATTTTTCAGCTATCTAACAACTTTTTGTTTGTCGTGAATAGTGATTCCAGATGGTGAATAGTATTTTCCGTGCGAGTGAATAGTATTTTTCGGCGGTGAATAGTAACCAAGCTCCTAGAGTCATTTTCTAAGTTTTTGGACCCTCCGGACACGTTTTGAGATCTAATTGGTCAAATTTAGGTTGGAAAAGTACAATTTAGGGATGTCCAATCAAGAGCCTTACCCTGTGAGTAAATGATTCTTCCTATGGCTTGCCCTATACTCTTCTTGATATTTGAGCATGTATATGATTATGTTTATGACACATTTACACTTGGATATGTTTCTGAAATGCATTAAAATGATCTAAACTGTTTATAATTTCAAATATGATTCAATAAGAGTATAGTATTTGAAAATGGATTTCTGAACTCATGATGTATCTGATTTCACTTGTATTTATCATTATTTGATAAAGTGAATATTATGTGCACGATGCATTGATTTGTAAAGCTATATACTTGTGAAAATGATACATGTCATATCATAAATGAGATTGAATGGAAAGCGTAACGTTCATGGCGAGTTGCTTGATAAATATGACAAGCGTAAAACTCATGGCGAGTTGCTTGATAATTTTACATGTATTTATATGTATTGATGAATATCGGCTAGTTGTATGGCTTGTGACAGTACCGAATAAGGGACGCCCTATTAGCCTGAGTAAGCTGGGGGAGGGCCGCTTCAACTGGGTGACAGTGGTAATGTGAGGAGGCAGGAAGGTGATGTACTCACATTCCCTAATCACTTATTATGACTAGGGTCAAGGTCACTATGGGTATAGCAAATGAGTTATATTTTTATTGCATTGACTAGATTGCCGAGTGAGACAGGTGCATTAAAAGTAATTATTTTATCTCCAAATCTTACTATTTTACTATAGCTTATACAGCTGAGCATAACAACATTTGTTTAATGATTATACCGTGCAGCATATGGTTTTTGGATATCTGAATATCCTTTGATTTGAGAATATTTGAAATACAGGTCTCATATGAATGTACTTCTGAACTGTATTTTCTATGTGACATATTTTAAAATATAAGTACATCCATATGCTGACCTAAGAGGTCATAGGATGAATTATTTGCTCACTGAGTTGTCAAACTCATTATACGATATTTCCACATTTTTCAGATAAGAATATCAGAGTTTGATTCGGCAGATAAGTGATATATTCTCTGGGTGAGTCTACGTTGCTTCCAAGACTCACGGTCTTTGAATTATATTGTGTTTGTATTCTAGAGTGCTCTGAACGCTACAGGAAGGATCCCCGTTTCTGTTGTACTTTGATGTTTATAGACTTGGTATGTATATTGTGTATACATGAGAGATCCTATATGTATCTGTTCCCATGATAAAGAATTGAATTATGTATCTTTATGGAAAATAATAGAAGAAAAAAATGTTTATTTTACGTAACGTAAATTGGGGGCGTTACATTTTGTCATAATGCCATGTATTATTACCTACTTGTTGAAATTATGAATGTAGGATATAGATGTTTTATCCCAATGCCATATGACCTAATCTTGATTATTATTGCACTATTATTTCCTTCTTAGATTTGGGCGAATTCTTATCCATTTTCTTTGCTTTGGCTAAAATTTTACCTTTCATGGAGGGTTTGATCATACTTTCATGGTTTGTGGGCTATCGGTCCAATTTCTATATCCTATTCCAAGTCTATGTTTGATTTCTTTCTTGGGCTATCCTATTAGCTTGCTAGAAACTCATGTGAAGTGAAAAAAATTCTATATGAAGTGTCCATAGATGAAAGCCCAATGTATGGGTGGAGATATTAAACTTAGGAATTATAGCTCTTGAATTAGAAAAATTACCCTAATCCAATCTTCTTCAAATTTTAAAACATTTACTTACTTCACAAAAATTTATCTTCTTTACCCAAAAATTTCACCTCTCTTTAGTATGTTATTTCTAATTTTTCCTATTATGTTTTCTCTCTTTACTTATTCCCTTAATGTTAGAAACATTTTCTATGCATACACATATAGTGAAGAATTTCTAAGGATTATATTTACTTAAATATCTAAAAATTGTCTAATAAATTTTATTTTCTTAATTAAATATTTATGTACCTTTATTAATAAAAAAACAAAATTAGGGATGTTACATTAAATATTTATGTACCTTTATTAATAAAAAAAACAAAATTAGGGATGTTATATTTTATAATTATGTACCTTTATTAATAAAAAGCAAAATTCAGGATGTTACATGGTGAACCTGCTTCTCGTCAACATGGTAGAAGTACCTGTACCCGGGCTGCCTCCTCCACTAGCAGTACCCCAAGGGTTGATGGCCATAGGGGCAGTAGGATAGTAGTTATGTATATATGCTGTTGTATATGGGCTAACCCTATTGTTTTGGTGTAACCACACGGTACTTCGCCTTTTGAGTATATGCTTAGTACCTATGGTTACATGTGTACATACAAGCTAATCTCTAATGTGATGTAGACTTGTATATATATATATATATATATATATATATATAAGGTGTATATCTTTTTGGATCATTGTCTATATGTTGTGTTAATTGCTAAATAAAATCTAGTCATTACAAATTGGTATCAAAGCAGGTCAATCCTAAGTGGCCATAGGGGTGGATGGTTACCTAGATCGATCTAAGAGCACTTTAAATAAGATGTGGATAGATGGAGTAGAGTAGCATGTTGAAATTTTTCAAGGAAAAATTGCTAGCATTTTTCCTAATTTGTATACCTAATGATGTTATGACTACTGTATTATAAAATTTTCTTTAATTACTATTGAACCTGATCTCCTCAATAGTGACTAATTCTTTTGATTATACAGTAGGAAATAGCATCATCAAGGAGACATTTAGCACCAAGTGTGGAAGCTACTCTGTAAGTTCTAGCCACTGCTATTCAAGATTAGGTTTCTACAATGAATCAGATCTTGTGGCATATTTAGAACAATAGTAATGCCAATGGTGAGATGGGAGAGAATCCTAGGAACGCAGGAAATGGTAGGGCAAGTTTCATGAGAACCTGGCCTCTGTCTTTCATCAGGGGATACAATCCTTTGGTTACAGATAGGTGGCTAACGGAGATGGAGAAAGTTTTTGGGGTTCTAGAGTGTTCGGATGAGCAAAAAGTGAATTTTATTGTGTATATGTTGAAAGAAGTAGTAGAGTTCTGGTGGACAAGAGCTAGCGAATTGTTAGCTCACTAGGGTCAGCAGGTTACCTGGTCTATTTTTTGAGAGACTTTCTTGGACATGTACTTTCCCAAAAGTGTTAGGGTTGAGAAGGAAATTGAATTCCTCTAGCTTAGACAAGGGGGGCGATCGATTGACCAGTATATTGCAAGATTTGAAGTGTTGTCAAAGTTATAATCTTATTTAAAATACAATCTGGATGAATACTGAAAAGCAGTTAAGTTTGAAAGTGGTCTGAACCTGAAAATCCATAATGTAATAGTGGCCGTGAAGATTCATGAGTTTGTTCCTCTGATTAACAAGTGTCGGCTACTGGAGAAGAGTCTAAAAGTAGTGGAGCAAGAGTAGGACAGATGAGCCCCTTGGAAGAGAAAGAGAGAATTCTCGGCTCTTGACTGCTTTGTTAGGGGAAAAAAAATATGGCGGCAGGCAAGAAACCCTTGGCCATAATAGCTAGACCTTCAATGCAAAATGCCACCAGAAGCAAATGTAGGATATATGGGCGACATCATGGGAATAGACCTTGTCTCCAAAATTTGGTTTCTTTTTTTTATGCTGGCAAAAAAGAGCATATAGCTCGCCAATGTCCTTTAGAAGATGGGAAGAAGGTCAAACAGACTCAACAAGTGAAAGGAATATTTTTTACGTTGAGCGGGGCTGAAGCGAAACAAGCTCTAGATTTGATTCAAGGTATGTGTTACCTTCATGGTTATCCTCTAATTGTGCTCTATGATTTGGGTGCCAGTCATTCTTTTATATCATCTGTTTGTGTGGAGAAACTGCTTTGTCCCGTGTCTAATTTGACATTCGATTTAATGGTATTATACCCTACAGAAGGAAAAGTGAGTACATTTTTAGTCTATAAAGACTGTCCCATCGAAGTATATGGCATATCCTTTATTATAGATCTAATTTGTTTACCCCTAGAAGATATAGATGTGATTCTGGGGATGGACTGGCTCATTCGTAACTAGATCTTTTCGGATTGCTACACGAAGACTCTTGTTTTTCCTTCCAGATCTGATAAGGAATTCAAAGGTAAAGAAGACTAGGTCAATGAACTCCATAAGGAGATAGTTGATGAGGATTCAGACTGAACTCTTTTATGTGCTCTTAACCCGGGAGCCAAGTAAGAACTGATAAAGATTTCAATAGTTTGTGATTTTCCAAAAGTCTTTTCTTTGGAAATTTCTAAACTGTCGACTAGGTGAGAAGTGGAATTTTCCATTGATTTGGTGCTAGCAATGACTTCTATTTCTATTACACCGTACAGGATGGCTCCTGTGGAGTTAAAAGAGCTTAAGAAGCAAATTGAAGATCTCTTGGAAAAGAATTTTATCCGACCTAGTGTTTCACTCTGAGGAGCTCCAGTGCTATTTGTAAAGAAGAAAGATAGAAATCTACGATTATGTATTGATTACAGGCAGCTCAATAAGGTGACTATCAAGAACAAGTACTCGTTGCCAAGAATAGATGACTTGTTAGATTAGTTAAAAGGGGAAACCATTTTCTCCAAGATAAATCTAAGGTCAGGATATCATTAGATTCGAGTAAAGCAAGAAGATATTCCCAAGATAGCCTTCAAAATGTGAGAACAGTTTTCTGGAGTTTAAGACTCGGCTTACTACACCTCTAGTTTTGATTCTCTTGGATCCTTTGGGATGCTTTAAAGTCTATACAGATGCTTCCAAGAAGGATCTAAGGTGTGTCTTGATGCAAGAAGGTAGGGTAGTTGCCTATGCCTCCAGACAACTGAGTTGGCATGATGAAAATTATCCCACTCACAATCTGGAGTTGGCTATTATAATTTTTGCCTTGAAGATTTGGCGGCATTATCTATACCGGGCAGTGTTTGAAGTATACAGCGATCGCAAAAGTCTAAAATATCTTTTCGATCAGAAAGAATTGAACATGAGATAGAGAAGGTGGATGGAATTCATTGATGATTATAAATTTGAACTAAAGTATAACTCAGGGAAAGAGAATGTGGTAGCATATGCATTAAGTAGAAAATCTCTACATTTGAGTCATATGCTTATGAAAGAGATGAGCTTGATTAAAGAATTTAGGAATTTAAGGTTCTTGGTGGTAACTATACCTAAAAGTTTGCTTGTCTGTGAGCTATGGGTGGAATGTGATTTGAAAACACAAATTAAGGAAGAGCAAGCACGAGACCTTTTTCTTCAAAGTTGACATGATTCACCAGACTTTATGAGGTCCAAAAAGGGAATTATCCTCTATTGGGGAAAGATATGTGTGCTATAAAGAGAGGAGTTGAGGATAAAATTTTTGGATGAAGGAAATCAGAGTAAATATGCTATCCATTTGGGAGACACAAAGGTGTATCAAGATTTAAAGAGATCCTTTTGGTGGCCAAGAATGAAGAAAGATATACCGGAGTATGTAGTAATGTGCCTATTGTGAAGAATGTTGTGCTGGATGTGTGGACACACCAGAAGAGATATGATTAGAAATGAATGCATTAGAGAGAAGGTTGGGGTAGCACCTACTGTGGAGAAGATGGTTGAATCTCGCTTAAGATGGTTTGGTCATGTGTGGAGAAGACCTACAGAAGCCCTAGTGAGAAGAGTAGATTAGATGGAGAATAGTCCAATAATTAGAGGTAGAGGGAGGCCAAAGAAAACAATAAGTGAAACTATTAAGAATGATTTAATAGTTAATAACTTATCTATTGATCTCATTCATGATTGGCCACTGTGGCGCCGTTTGATCCATGTAGCTGACCCCACCTAGTGGGAAAAGGCTTAGTTTTTGTTGTTGTAGTAACGTGCCTAACTTGTTAGAAAGTCAATATTGAACATCAAAGGCCTTCTACAATGCTACAATCCTTGGAGATTCTCGAGTGGATATGGGATGACATTGCCATGGATTTTGTTGCTGGTTTATCTAGGACTCAAGCTGGTCATGACGCTATTTGGGTAATAGTGTATAGATTGACAAAACCTGTACACTTCTTACCTATAAGAATTTACTACTCGCTGGATAAATTGGCACAACTTAATGTGAAGGAGGTTGTTCGATTGCATGGGGTTCCAAGCAGCATCGTTTTAGATCGAGACCATAGGTTTACTTCCAAATTTTGGAAAGCTCTAAAAGGAGCTTTCGATACTACAATTTAGTGCTGCATATCATCCATAAACAAACGGTCAAATCGAAAGAACAATAAAGACAATGGAAGATATATTGTGAGCATGCACCTTAGATCAAGGAAAAGAATGGGATAAGTATCTCCCTTTAATGGAGTTTTCTTATAATAATAGTTACTGTGTGAGTATTGGGATGGCACCGTATGAAGCTTTGTATGGCAGAAGATGTAAATCACCTCTGTGTTGGCATGAAGTGGGTGAGAGGAAATTGTTAGGTCCTGAGATAGTTCAGCATACTACGGAGCAAATACAAAGGATTCAAGACAGGATGCGAAATGCCTAGAGTCGACAGAGAAGTTATTATGACCAAAGGAGGAAGCCTTTGCATTTTTAAGAAGGGGAACACGTATTTTTGAAGATCTCTCCGACTACTGGAATTGGTCGAGCTATGAAGGTTAAGAAATTAAGCCTATGTTAAATAGGACCTTACCAGATACTTAAGAAAGTTGGGTCATTGGAATATCAAATATCCTTACCCCCAAGACTATCAAACCTGCACAATGTGTTTCACAACTTCATAAATATTTGCCAGATCTATTGCATGTTATTCAGGAGGAAGAAGTAACAGTAAAAGAAAACTTCACTTTTCAACTGGATCTAATTGTAATTCTAGACATAAGTGTAAAACGACTATGTAGTAAAACTGTTATGTTGGTGAAGGTATTATAGAGAGGGTTGTCCAAGGAAGAAGCTACATGGGAGAGGGAGGAAGATATGAGGCACTTTCATCCACACCTATTTAAGAATAGGTAAATTTTTGAATTATAGGGACAAAATTCCTTTTAAGGGTTGAGGGAGAAATGTAACACCCTAAATTTTCTATTAGTACCTTCATAAAATAGAATGTTCAGAAAAGTTAAAAAGGATTAAATTGAGTATATATAAGAAAATGATTATGAATATTAAATAAGGAATTTCTTGTTTTTAAAAGGAAATAACTAAGGACGTAATAGTAATTTCTTTGTTTGCAGGACTATAAATGGGCAACAATAATAGGGATAAGGAACAATGAAGAGAGTTCCACAAAAAGCCATAGTAGTACACCTAAAGAGGAGATTAAACACTTGGCAAAATTTCTAACTCAACAAACAAGGCTGAACCTAATGGCATAGTCCCAATGTAATTGAATGGCATAAATGAAATTGTTAGAGATTTAAAGGGTTTTGGTTAAGGGAGAAGAAGTTTCTCCAAGAAGCTATAATATTTAATTCTTTTCCCCTTGACTTGGTGAATAAGTCGCCAGCCAGCCACCAAGAAGCAAAAATAGCCACGGCAAGAGAGAAAGAGGAGAAAAGGAAAAGGGAAGAAGAGAATGAGGAGAATAGTTAGAAACCTCAAAGAGAAGGTGGAAAATTTGAGTTAATCCTCCTTAAGTTTGTGTTTTAGTCATGGATTTCTTGGATCTTATGGTGGGGAAAAAATATGCAGCTTAGTAGTGGAAGCTAATGGGAGAAACCCAACCAAATCTAGTGAGATAAACAAACTTGTGTAATATGAAAGGTAAGATCAACACCCTATTTATGATCTTTCTTGATTGAATGGCTTGATGTGTGACTTATATATTAATGGAAGCATAATGGTAGAATAAATGAAAACATTGATGATGCATTTTTGGTATTGATGGCTGACTTATATATATGTGCATAAGGTGATAATTTGTGAGAAATTGTTGTGGTTAGTTTTGGAGTTTAATTCATGATTTTTGAAGGATATGTGTTATGGATAATCTGAATTTTATATGCCTAAAATATTGGATTGGATGTTTTCTGGTTTGATGGCTGGTTTAGGAAGAAAAAATATAGTTTTTCTGACTTTTGTGCCTAGAGCAAAGCTGTGCTTCGGTCTGGTTTTGGAAAAGGGTGTAGAAAACAAGTGGAGCACGGTCGTGCTAGGTGACACAAGCATACCGTGCCTTGTGCGGATATTTAGGAAACACGAGCATGAAGCACAAATGTGCTTCATGCTATTTTGCTCATTTTGTTACTTTCTTGTTTCCTTTTTGAATCATAACCAAGAACCAGTGTTTATGAAACTATAATTAGAGTTCTATGAGCCATATATTAGAGAAAATAAGGTGACCCTGCGACATGCGGCACCTTATAGTGGTAAGACGACTGAAGGGTCATGGCTATGATACGGTATCGGGATAAGGGACTCCCTATAGCCTAGGGTGGTCAATGTCGAAAAGACTGCTCCGACCAAGAAACCCATTGGTGGGTGAGTAGTAGGAGGGGTAAGGGCTTACGCCACACTAAGGTTAGAAAATTGAGAAATTATCAAATGATGAGCCACTACTAGCAATGTATAGGTACCTTATTAATACATAGTCTATTATATTTACGTAGTATTGATGCATAACCTATATAAAAACTGTATGTGTATATTGTAACTTTATTGTACAAAAGAGAAAATATTTTCTGTAGCTTGTATTGCGGAACATAACGCGTGAGTTTTCTATTATGCTTCTGATTTATGGATGTTGTTCTTGCTGGGATTTTATAACTCTCTATGTTGTGGTGTTATGTTCAGATCATCAGCATGTCGTTCGTGGTTTTGTCCATCCTGCTTGAGTTATAGATTGTGGATGTCCCCTACTTGGGATATTTCACAGTTGTGGTGAACCTACTTGTTGTCAACATGGTAGAAGTACCTACACTCAGGTTGCCTCCTCCACCAGCAGTACCCTAGGGGTGATGGCCACGGGGGCAGTAGGATAGTAGTTATGTATATATGTTGTTGTATATGAGCTAACCCCATTGTTTTGGTGTAACTTCACAGTACTTTGCCTTTTGAGTATATGCTTAGTACTTAGGGTTACATGTGTACATACAAACTACTCTCTAATGTGATGTAGACTTGTATACATATATATAAGGTGCATATCTTTTTGGATGGTTGTCTATATGTTGTGTTAATTGCTAAAAAATAAATCCGATCGTTATATGAATCAATGGCTAAAATGATAAAAAAAATAGTCAAGTTGGTGGTTGGTGCTATAAAGCTTGGTGTAGTACTACCCAGGGGACTTATCAAAATTTGTCCTGATTCATATTCAAGGAGACTAATTGAACAAATTTTTTATAACATTTCTAAAGCAAGTAGGACCAACAAGTCTAGAGTTATATATAATTATGTAGAGTGACAAGCAAAAGAAAAATATATTCCCACTGACACATGAGAAACATTTTTTGCTTTCAAAATACATGGCAAATTATAAATAAACATAAATCAAAAGTTAAGGAATTTATCAATCCTAATAATTCCAAAGAATACATTGAAAATAAAATGTTAGAACTTCAAAAATATCAAAAAATAAAATAAAAGTATGTACCTTAAAAGTTTTCTAAAAATAAAATAACTTAGCAAAACTCAAGTAGTTATAGTAATAAAAAATGATTAAATGTGAGCATTTAACATAAAAAATTACTTAAAGTCAAGATTTTTAAGCGAGTATAACAAAGATAAGAAAACTTGGCTTTCTTGATGCTTTAATACATAAAAAAAGGATGCATGTTCTGTCACTTATTTTGGTGATGGTTGAATTATATAAAATACATAGTCGTAGGATCGAAACTACTATAGTAAGGTTACAAATCAAAAGAATTGATGCAAAAATCAACCATTACATAAATAAATGAAGGTTACAACAAAAGGTGCCAATTCATGTGAATTGGTAGATAGAACCAACTAGGCTAACATTAGAAACATACATATATATAACCAATACCAAAACCAGATTCTTGTGAGTAAAGCTTTTCTAATTATAGAAGCCTAAGATGTGTTGTATCATTCATCATTTTAATCTACCGACTAGCTTTTAGAGAATGTTGAACCATTATCATTGAAGATTCTTCTATGTGGATCCCATGTGAAATCTGGGGGTTGCATCCAAGAAGCCCAATTAAAAGGAACTTAATTGGCACTAAATGACTAAAAAATCATACACAAGAAACATAAGATGAATATTTCCTTCCTTTTGTTATATCTTAATGCATTTTTTTGTTGCCTTCCTTTTGTTCTTTATTAATGCTTTTGTTCTTCTTTAAAGATAAGGACTCCACTACTTTCCTATGTCACAAGCCTTTGAATAAATAAAAAAAGATTAGAAATTGTGTTAATAGAATTCAAATCAAGCTACTCCCAAACTAGTATGATTTCCATAATAAATGTGATTAAAAAAAGTCATAGCCGCCACAGTGAATGCCATTCTCAAATTCAAGCTTTTAAATCACCTTTCATATTTTGATATTTATGGTTATTTAGTCTATCCTTAAGTTGCATTCTTCTTTTTCTTTCTTAAAATTCATGATGGCAGCTTCCCTATATCTATTGGCAAGAGCCTTGCTAGCTTGTATCTTTTCTTTTTCTCACAATCTTTGATTCTTGGTTAACTTTATCAAGATAAAAGGTATGGTGGGATAAGACTGAAAATAAGAATCCTTAATCTCCCAAAAGTAGGATGGAACAAACCATTTACCTAGAAAATATATCTCTCATACAAATGAATTTTTGTTTACCTTATGGGGGACATTTCAATGGCTTACCATGTCTCTACTTTTACAAGAATGGATTTGGTGTGATAGTTATAAGAGACATTGTTTATTGCATATTTGAATGAAAATTCACCCCCCACTATGGATTAAATAGGGAAAAATAGAAACATAAAGAACCCAAAAAGGAATAGAAAGTGCAACATTTGCTATCAGTCCGAATACATACCATGAACTGCTTAGGATTCTGATACTCTATGAGTTTCCAGAGGTTTTTCCATTTGAGATCTCTGAACCTCCACCAAAGAGAGAAGTGGAATTTTCCATAGATCTGGCACCAAAAGCAAGACCGATTTTTATTACTCCATATAGGATGTCTGCTATGGAACTGCAAGAGCTAAAGAACCAGATTGAAGATTTGTTAGAAAAAAGCTTCATTCGACCTAGTGTATCACCTTGGGGAGCACCTGTGCTATTTATAAAGAAAAAGGATGGCAGTCTGAGATTGTGCATTGATTACAGGCAACTAAATAAGGTGACTTTTAAGAATAAGTATCCATTGCCCAAGATTGACACTCTGTTAGATCAACTAAAAGGAGCTATGATTTTCTCAAAGATAGACTTGAGGTCGAGGTATCATCAGATTGGAGTTAAGGAAGAAGATATTCTGAAAATAGCTTTCAGAACTCGGTATGGACACTACGAATTTTGGGTAATGCCGTTTAGGGTCACAAATGTGCCGAAAATCTTTATGGACTACATGAATCGCATTTTTAGACCTTATCTGGATTAGTTCATAGTGGTATTCATAGATAATATCCTAATCTACTCTAAGAGTAAAGAAGAACATAGCCAGCATCTTCGGCTACTACTTCAGGTGTTGAAAGAAAAGAAACTCTTTGCAAAGTTAGAGAAATGTGAATTCTAGTTAGAAGAAGTAAAGTTCTTAGGTCACGTAATTTCTAGAGAGGCTGTGTCAATAGATCCTAGTAAGACCGAAGTAGTGCTGAAATGGGAGAGACTGAAAACTGTGACTAAGATCAAACATTTTCTGGGTTTATTAGGATATTATAGAAGATTCATACATGGGTTTTGTAACGCCCGGCTATTTTTTTTGTAAATGCAAGAGATCTGATATACCATAAGCTAAACAACCCATGCATTCATACATTCCAAACTATATACATCAGAGTTTAAAAGCATATATATATACATACATATGTAACCCGAGGTACAGAGCTTACAACACAAAAAGGCGGAGTACCATGGGGTTACATCAAAACAATGGGATTAGCCCATTTACACAACTAGGGTTAGCTATACATAATAAGCTATCCTACGGCCCAACCCTGGCCATCACCCCTGGGGTACTGCTAGTGAAGGAGGTGGGCTAGGAGCAGGAACTTCTATCATAGTAATCACCATCAGGTTCACAATGATAGTGAACTGTCCCAAGTAAGGCTCTAAAATCACCTAAATTGGAGTCAATATGAGGGAGATATGACCCAAGAAGTAAGCAGAGATCAAATTAGAGTCTGGAATCCAAGATAGTAAATATGTGCTTTAGTGTTCAAATTTTTAGGAATAATCTGTAAGGAATTTAAAGACATGGTAAACATTAAAGTTATAGGTAATTGTCTTATATTTAACCATACACCAAAATCACCTTAATCAGAGTTTAAATGAGAGAGTTATGGTCTAATTAGTGAGGGAAGGTCACAGAACAAGAAGAGTCTGGAATCTAGGATAGTAAATATGAGTGCTTTAGTATTCAAATTTCTAGGACTAATTTGTAAAGCATTTGAAGACAAGGTAAACATAAAAGTTGTAGTTAATTGTCTTGGCTTTAAACAAACACCAAAATCACCTTACTCGGAGTTGAAATAAGACAGTTATGGTCTGATTAGTGGAGGACGCTCACAGAACACGGTCAAGCCGTGTTCTGAGTTCCATAGTTGTGTTTAGTGATGGAAAACCCTCTTTTTCACTTTTTTCTATATGAAAAAGAACCTTATTTGTTGAAGGGATTTTAGAAACCAAATGACCAAGAGAAATACTTTTAAAGTGATGCTTTTATATCACCAAAACATTATTTTCTTTACTTGATTTCAAAAGGCTTACATTGAATATTGTTATGAGAAATGGGATAAAAAGGAAAAAAAAAGTGGTGTTACACTATACCCACAACTACCTCGTCCATCTCTTCCTTTCCCTGCCATTATTAAAACCACCTGTTACATATAAATAGATCATGTTGTCAATTCAACACTTAAAGGAAAAAAATGCTTTAATATATGAGAGCATTACAAAATTGACCTATAATTCAATACCTAAGTTATTTTATTGCCTTGTTCACAAAAATAAAAATATCATCCATGATTATAAAAAAAATTAAGTGCATGCAAAGAATCTAAGACAACAAACAATTAAGTGTTATGTATACATTTTACATTGTACGAATTTTCACATTGAGTCTTCAAATAAAAAGTGTCCCTCATCACTTCTTCTTCCATCGTCTCATCTTTATTATAATTGATGTAATCAACTTTTCTAGAACTTATTCCCTCACTCTAATTATTAACAATTTGAAGTTGAACATCATCTTGACATAATGCCATTGTAATATCATTTTGGTCCTCACTATGAATAAAAAAAATTATGTTCAACCTTCTCTTGTTGATAAGAACTTTTAGTAGAAAATTATTCCATTCATCATTTTTACAGGGCATGCTAAAAAGATCACGGGGATTTGTTTTCACAATAACTAACCAATCTCGATCGACAATGTCATATAAATAGAAAACTTGTCCTGCTTGAGGTGCCATGAAAAATGGTTCATTTGTATTCAATGAATAACGAGTATTCACACTTGTATATCTATATCTGTCAACTTTATATCCCATTCCCAAATGATCAATGTCCCACCAGTGACACTTCAAGAGATATATTTTTCCTCCACTTAAGAGAGCTCATAAATATCCTCGATGACACCATAATATTTTTTCTTAAGATTTGAATCATCTCCTTTCATAAGAACTCCACTATTTTGGGTTTTTATTTAAGATTCAAGATCTCGTGTATGAAACCTACATCTATTGATAAAAAATTTGTATACCTACACAAAAATCTCTAAGGAGCCATGGCTAAGCTAATTAGGTCATCATCTCTTTGCCACTATGATCCTTGTAACATCCCTAGTTTCTTTTTCTTTTATTAATAATGACACATAGATATTTAACTAAGAAAATAAGATAATGATAAAAAAAATTAATAAGAAATTTTGATAGATATCTAAAATAATATAAGTCTAAGAAATTCTTCACCTTATGTGTATGTGTAACACCCCTAATGATTTTTATTTAATTAATAAAGGTAAACAAATATTTAATTAAGTAAATAAAACTTATTAAACAAATTTTAGATATATAAGAAAATATAAATCTTAGAAATTCTTCACCTTATGTGTATGCATAGAAAATATTTCTAACATTGAAGGAATAGGTAAAGAGAGAAAATCTAATAGGAAAAAAATTAGAAATAACGTCCTAAATAGGGGTGAAATTCTTGGAGAAGGAAGATAAATTTTTGGAAGTAAGTAAAGGTCTTCAAATTTCAAGAAGATTGGATTAGGGTAATTTTTCCTAATTCAAGAGCTAAAGTTCCTAAGTTTATCATCTTGACATCTCCACCTATACATTTGGGCCTTTACCTATGGACACTTCATATAGAGTTTTTTCACTTCATATGAGTTTTTATTAAGCCAAATGGATAGCTCAAGCAAGATACATAACATAGACTTGGACTAGGATATACTGGTTGGACCAATAGCATAAAAATCATAAAAGTGTGGCTAAACCCTCTATGAGAGGTAGGAATTTCAGCCAAAGCAAAGAAAATGGGCAATAATGAGCCCAAATTTGAGAGGAAAAAATAAGAACCATGTGATGAAACAGTAGTGTAATAATAATCAAAATTAGGTCACATGGCATTAGGACAAAACATCCATATTTTACACTTATAATTTCAGTAAGCCATGTGATGAAATAGTAGGTAATAATACATGGCATTAGGATAAAACATTCCTATCCTACACAAATAATTTCAGCCAATCAAGGGAGACTTAAGGGCTGGAAATTCACCACTTAGAAAGGTAAATCTACCATACTTGAGTGAGACAAAAGAAAAAGGAAACGAATCCCTAAATTAATGGGACATTGCCCCTTGTCTTGAGAACATTTTATCATGACTTTCAAATAACAAATCCTCTTTTTGTTATGCATATCTTGACTAAGTGACAGGAAGACAACAATATGATTTTTCTTCCCCCAAAAAGCAACCAAGTACATCCTAATTGTGATAAGGTTGACCCATGATTATGAGAGGAAGACCACTTAATAATTTATTTAAGCAAAAACCACTGTTATAACATTAGAATTTCGTCCAAGAGAGGAAGTGAAAAAAATAGAAGCAAGATAGAGTAAGGAAAGGAGAGAAAGAGCGGAGAAAAGATAAAGGAAGAAGAAGGAGAAGTTTAAAGGACTAAGTACTCAAGGTAAATTAGCTTAATCTCCACTTGAATCCATCTTTTCTCTTCATCCTTGGGGTTTAATACTCACCCTTCCTCTCTTATTCAAGCTACTGGAAAAGTTAAGGGAAGGGAGGAATCTTGCCACTTCCTTCAAAAGGAAACAAGAAAAGGAATTCACTAAGTGAGCTAGGAAGATCTTTAAGTAGGTTTAACAATATCTCTTTTGGAAGAAAAGCTTTGAAATTTGTAACATTTATATGAGATTTTGATCTTAGAACTTTGATACAATTTACAATATTTGCTACTTTAATGATTGGCCATAGATGTTGCTATATCATGTTATATGTTGATCTTGCATGTGATGGATGTTTTGAATACTTCAGTCGATGTGGAAAGTTATGCATAGATATGGCTATGAGTGGCCAAATTTTAGGGCTTTTATGCTGCTGTTATGTATATTTGAATGCAATAAAAAATTAATAGAATATGATTAGATTGATAAAATGAGTATAGCCTTAAACACTTAGAATAAAACCATGAGAAATTTCTGTTGGGAAATACCCTTAATAATACATGATTTAATTTCTATTTTCTTGAGAAGTAGATGATGGAATATGTTAAATTAAGTGTATGGAATCTAATTAAAATGTTGAAATGAGTAACCTTCTAGTTAGATGTAAATTAGGAATAAATTGGAAGTTGACGTAATAAAAGGATGAACTAGAACCTGAGGAAGGGTTTGGTTAGAAAACTGGATTTTGGAGTAACTAGAGAAGTTTCTGTTTGTGAAATTATGGGAAGAATCGGTTAGGAATTAAAAGAAATGGTTAACATTATAAATGTACATATAAGTCTCATGAATTTTTAGCCATTGGAATCACTCAATGTGGATTCCATAGGAGGGAGATATGGTCAAATTAGTAAGTAGGGGTCCGAACATACCTGGGAAGAAATAGCATTGAACTTAAGGGAGTAATAACACCAGGACTCCTTACGATTTCACTAAGCTGTTCAATATAAGAGTTTTAGAGGATTTTCTTAGCTTTAAATGGACATAAATTTTACCTTAATTACAGTTAAAATTAGGGAGTTATGCTCCAATCGGTCAAGTTGGATGAAAACCTACATAAGGGACAACACACAACACAGAGCATGGTTGTATTCCTAGACATGAAAAGGCCATGTTCGGTGTGGGTAAGGGCTTTTTGAAGCCTAGAACATGGTTGTGTTATAGGACATGGCCCAGGCCATGCTGGAAGTTGGTAACACTATAAGAAAGCTGACATTCAATGGTGAACTTTTAGTGGTGACTTAAAAAGTTGTCACTGAAAAGTCCTTTCAGTGGCGACCTTTATGAGTCATCATTGAAAGTGAGACTTTTAGGGACGACCATGTATGGTCATCACAGAAACTTAGGCTGCTTTTGGTTTGTGAAAACATTTTCTGTTTTCATTTTCTAGTTTTCATATTTCTGAAAATACGTTTGATTGGTGTTTTCATTTTCACTATTTTTTAGTTATATTGTTGTATTTTCATTTTTACTACTTTATAATTATATAAATAGTAAGACATTGTGTATATAATTCAAAATAATTGTGAAAATTCCATCGTTGCAATGCACTACAAAATTGAAAATTCTGAAGACGTCTTTTTGGCGTTTTCAGAATTTTTAGAAATTCAGGAAACATTTCCTGAAAATGAAAAAAGAAAACAGTAAAAAAATGTGTTTTCATGTCTATTTTCAATTTTTAGTAAAAATGAAAACTGGAAACAGGTAAACCAAATAGACTCTTAACTTTCAGTGATGACTACGCTAAGTCGCCACTGAAGGTTACATAATTTTTTCTCGGGCTAAAAGGAAAACACGGAAAAAAATTTTCCCCCCACTCTTTTGTTGTTTCTTTTTGGACATGTCATAAGCCGAAGACAAAGAAAAATGGCCCAAAGGCCCTCACCATAGAGATAGAGATAAGAAAATAGAATTACTGGAAGAAGCAGCATACAGCCAGTTCAAAAAAGAAGAAGCACCATACACCCACACAAAGAACTCTCTACTTCCTCAGCAACCACTCAAAATGGTAGTCCACTTTGCAATTCTCTTCCTCCCACTCTTGGAACCCTCCACTTTACAATTCTCTCCTCACAAAAGAAGGTTGCATGGGGAACCCCACCGCGAAGCACCGAGAACCTCTTACATTGTGAACCACTTTGTGGGTTGCTGCCCTGAAGAGCAATTTTCTACTCTATAATGACACACCGAGAACCTCTTATACTTGTAGGGGGTTTGGTTTGGATTTAAGCTGTGTTTTGTTTATGTATTGTATTTTTTGTACCAATTTCAGCTTTTGTGAAAGTGGGTTGCATAGACACGTCTGCATAGAGAATCCTACCGGAAAGCACCAAGAACCCCTATATCGTGAACCACTTCGTGGGTGGCTGTAGCGACGCATCTGAGGTTAGTATTTCCTTTCATTCTTTTCTGTATTAGGCATTTGCTACTTATTTAGTTTAGGGGTTTGTCTATTGTGGTTGGGGTTTATACTTTTGGGGGTTTTGGTTTGGTATTATAATTGGTTTAATCTTCTGCACTCAATACTATGGTCTTTCTCTCAATTCTGCTGGTTTGTGTGCCTCTATTTTTGTTGCTGCTTTGCCTTTTAATTTTGCCGGTAACTTCCACAATTCTGCTATCCTTTCCTTCTTATATACTGCAATAGCTCTTTTGGACTTTAAGTCAATATTGGTTCCACGGTTAGCCTCTTATATACTGCTTCCATGGTTTGTGTGTCTCCTTTCCTTCTTATAAGATATTTAATTAAGATTAATATCTTATCCCTATTAAAATTAGTATTTCATTTCCAATTGTGAGTTAGGATTTCTTCAGTCTAAAATTTAGGTTCCTTGTTTAGTAGAATTAGGGTTGTTTGGGTTAAAATCCCTATGATCTATCTTAGGAATTTCACCTTTTATCATTTAAACATTCTCACTTGGCATGCAAAATCTGAATGAGCAAAAGTTTTTCACCAAGATTAATAAAAATGAGAGGTTTTATAGATTTTGTGGACAATGCCATAGGTAATGTTAAGCTAACAATGGCATTTTATCAAAAAATAAACAACAAAAAACTTTATACAACATACAGACATAGACCAATAGGAATGTCACAGAAAATTCTTAGAGGTAAGATTACAAATTAAACAATTTTGCTACAATTTCTACATTTACAGAAAATACTCTTTCTTTCTTAGGTTAACAGATGCAATAACAGAAGTATATCCATTTTCAAAGTATGATAAACATTACTAATACCATACAATGATAATCATGTTTTGGGTACAATAACTAAAATGCCACCTACTTTACTTTGATTAACCACTGACCTTCATATACAACATTTAGCCTATCTATATCTTATCATGTTCATGGAAAATTAGTTCAATAGCATGTGATTAAAGCCAATTTATTAAGTTATCAAATCATATACTAATGAAATCAGTATAATGTTCCACGTTTCAATTGTGTTACCTAAAGCATATGAAATTTTAGGCCTTCATGTGAAATTGTTAGTTGCATTGAGCATATAATACATAATTAGTTACACCTCCATATGACATGAGCTCTTGGAAAATAGTTGAATATTTTCTTTTATTGATAATGACAAGGACAGTACTTTGATAAATTGTATTACTCCATGCAATCTTTTTTTATTAACTGTCTTCCCCCACTATTTATACCAAAAAAATAGCATGGTAGTGACACTCTTGATCAGTAGGAATATCTAAAATATAATGCATAGTTAATGTAAACCATATGTAAGGGCCATACTTAGTGAGGAAGCTTTGTATCAAGAGACATTGATAAATCAATATAACGTAAATAGAAAAAATAAAATTTCTTGATTGGAAAGAAAAAGTTTAAAAGAAAAACCATTTAAACAATGCACCCAGAAACAGAAATGGAAAAGGAAATAACATATTAATTCCATTTAAAACAAATCTATGAAGTCATGCAAGGGGTGAACATCTTCTGTTTTAAGTTAAGGAAATAAAGGCAACTTAATATTGAGAGGAATCTTTAAGATTACATGTAACAGTGCAGTTATATTAAAGAATCTAAGTGAAAACCAAACCACATCTATTAGCTGAAACTTTCCCCCCAAAGCATTCAAGTAAAGATTTCTTTTTGCAAGTTTACAACAAATAATAGCATTCAGCACCCATTAATGACTCCATGATAGCATTCTTGGCACATAGGAGGTCCACATATATTAGTAAGACAGAGCAATTCATAGTGATAACTTGTCCTTAAAAAGGGCAAGAAGTCAGCAACTTCAATGCTCACTAAACCACCAAAACTCTTCTACAACTATATTTAACAAAAAGGCTAAGGTAGATACAAATGTCAAATCCTGCAAGATAAAGTCAAAACACATATTGTTTGTAGTTCTCTACAATAAAAGTTGCCCTTTGCAAAGTCATTTCTTGTGTAATAAGCCAACAGATAGAAGCTATACCATCTCGACTACAACATCCACTTTCTTGGTAGTAGGACTCTAGGCTCTTAGGGCAAGCATAATGTATGACCTATCTTCTGTTAGGCCTATATATACCCATACCAAAAGTAATAGTGGCAACCATCTTTAAGCTGACTTTTAAGCTAAGTTGGACTGTCCTTCTAGAAGTTCTTTCTTACGAAATGAACGCATCATCTTTAATATTCCTCTTTAAGCTTCTTTTAGCCTCTGTTTCTTTTGGACTTTAACTAATTAATGGCCTATCAAATATAACAAACAAGAGCAATAATTCCAAGATATAAAGGGCCCTAACATATTTTCCTTTAATATATTGGCTCGAAATAACTTTACTCATATTTGATTCATGTTATGCTTCCCATTAGAACTTAAGCCATAATAAGATAGTCATTCAATTCTCAATTTAAATTTCTATTTTTCTTCTTGAGTTTAAGTTCTAATCAATCACAATATATGAGATGATATTATCAAAATCATAAGGCAACTGTCTAATTTTATCAAGGGAACTTAAACCATAATAAGACTTTGATGATGGCTAGGTTATGGTTTCCCATTGAAGAGCATAACATGAAATTCATCATCCTTAATAAGTTTAGGGCCATAGGCCCTCATTCTAGAGTTCTAAACCAACAGTTTCAATTCATTTACTTGTTGGATCATCTATGTATGCAATACTATTGATATATTGAGTACATATCTAGAGCCCTAAAGCCATCATTGGACTATATCATTTGTAGTAAGTGCTTGGGGACCTTCGTAATAAGTTCTCTTACTAAAAATTCTTGTGAGCTCTCTTACATAAAAAGTTTTCTTCCTAAAGATTATTTTATATGAACGTGATCTCAACTACCTCTTCGTATCTCTCTTTTTCTAGTAGTTTTGGCAACATGTTCCCATTTCTAGTACATTTGGCAACATGACCCCATTTCATTCAATTATCACTACACATATACTTTGTTTTGTCTAAATACCTTGATCTTTTTCTTTTCTAATTGCTCACTTTGATTCCATCCAAAATTGTATGACAACTAATGGACAAGAGTTGGTTGAAAGTTGGGAACAGAGCTGATCGAAGGTATATAAAAGGGGTAGACGATTTTCTTGAGTGGCCATACAGTCAACGAAGGGTGGGCAGTAGAATTAGGTGCCCACGCAAAAAATGTAGAAACGTGGTGTTCAAGGTTAGTTATGAAGTACGATTTGATAAGTTGAAGAATAGTTTCTGGTAATCTTATGAGGTTTGGGATCATCATGGAGAAGTTGTAAGGACAACTTCATATCCCCTTGATGAAGGGAATGAAGAGGATGACATAATTGGAATGATACAAGATGCATATGGAATTGCAAACACAGAGGAGATGAACCCTCATGTAGAAAACACCCAAGTACCTAATTCCTACTACAAAGCCAAGAAGATTGTTCAAGACTTGGGGTTAGACTACACAAAAATATATGTATGTAAGAATGACTACATTTTATACAGGAAAGAACATGCTACTGCATAATCATGCCCTAAGTGCAAGTTATCTAGATGGAAATCAAATGGGCAAAAAGGAAAGAAAGAAGCACACAAAGTGTTACGATATTTTCCAATTAAGCCAAGGTTGCAAAGATTATACATGGCAAGGCACATTGCCAAAGATATGAGGTGGCACAAAGAAAAACATGTTGATGATGGTGTGTTAAGGCACCTATCTGACTCTATTTCTTGGAAGTCTTTCGATGAGCAACATCCTAATTTTGTAGGAGATCCTAGAAATGTTAGGATGGGATTAGCAATTGAAGGGTTCTAGCCATATGGAAACATGAGTGTCAACCATAGTATCTGGCCAGTTGTTCTTGTACCATATACCTTGCCCCCTTAAAAATGCATGAAACAACTGTACTTCATGATGGCACATCTTATCCCAGGACCAAAGTCTCTAGGAGATGATATAGATATATATTTGGAACCAATGATTGAGGAACTTAAAGAATTATGGGAGGAAGGGGTGGAGACATATGATGCTCATTCACAGTTAAATTTCAATATGCGAGTTGCGATCATGTGGACAATAAATGATTTTCCTGCATATGGCAATCTTTCAGGTTTGTCAACAAAAGGAAAATTGGCATGTCTTTGTTGCCACAAAGATACCCACTTTGTATCATTAAAGAGCAAACAATGTTACATGGGTCATCGTCGCTTCTTACCAGCTAATCATATTTGGCATTGAAATAAGAGGGCATTTGATGGTAAAATAGAAAATAATACTGCACCTACCTATTTGACTGGTGACAAAGTGCTTGAACAACTAGAATTCTTGCCCAATGTGACGTTTGGAAGGAGTTAGAATTGAATTCGTGACCAATCAAGCCTTGCATATAATTGGAAGAAAAAGATCATCTTCTTCCAATTACCTTATTGGAAAACACTTCTACTACGACATAATCTTGATGTTACGTATATTAAGAGAAATGTGTCAGACAATATTGTGTTCACAGTGATGGATATGGTTGGAAAGACGAAGGACACAGTGAAGAGCTGCTATGATTTGGTGGATATGGGAATTAGGTCAGGTTTGCGCCCTATTGAGGACGGGAATAATATTTTGTTACTAACAGTATGCTACGTGCTATCACCACAAGAGAAGCTGAAGGTTTGCAACTTTTTGGCTGAGTTAAAGGTGCCTGATTCATTTTCTTCCAATATTTCAAGGTGTGTCAATCTGGCGGAAAGAAATATATATGGACTAAAGTGTCATGACCATCACATTTTACTGCAAGAGCTATTTCTAATTACAAGTCGTGGGTTGTTTCCTAAGGAGGTCAGTGATCCTATAGTAAAGTTGGCTCAATTTTTAAGATTTTGTGCTCAAAATGCTTAACCATGGAAGACCTAGATTCAATTGAAAAACAAATTGCCATTACCTTATGCAAGTTGGAAACTATGTTTCCTTCAGCATTCTTTGATGTCATGGTCTACCTACCAATCCACTTAGCAAGAGAGGCAAAGATTGTAGGACCTGTCCAATACCGATGGATGTATCTAATTGAGAGGTAACATTATCAAACCTATACAATTTCATTGAGTTGCATTTAGTATTAAAAACCCAATTAATTTGTCATTTGTATTTATAGGTATCTACACACACTAAAGTCATATGTTCGTAATAAAGCTCGTCCAGAAAGCTCAATTGCCGAAGGCTATTTAGCTAATGAAAGCCTGATATTCTGCTCACGATATTTGAGCAATATTCCAAAAAAAATTCAATAAAGCTCCAAGAAATGATGATAAAAATATGACAGCTTCTTAGAGGTCGATATTTGGTTAAAGCGAGCAGTTAAAAGGTGCCAGCAAATAGATTTTCCTCTCTAACAAAGAATTTGATCATGCTTTTTTATACGTGCTACAAAATAGTGAAAAAGTTTGGTCGTTCATAGAGTATGTACACTATAGCTTACTCATAATTAAATTATTGGTAACCCAAACTGTAATACATGGAATGACACAATTTGTAGGGAGCACAAAAGGGATCTCCAAACACAGGCATCAAATGTTGATTCAAGGCACATTAAAGAGTTTCCTCAATGGTTTAATTGTTTAGTAAGTGTTTTTTAAGTAGGTTAACTAATGCATTATATTATATGTTATGTCATAAACTTTCGATGTTACTTTTTAATAGGTTACGAAGCCTAGTTCACATTGGGGAGGAGACGATGAGCTACTTAGCTTAGCCATTGGACCTCAAAGAGTAGTATATAGCTATACAACAATTTTGGTCAATGGGTTTGGCTTTCATACAAGAGATCGTGAATCTTAAAGAAAAACTCAAACTAACGGAGTTCTTATGAGGGGGGATGATTATGATCCTGAGAAGGAATATTATGGTATCCTCGAGGATATTTATGAGATTTCTTATGTGGGGGATAGGAAAGTATATCTCTTTAAATGTCATTGGAGGGATGTTGTTCATTTAGGAAGAGGATATAAAGTTGACAGATATGGATATACAAGCATGAATTCTTATTTTTCATTGAATACAAATGAGCCATTTATTATGGCATCTCAAGCAGAACAAGTTTTCTATTTGTATGATATTGTTGAGCGAGATTGGCTTGTTGTTGTGAAAACAAACCCCCGTGAACTTTTCAACATGCCTTCTGAAGGTGGTGTAGGAGAATCATTGTCTACTGAAGACGCTTACCAACAAGATGAGGTTCAACGTGATGAGTTCATTTACAATGACAACCAGAATGACATTGCAATGGTATTATTGAGGGACGATATTCAACCTCAAAGTGTTAATCGCCAGATTGAGGGAGGAAATGTCAGGGAGGTTGACTTCATCAATGACAATGAAGAAGGGGATACCACAGACGAAGAAAGTGATGAAGACTTTTTATCTGAAGACTCTATATGAAATGTTGTGGAATGTAATGGCATATAATGTACAATATCCTTGTTAAAAATACTAGTTTAATTTAGTGTAAAACATTGTATCTATAATATACATATTATTGGTAAATATACTTAATGTGAAATGCTATAGAATGTAATAGGTATATACTTTGTCATCCCATATTTTGTTTTATATTGGATTTTTTTATTTTTTGTCTAAAGTGTTTATCACTGACAATATGATCTATCTATTTCTAGTAGGTTGATTTTCAAAAATGGCAGGAAGAGGAAGAGGTGGACGTAGTGGTCACGGGTATAGAGGTGTCAAACATGGTGGTTCTAATGAAGGAACTTCAATACTGTGTATACATCCCCGTTTAGGAGAGACTGAGGCACAACTCAACCCACCAACCGCTCGACGTCCAATTAGCAGTTCGAGTATGTACATAAAATACTTTACAAAATCAATTAAGATTTCTTATTTTGTGCCTAATACCCTAGTTCATTGTGGTTCACAGCTTCTTACAGCACAAGCCGAAATTTAAGGGGATAATACAAATGTATTAGTGTAGACTCGAAGACCAAAAATGGATAGAAAATCCAAATTGTGATCCCTGACGATATCCTTCAAGCTGTGAGAGTCAAATCAAGAGAACTTGTCAAATACATCAGACACATAGCACGATCCACTTGTGCTTTAAATAAGCAGGACTGGACCAAAATTTGGGAACAATGTGGGGAACAAATCTTGTTGCAAGTGAAGGTAATAATTAGCATAATCGTTTGTCAAACTTATATCCAGTTCTTGAATTTAACAAATTTAAGTTTATTGTTGTAGGAAAAATTTGAGGTTGGTGCAAGTATGGAATGGCGATTTGATGCGTTCATCCATTCCACTACACAAAGATTGTACAAAAATTGGAAGAGTCGCTTGCACATATTCTACTCCCAGTACAACACCGATGAGGAAAGACTAGCACATCCACCTTCCACAGTCAACGATGATGAATGGAGGAACTTGGTTAGTTTTTTTGTCTAAGATGATTTTAAGGTATTATGTAATACCATATTTAAATAGTGATCTATTATGAAATGTGCAACGAAATTGTTTGTCAAACTTATGAAGTTATATGCAGGGAAAAAGTTCAACAAATGCACATAACAAGGCTAAACAGTTAACAAAACATATGTTTGGTTCTTGATTGTTTGCAGAAGTTGAGGAATTAATGGTCAAAATTTAGAATAACTTATTCTTATATATAAATTTATATGCATGTTTTATTTATCATTATATAACAATTATGTTTTATTGTAGAGAAATCCTGAAATTGGAGAGAAGGCTCCAATTGACCAGATATGGGAGATACAACATACTTGTAAGTCGAAAGAAGGGAAAGTTATATGGTTAGATCCAAAGTCCCAGACAGTTCATGTATACTTAAATTTTATTAAGTTTTACCTTATGTAATTTATATTTCTTGCTCTTATTCTAACTCCACTTTGTTTTAAGCGTAGGCCCAACTGAAAGAGATTGTAACAAGCAATCTCATGAAGACACTCCTGGTATGACCAATGATGAAATGTTGACTCAGGTTCTTGGTCAAAGGACGGGGTGCTTTTGCGGTAAAGGATACAGGGTTAGACCTCCCACTAAGAGAGCTGCTAACCAAATCACTCCCCAACACCTTGAAGAGCAAGAAAGGAAAATACGTGAAAAGGTTGCTACAGAATTACGTGAGCAAATGAGATTACAAGAAGAAATGATGCAAGCACAGTTTGAGGAAAAACTACAGTCACATATAACCTTTTTAATTACATCCCTCAAACAAGTACTAATATGTATATACTTCTCTTAAATTTAACGGTTTAGTCATTTGCACACACTAGTTTTCAACAAGGGAATAATGTATATATTGTGCAACAATATATGCTTTCTACTTATTTGCTCCCACCATAGAACAATTCAAATGTGTTGCATGGCTTGCCTTGTACTGATTTGGTCTTGTCACCTTTTGACGTGGTGTTAACAAGATGTGACATTGTACTGATTGTTGTAAGTTTTTATGGATTGTCATATGTTCTGAATTATGAAGAAAATTGGTCATTGTTTTATTATGAGAAGTGGCTATAATTTAAGTGTTGTTTTGATGTCAGAATGTATGCTTTGTACTGATTTGCTCCCACACTAGAAGAATTCAAATATGTTGTATGGCTTGCCTTATACTGATTTGTCTTGTCACCTTTTGACGTAGTGTTAACAAGATATGACATTGTACTAATTGCTGTAGGTTTCTATGGATTGTCATATGTTATGACTTACGAAGAGAATTGATAATTGTTTTATAATGAGAAGTAGCGGTAATTTGATTGTCCTTTCGAAGACATAATGAGAATTGGTCATTGCTCCCACACTTGATTAGCTCCTTCCTTCTTCCCTCTTATTGTTCCTGATTGTTGTAGATTTCTGTGAATTGTCATATGTTATGACTTATGAAGAGAATTGATAATTGTTTTTATAATGAGAAGTGGCGGTAATTTGATTGTATTTTGAAGTCACAATATATTCTTTGTGCTTTTTCTTTTTCTTCAGGGAAAATCTTTTTCTTTTTCTGATTTTATTGTATTTTTGCAATGGTTTTATTTCCTCTAAAACATATGGTTAGGTTTTCTCTCACACTAGAAGAATTCAAATATGTTGCATGGTTGTAGTAATGAGTGAATTTTCTCTCAAGGATTATGTGGTCGCTTAATTTTTTCTTTTGTTGGATGATTTTGTGCATAAGTGAATGTTTTCTCAAAACAAGAAAAAAATAGGGTGTCTTCTGATTATTTGGTTTGAACTTATGCTCTTTTATTTTTGGGACAAACTTGAACTATAGATAAAGGGGATTAGCATTTGTAATTTGAGCACAAATAAGCTTGGGTCATATATGCTTGACTATTATTTTCTTATTAATGTTTTTGTGATTCTACAATATTGTAGATAAAATAGAGAACACTATCAATATGTCATGTTTACTAGTTAGTGAGAGTGAAGTAATGACTAAATTAGTCATTATTATGTGCATAATGTTAGAATATTTTTTTAACTCTCATATGTGATTTTAACTTTGTTAAATTTAGTCACGTTTATTTTTTTTCGTATTTTTTTCATGTTATTGGTATATATTTATTTTTTAAAATTATACTTGTCCAGTTATATATTAATTTATTATTGGAATATGAATAAGGACAAATTCTGTTGGGCATTATGGGTAGTGCTGCACCAAGTACTACGACTAATGCAACACCATCTGTAAAAGAGCCACCAAGTTGACTTTTTTTAATTTGTTAACATTTTATTATGTAATTTTCTGTTAATTGACATTGTATATTTCACTCAGCAATCGTGTATTATGTATGAAATTTTGGTTATATATATAAATATACTTTGGTTATGCTTTTTAATAATAAATAAAGGTTTTATTTAAATGGTAAATGAAAATTTAAAAAAAATTACAAGAGGATCTAGTGGCGACCAAAAATTGTCACTAAATTTCACGATAGGAGATTTAATGACGACTACAGTCGTCACTGAATGAAGAATTAAAGGATTCAGTGATGACAGTCGTCACTGAATCCATTATCCGTGGCAACAAGACTAAGTCGCCACTGAAAGTTACATTGACTGACCACTTAGTCGTCACTGAATCATAATATTCAGTGATGACATAAATGATTCTCACTGAAACTTTAGATTGAGTGACCACTTAGTCGTCACTAAATGTCTATTTTCAGTGACAACCTTGAAGGGTGGTCACTGAAAGTAGATATTCAGTGGCGACCTAGTCGCCACTGAATATGTACTTTCAGTGATGACCTTCATAAGTCGTCATGGAAAGCTTATGTGACGCATTTATTTGCCACCACTTGGCGACAACTGAAAGTCGTCACTTAACGAAAAGCTTATGTGATGCATTTATTTGCTACCACTTGGCGACGACTTTTTGACCTTCAGTGACGACTAAAGTCGCCACTGAATGCCAGTGTTCTTGTAGTGTAAAGTTTATTTTCAACATTTTTCTATCCTAAATGAACCTAATTAATTATAGGGTAATAATAGAAACCAAGTTGAAGAATAATGCCCTATAAAATTTGTAAGAACATGTATTGAAAATGAGATAAGTAGGAGTTAAGTGACTAGAGGCCAAGTATAAAGAAAATGAAGAGATGAAAATAATATTTAAGAAAGAAGATGAATCCTATAAATGAAAATAATAAATGACTAGTGTATACCCTAGCCATTGCCATTGCCTGAACTCCTTACCATTTTAAGTATGTAATTTTGACATGAAAATATTTTATAAAGTGATATTTAAAATTGATTATGTTCATGAAAAGATTGCATTTTACCAATGATTTTTGGTAATGATTATGCTTTGATGATAAATTATGGCATGTGAGTATAATGAACATACTTGTTATTGAAATCATCTTTTTGGCTATTAATGTGAAAAGAAAAGAGACAAGCAAAGTCATATGGCGGTCCGTGTAGTGCACTAGTAAGGGACGCCCTACTCTTGGCAATGATTATCATAATGAGAAAAGAAAGAGAAAGTGTGTCATGTCAAACAGAGCGAAAAAACCCCGTACTAGAGAGTAAAAAGTACTAACCCTGACTAGGGTAACTTGATATGAAAATAAGTTGATAGCTATCATTTGATATTATGAAAATAGTCATTCATGCCATACATGTCATTACTACATGATTTTCATATGCATAGATAAAGTGCATTCATGTGACCTAATATATTTGCTATAACTTATACAGATGAACATTACATGATGAGCAATATTGATGATGATTATGATTTATTGTTGAACCTACTGGGATTTAATTCTCACTATATTTCCTTATCATGTTCAGAAAACTAGATATGCAAATTTTCTCTATGGCTCTAGCTTTTAGTGCATGTTGGATCGAGTTATTCTATTTTGGGCAGATCCCAATAATTAATAAGGTGTTTGTGGTCGAGTTGGCTATGATCTCGGTGAAGGTGAATCTCCAAAATTGGTCAACATGGATGAATAAGATGTAGATATATATATGTTTGACTTTTGTACGAACGTTCTAATTAATGATGTGTATGAGAACTCAAAAATTGTAACAGTATTAATAGTAGACCTTAAACCTTAATTATGCTTGGTTAAATTAATTGATTGTTATTCTGAGTTAAGTAGTTAGAAGTAAGTAAGTAATGATTTAATGGAACTTTATTAATATATATACATCTATAAAAAAATGGAGTTGTTACAGTATGCATAGAGAATTTTTCTAATATTAAGGGAATAGGAAAAAGGGAGAAAACCTAAGAGGAAAATGATCAATAACACCATAGAGAGGAGCGAAATTCTTGGGTAAAAATAATAATTTTTGTAAGCAAGTAATGGTCTTTAAATTTCTAGAAGATGGATTAGGGGAATTATTCCTAATTCAAGAACTAGAGTTCCTAAGTTTATCACCTCACCCCATACATTTAGGCCTCCACCTATGGACACTCCATATAGAGTTTTTCCACCTCACATAAATATTTGGCAAGCCACATGGTTGGCCCAAGTGGGAGACATGACATAAAATTGGACTAAGATGGAGAGGTTGGGCCAATAACCCAAAACCCAAGAAAGTATGGCGAAGCCCTCCATTATGGATAGAAATTTTGGCCAAGCCCAAGGAAATGGGCAAAAATGAGTCTAAATCCAAGAGAAAAAAATGAGAGCCGTGTGATGAAATAGTAGTATAATAGTAAGTAATAATTACTCATCATGGGAGGTGCAATAGGCAAGTTTTAGCAAGTCCAACAAGTTAGGAAAATACTATTACTTGAGTGTTCCATAAGCAAGCATTATTTGTCACATGGCATTGAGGCAAAATATTCCCACCCTACACACACAATTTCGGCCAAGCAAAGGGGAATCAAGTAAGAAATCCCAAAACTTGAGGAGATCTTAGTACTTATCTTATGCCCATCTCATCATGATTTTCAAACACCAAATCCACCATGTTTCTGTGCACATTTTGGCCAAGGAATAGGAAGAGAAGACCATGATTTTTTCTCCCCTAAGAAGCAACCATATGCACCCTAATGATGACAATATGGAACGTCCCACAAGTAAGCCTTAGACCCATGATTATGAAAGGTTGACCACTTGATATTTCTAAGCAAAACCCACCCTTAGCACATGAGAATTATGGAAAAGTGAGGGAGAGAAAGGAGAGAAAGAAAGAAGAAGAGAGGAAGGATGAAGAAGAAGAAGTTTAGAGAACTAAGTGCTCAAGGTAAGTTAGCTTAACCTCTACTTGAATCTATATTTTCTCTTCATCCTTAGGGTTTAAAACTCACCCTCCTTCTCTTATTCAAGCTACTGGAAAAGCCAAAGGGAGGGAAGAATCTCGCCATTCCTTCAAAGGGAAAACAAGAAAGGGGATTCACTAAGTGAGCTCATCAGATTTGTAAGTAGGTTTAACAATAATTTTTTTTGAAAGAGCATTGAAATTTTGTAACATTATTTGGGACTTTGTCCTAGGAATTTTATGATATTTTCAATAATTTACTACTTTGATGATTGGCCATGGATGTTGCTATATCATATTACATGTTTATCTTGCATATGATGGATGTTTGAATTCTTAGGTTGGAATGGACATTTCTCCATGGTTATGGCTGTGGGTGGCAAAATTTTAGGGATTTTGTGCTGCTATTATGTATATTTGAATGTGGTAAAAATGGGTGAAAGACGGTTAGCTTGATATAATAAGTATGGTCTTAAACACCTAGAAGAAGTTCATGAGAAATTTTTGTTGAAAATACCTATGATGATGTATGATTCTTTTTTTTTTGAAGTGGATAATAGAATATGTTAAATTAAGTAAGAAATCCAATTAAAATGTTGAAATGATCAACCCTATGGTTGGGTGAAATTTTTTAAAATTGGAGAGGACTTAATGTAAGAAGGAACTAGGACTTTATAAAATGCTAGGCTAAAAAAGCTGGATTTTTAGAGTAACCAGGTAAGCTTCTATTTTTGAATTTATGGGAGTAATTTGTAGGGAATTAAAAACAATGGTTAATATAAAAAATGTAGATATATGTCTTACTGATTTTTACTGACTGTAATAACTTAATTTGGAGTCCATATAAGAGAGATATGGTCTGATAAGTAAGTAGATGTCAAAACCTACCCTAGAAGAAATAACAGTAAAGTTGAAGGAGTAATAACACCATGGTTTCTTAAGATTTTTCCAAAACATTTAACATAAGAGTTTTATATAATTGTCTTATATTTCCATAAGCTCTAGAATCACTTGATTTAGTGTTCAAATAAAGGATATATCGGCCAAATAGTGACGAGAGGTCTGGGCCCAGAAATCCAGAATGCATTTTGGGCCTTAATACTTAAACAAATGACAATTTCCAATAAGAGAGGTATTAAGAACCTTAGGAAAAAAATAATGTATTAAAGCTCATAGGCAAAAAAAAGGTTATAAAAGGTAGTTTTATGAACAAGAGAATGTGTTGAAAATAATGTAATTAAGAGGAAAGTGACTAGAGGCCAAAATAAAGAAAAAAAAAGATAAAATAATATTTAAGAAAGAAGAAGAATCTTATTTTTGAAAATAATTTTAGCATGATTATGTTTTGTAAAAATAATTTTTGAAATGATTATGCTTTGATGAGCAAATGTGACATGTGGGCATAATGGCCATACTTGTTATTGAAATCATATTTTGGCTATTAATGTGAAAAGAAAAGAGGTGAACACGATCATGTGGCGGTCCGTGTGGTGCACTAGTAAGGGATACCCTACTCTCGGCTATGATTATGATGATGAGAAAGAATAATTATAAAAGGAAGAGAAAGTGTGCCATGTCGAATAGAGCGAGAAAAGTTCGTACCAGATAGTAGAGAATACTCACTCTGACCGAGGTAACTCGATATGAGAATGAGTTGATAGCCATCATATGATAAAACTATGATTTTTTTGACGTGCCATGACCTTTTAAATAGTTGATCTTGCCCTTGATATTTAAAATAGTTATACATGCCTATGATATTCAGGAAATAAATACTCATGTCATACATATTATTGCTGCATGATTTGTATATGCATTGATAAAGTACATTCATATGGCCTAATGAAATTTTTCTACAGTTTATACAGCTGAACATAACATGATGACTACTATTATTGATGAATATGTTTTAATGTTGAATGTACTGGGATTTAATTCTCACTATATTTCCATGTTATGTTCAAATAATTAGATATGCAAATTTTCACCATGAATCTTGTTTTTGCTATACGTTGGGTCGAACTGCCCTACCTTGGGTAAGTGTCGATTATATGTGATGTTTCTATTGTAGACATGATTGAGATTCCAGTGGAAGTGCCACCTGTAACAACTCCATTTTTTTTACAAATATACATATATATATATTTGTAAAATCCCATGAAGTCATTACCTTTTTACTTCTAACTATTTAACTCATAATAACATTCAATTAAATTAACCAAGAATAATTAAGATTTGTGGTATACTATTAACATTAATACAATTCTAGGTTCCCATACACATCATTAATTAAAAACCTCCATACAAAAATCAAAAACATATATGTCTATATCTTATTAATCCATGCTGACCAGTTCCGACGATACGGGTGTAGGTGGTTGCACCTTCACCGGAATTTTAGCCAACTAAACTTAAGGTACAATAAAAGCCTGTCATAGAGAAAATATGCATATTTAGTCTTTTGAAAATGTTTTGGAAATATAGTGAGAATTATATCATAGTAGGTTCAACAATAAATTATAATAATCATCAATATTGTTCATCCTATCATGTTTATCTGTATAAGCTATAGCAAATGTCTTAAGTCACATGAATGCATTTTATCTATGCACATGAAAATCATACAGTAATTACATATATGGCATGAATAACTATTTTTCATAATATCATATGATGGCTACCAACTTATTTTCATATTAAGCTACCCTGGTTAAGGTGAGTTCTTTCTACTCTCTGATACAGACTTTTCTCGCTCTGTCCGACATGGCACACTTTCTCTTTCTTTTCTTATTATCATAGTCATAGTCGTGAGTGGGACGTCCCCTACTAGTGCACCACACAGATCGCTATATGATTGTGCTCGTCTCTTTTCTTTTCTTTTCTTTTCACATTAATAGCCAAAAATAAGATTTCAATAACAAGTATGTTCATTATAATCACATGCCATAATTTATCTTCAAAGCATAATCATTACAAAAAATCATTGATAAAATACAATCATGTAACATCCCTAAAATGTAGTAATTCTCATTTATGGATGGATTATTAAAAAGAAATAAAGGAGTAAGAATGTAATTGAAAGGTTTTAAGGATGCAAATTAAAAATTGTTAATATTTTTGGGGTCAAATTGTAATTTCCTAAAAGTTTAGGGGTCAAAATGTAAATAATAAAATTTGCAAGGACTTTCTCTAACAATTAGCAAATTGCTAATTGGTCCTCCATTATTTATTTGAAAAAAAAAGAGACAAAAGGATTTTGGGATGAATGAATAGTATGATTAGTAACATCCATATTTTCTCTCTAGATCTAGAGTGTTTACTCTCTTCCAATCCCAAAACTAAAGGTACCACTAGATTCAGGACAGAGTATACTATGATTATGACTGAACAATTTTTCAAATCAATCGTAGATCGGAAGTAGAAAATCTTAGAAAAAGGTAAGTTCTGAAACTTCCATTTAGAGATTTCAAATTAAAAATCTGACACTATAGATGGATTCAGGAGCTAGATAAACCTTAGGATATGAATTATTTTGATTATCTGACAACTTTTTGTGAGTCAAGAAGAGTAAATTCGGCGGGTATAAATAGTGATTTCCAGCGGTGAATAGTATTTCCTACTGTGAACAGTGACTAGCATTGACCAAGCTCCCGAAATCATTTCCTAGGTTTTTGGACCCTCTGGACTCGTTTTTGGGATCCATTTGATCAAATTTGACTTGAAAAATTATATTTGGGGCTGTCCAACCTGGAGCCCTAACTTGTGAGTAGATAACTCTTTCTATGACTCATCCCATGCTCTTCTTGAACTTAAAATGTATAATTGGTTATGTTTACAATTTATCTATGCTATTATAAGTTTATGAAATGTGTTAAAATATCTATTTTGCTTACGAACTTACACATAGTTCAAGAAGAGTATGGTTTTGTAAATAGATTTTAACACTCATTGAATATGTGGTTTTAAATGCATTTATCTTTATTTGGTAAAATAAATATTATGTGCATGAGGCATTGATTTGTAAAACTATATAGTTGCTGATTATGATTGAATAGCAAGCATAAAGCTCATGGCGAGTTGCTTAATAATTATACATTGCATTTGATGAATATGCATTTGTATATATGTATTTATATGTATGGATGAATATCGATGGATTGTATGGCTTGTGACGGTACCGAGTAGGGGACGCCCTATTAGCCTGAGTAAGCCAAGGGAGGGCCGCTCCAATCGGGTGACAATGGTAATGTGAGGAGACAGATGGGTGATGAACTCACATTCCCTAATCACTATTGTGACTGTAGTCGATCGGTCACTATGCGTATAGCAAATGAGTGAATTGATGTATTGAGAGCTATAACATATTTGAGCATTATGTATAAAGAATAGATTTTTAATGCATTTATAGTATGATAATTATGCATTAACAAAATTTATGACTTTATCTCAAAAGCTTAATATTTTACTATAGCTTATACAGTTGAGCATAACAACATTTATTTAATGATCATACTGTACTGAATATGGTTTAGATATCTGAATATCCTTTTATTTGAGAATATTTAAAATACGGGTCCTATATGGATGTACTTCTAAACTGTAATTGCTATGTGACGAATTTTAAAACATGAGTACATTCATATACTGACCTAAGAGGTCATAGGAGATATTATCTGTTCACTAAGTTGTCAAACTCACTACACGACTTTCAGATAAAAATACAAAGTCTGATTCTATAGATAGGTGATCAGTTAGGTGCATATTCTCTGGGTGAGTCTACATTGCTTCTAAGACTCACAGTTATTAAATTATACTGTGTTTGGATTTTAGTGTACTCTGAACGCCACAGGTAAGATCCTTGCTTCTGTTGTTATTTTGATATTTATAACTTGATCTGTATAATGTGTATACATGAGAGAACCTATATGTATCTATTTCCATGACAAAGAATAGTGCTATGCATGTTATGGTAAATATCTGATAGCAAAAAAAAATGTTCGTTTCACGTGTCTGTAAGTTGGGGGCATTACAAATCATGCCATGAACATAATCATTTTCCAATATCACTTTATAAAATATTTTCATGTCAAAATGAAACACTTAAGAAGGTAAGGAGTTCATGCAATGGCAATGGCTATGGCATATACTAGTCATTTATTATTTTTATTTATAAGATTCTTCTTCTTTTTTTAAATATTATTTTTGTCTCTCACTAAGCAGACTATAACACCCTCATTTTAACTCTGATTATGGTGATCTTGGTGTCCATTTAAATCTAAGAAAATCCTATAAAACTATTATGATGAACATTTTAGTGAAATAGTAAGGAATCTTGGTGTTATTACTCCCTTAAATTCAATGTTATTTCTCTTCGGGTAGGTTCTGACATTTACTTACTAATTTGACCATATCTCCCTCCGATGGACTCTAAGTTGAGTGATTTCAGTGGCTAAAAATTCATGAGTCATATATCTATATTTTCCATGTTAACCATTCTTTTAATTCCTTACAAATTGTTCACATAAATTCCAACACAAAAACTTACCTAACAGATTCTTTCCTAGTTAACTAGTTTCTGACCACTGCTTTCAAATCTGACTCTATCTCCCTCATATGGATTTCAAATTGAATCATTCTAGTGGATAACAATTCTTGAGACATATATCTATGTTTTTAATGTTAAATATTTCTTTTAATTCCCTACATATTGTTCCCAAAAATTCAAACACAGAAGATTACCTAACAGATTCTTCCCTAGTTAATTATTTTCTGACCACTGCTTACTAATTAGACCATATCTCCCTCATTTAAACTCCAAATTGGATGATTCCAGTGGCTACAAATTTGTGAAATATATATCTACATATTTTATGTTATCTCTTTCTTTTAATTTGTAATTGATTCTTCCCAGTATTTCAAAAATAGTAGCTTCCCTAGTTACTTTGAAATCTAGTTTTCTAACCAAATCCTTCCTAAGTTTTAGTTCATTCTTTTATTACATCCTCTTCCATTTTCTTCCTAATTTACATATAACCATAAGATTACTCATTTCAAAATTTTAATTAGATTCCTTAAACTTAATTTAACATATTCCATCATTAATTTTTACCATATTCAAATATACATAACAACAACATAAAAACCCTAAATTGTTGCCACCTATAGCCAAATCTATGCAGAACTTTTCATACCAATCAAAGTATTTAAAACATTCATCACATTCAAGATCAACATATAACAAGGTATAGCCACATCCATAGCCAATCATCAAAGTAGCAAAATTGTAAATTTTATCAAAGTTCTCAGATCAAAATCTCATATAAATGTTATAAATTTCAAAGCTTTTCTTAAAAAAAAGAAGATATTGTTAAACCTACGTAAAGATCTCCCTAGCACATTTAGTGAATTTTCTTTCTTGTTTCCTCTTGATGGAAGTGGCAAGATTCCTTCTTTCCCCTAGTTTTTCCAGCAGCTTGAATAAGAGAGGACGGGTGAGTTTTGATCCCCAAGGATGAAGAAAAAAGATGGATTCAAGTAGAGATTGAGGTAACTTACATTGAGTACTAGTCCTCTCTTTCTCTCCTTTCCTCACTCTAGCTTGCTTATGTTTTTCATTCTCCCTCACTTGGATGAAATTCTAATGTTATAAGAGTGGTTTTTTCTTAAACAAATTATCAAGTGGTCCTCCTCTCATAATTATGGGTCTACCTTTTCACAATTAAGATGCACTTGGTTACTTTTTGGGGAAAGACAACTCATGTCCTTGTTTTCCTCTCCCTTAGTCAAGTTATGCATAGCAATAGGAGATTTGTATTTAAAAATCATGATAAAATGTTCTTAAGATAAGGGACAAGGTCTTCTTAATTTAAGGATTCATATCCTTTTTCTTTTGTCTCACTCAAGTATGATAAATTTGCCTTTCTAAGTGGCAAATTTCTAACCCTTGAGTTTCCCTTGTTTGGCTAAAATTATTTGTGTAGGATAGGGATGCTTTGTCCTAATGCCATGTATTATTACCTACTATATCATCACATGGCTTACTAAAATTATGAGTGTAGCATATAGATGTTTTGTCCTAATGTCATGTATTATTACCTATTATTTCATCACATGGCTTGCTAAAATTATGAGTGTAGGATATAGATGTTTTGTCCTAATGCCATGTGACTTAATCTTGATTATTATTACAATACTATTTCGTCACATGGTTCTTATTTTTCCATCTTGGATTTGGGCTCATTCTTGCCAATTTCCTTTTCTTTGGCTGTGTAACAACTCCAATTTTTTTTACATATATACAAATATATGTATTTTTAAAATCCCATGAAGTCATTAATTCTTTACTTCTAACTATTTAACTCATAATAACATGCAATTAAATTAACCAAGCATAACTAAGGTTTATGGTATACCATTAATACTGATACAATTCTAGGTTCGCATATACATCATTAATTTACAACATCTGTATACAAATTAATCACATATATGTGTACATCTTATTCATCCATATTGACCAGTTCTAGGGATACAGGTGTGGGTGGTTGCAACTTCACCGAGATTTTAGCCAACATAACCCAACATATGCTAAAAGCCGGTCATAGAGAATATTTACATAACTAGTCCTCTAAACATGATATGAAAATATAGTGAGAATTGAATCCCAGTACATTCAACAATAAATCATAATTATCATCAATATAATTCATCATTTCATGTTCATCTATATAAGCTACAACATATATCTTAGGTCACATGAATGCACTTTATTTATGCACATGAAAATCTTACAATAATGATATGTATGGCATGAATAAATATATTCAGAATATCATATAATGGCTATTAATTTATTTTCATATTAAGCTACCCCGATTAGAATGAGTACTTTCTACTCTTCGGTACAGGCTTTCCTCGCTCAGTCCGACATGGCACACTTTTTGTTTCTTTTCTCATTAACATAATCATAGCCGTGAGTAGGGCATCCCCTACTGGTGTACTACACGGACTACCATGTGACCGTGCTCGTCTCTTTTCTTTTCTTTTCTTTTCACATTAATAGCCAAAAATATGATTTTAATAAGAAGTATGTTCATTATACTTACATGCCATAATTTATCATCAAAGTATAATCATTACCAAAAATCAATGCAAAAATACAATATTGCCATGAACATAATCATTTTCGAATATCAATTTATAAAATATTTTCATGTCAAAATTACAGACTTAAGATAGTAAGGAGATCATGCAATGGCAATGGTTATGGCATACACTAGTCATTTATTATTTTCATTTATATGATTCTTCTTCTTTTTTAAATATTATTTTCTCTCTCACTAAACAAAGCATAACACCCTCATTTTAAATTCGATTGAGGTGATATTGTTGTCAATTGAAAGATAAGACAATCCTATAAAACCCTTATGTTGAACTTTTTAGTAAAATATTAAGTAATAGTGGTGTTACTACTCCCTCAAATTTAATGTTATTTCTTCTCGGGTAGGTTTAGACCTCTACTTACTAATCTAACCATATCTCCTTCATAAGAACTCCAATTGATGTGATTACAAAGCCTATAAAACGTTAAGACACTTATATACAACTTTAATGTTTATCATTTCTTCTTATTCCTTACGACTTATTTCCAGAAAATCGAAAACAAAAATGCTTACATTTAACACCCATGATTCTAGACTGATTCTGACCTATACTAATTAATTAGCTATATCTCTTACATATGGACTCTAAATTAAGTGATTTCAGAGCCTATAGATCTGTGATACATATATCTATATTTATTATGTGAACTATTGCCTTTAATTCCCTACAGATGTTGCCTAGAAATTCAAACACCAAAGCATAATTAATAGATTCTTCCTTGGTTAGCTAATCTCTTACCACTGCTTACTAATCTGACCATATCTTCCTAACATGGATTCCAAATTGAATGATTCCATTAAATAAAAATTCTTGACACATATATACATGTTTTTCATGTTAACTATTTATTTTATTTTCCTATATAGTTTTTTCTCAGAAATTCAAACACAGAAGCTTACCTAACAAATTCTTTCCTGGTTAACCATTTTCTGACCACTACTTACTAATCGAAAAATATCTCCCTCATCTAAACTCTAAATTACGTGATTCTAGTGGGTAAAAATCTGTAAAACATATCTCTAACTTTTTCATGTTAAATATTTCTATTAATTCCTAACCGGCTATTTTCAGAATGTAAAAAATAAAAGCTTCCCTAGTTACTCATTTTATTACGTCCTCTTCCATTTTCTTCCTAATTTACATCTTATCATCTTCTATCAATTTTTCACGACATTCAAATATAAAAAATAGAAGCATAAAAAATCCTAAAATTTTTCCACCCACAGTGATACCTATGCAGAACTTTCCACAGTAATCGAACTGTTCAAAACATCCATCATATGCAAGATAACATGTAACATGATATTGTAACATCCATGACCAATCATCAAAGTAACAAATATTGTAAATTTCATCAAAGTTCTAAGATTAAAATCCCATATAAATGTTACAAATTTCAAAGCTTTTCTTCAAAGAGAAATATTATTAAAACTACCTAAAGATCTCTCTAGCTCATTTAGTGAATTCTTTTTCTTGATTTCTCTTAAAGGAAGTAGCAAGATTCCTCCATTCCCTTAGCTTTTATAGCAGCTTAAGTAAGAGGAGGGTGAGTTTTGAGCCTTAAGGTTGGAGAGAAAAGATGGATTCAAGTAGAGATGAAGCTAACTTACCTTGAGTACTTAGTCCTCTAGACTTCTTCCTCTTCCTTCCTCTCTTCTCCTCTATTTCTCTCATTTCCTCACTCTACCTTGCTTATGTTTTTCCTCTTCCTCACTTGGACAAAATTATAATATTATAAGGGTGGGTTTTGCTTAAATAAACTATCAAGTGGTTCACCTTTTATAATCATGGGCCTACCTTATTACAATTAGGATGCACTTGGTTGTTTTTTGGGGAAAGACAACTCATGTTCTTGTCTTCCTCTCGCTTAGTCAAGATATGCATAACAAAAATGAGATTTGTATTTTGAAAATTATGATAAAATTTTCTTAAGACAAGGGATATGGTCCCTTTGATTTAGTGATTCTTTTTTCTTTTTCTTTTATCTTAATCAAGTATGATAGGTTTGCCTTTTCAGGTGAAAATTTCCAGCCCTTGAGTTTCTCTTACTTGGCTAAAATTATTTGTGTAGGATAAGGATGTTTTCTCAAAATGCCATGTATTATTACATACTTGTTGAAATTATGAATGTAGGATATAAAGGTTTTGTCCTAATGACATATATTTTTACCTACTTGTTGAAATTATGAATTTAGGATATAGATGTTTTGTCCTAATGCTATATGACATAATATTGATTATTATTATACTACTATTTCCTCACATAATTCTTATTTTTTCCTCTTGGATTTGGGATCACTCTTACCCATTTTCTTTGGTTTGACTAGAATTTTACCTTTCATGGAGGGCTTGGTCATATTTTGATGACTGCATTTCACTATAGTTTCTATGCGTTGCCCATGATTGTTTACTGAATTTTTCTGGTGTTTTAAGCACTTTTCACCCTCTGATTTAATTGAATGGGATGATTTTTCTGGACATAACATAGCTACCTCATTGCTGCAGCATTTTAGTGAGCATGTATAGCAATGATAGCAAAACCCCGAGTGATAGTGGGGAAAGTTGTTTTCTCTCTCCTCTGCAATATGATGATTCTGCTTGATTTGGTGCAGGTGGCAGAGCTGCGCAGCAGGAGTAGCCACCAGTGAGCAGGAGACAGCAGCAGGGATATCGCAGGCTGCTGGTACAGGATCGTTTCCACTACTGAAGGTGGAAAGGAAAAAGCTGTGCAACAAAGGGCGCCTGTTGTAGAGCAGAAGGAATGGCAGCAATCCAGGGCGTTTTACTGGGACCACAAGGGCTACCTATAAAAGGCCGAAAATTAGCCAATGGAAGAGGGCCCGCTGGGGAAGAAAGAGGAAAGAAATGGGAGAAAAATAACACCATAGCCTAGAGTGCTGCTAACACCGGAAGGTGCAGCACGCGGGGATAGTGTGCTAGTATAGAAGGGAACTTTGTTTTCTATTATTTTTTTACTGCTTTATCAAAAAGAAAGAACTGCATTTTGTAATTTAGTTTTTATCTCTTAAAATGCACACCAGTGTTTCTGGAGTTTCTGTAACCAGTGCACCCATGAGGCTTGGCTAGTTTCCAGCTAGGGTTGCACAAGGGTTGTAATGGACCGAAGCACATTTTTATTATCAATACATTTTGCTGCAGTTTTGTTACCATTCAGCTGTATATCCTGTAGTTTTTCTTTCCTTAATAACGGAAGTTTGGAGGAAGAAAACCGAGGCCATCATTCACCTAGGAGGGTAATGGAGGCTGACAAAAAAGCTGAGTGTAAAGGGGTACCTTATGTAGGGATATACGGGTACCTCATTAGTCCCATAATGTATTGCTTGCGCAATTCAGAGGTAAGGACTTGTGCAGGAATACGTGTCCGCACCTTGAAGTTGTGAGGAATGGTAGTCTGGGAAGACTCCATTCAGAACTGATTTGGCACCAGGGACCTTTGCTGCAGCAAAGTCTAGGGCATATCTGAGTGCTGAAGTCCATAGCAACCCTGAGCACCCCAGTTCTCCCCAATTAGTTTCCTTTCTATTGCCTAATACTTTTCAGTCTAGTTACAGTAAAGATCAGCCAACCCATGTCTATTTCAATTTTGTGAACAACTTAGCGTTGCTACGGCATTCATACAGCAAAGGTCTCTAAACAGTTTTAGTTCACTCCTCGTGGGACGATACTCACTCATCACTTTATTACTTGGTCACGATACGTTCACTTGCGTTCTGACATTGTATTCATCTTTGTATGAACTACATAAACACCAACATATTTTTAGGGTTTGTGGGCGATCGGTCCAATTTCTATATCCTAGTCCAAGTCTATGTTTTATTTCTTTCTTGGGCTATCCTATTGGCTTACTAGAAACTCATGTGAAGTGTAAAAACTCTATATGAAGTGTCCATAGATGAAAGCCCAATGTATGGGTGGAGATGTTAAACTTAGGAACTCTAGCTCTTAAATTAGGAAAAATTAACCTAATCCAATCTTCTTGAAATTTTAAAACCTTGACTTACTTCCCAAAAATTTATCTTCCTTAACCAAGAATTTTGCCTCTCTTTAGTATGTTATTTCAATTTTTTTTCCTTTTAGATTTTTCTCTCTTTACTTATTCTGTTAAAGTTAGAAACATTTTCTATGCATACACATAAGGTGAAGAATTTCTAAGGAATATATTTCCTTAACTATCTAAAAGTTTTCTAATAAATTTTATTTCCTTCACTAAATATTTATGTACCTTTATTAATAAAAGAAACGAAATTAGGAATGTTACAAGCTGAAATTCTAGCTCTCATGGAGGGCTTGGTCACATTTTTATGATTTTTGGGTTATCCATCCAACTTTTATATCTTAATCTAAGTCTATATTATATTTCTTTCTTGGGCTATCCAATTCGCTTACTAAAAACTCTTGTGAAGTGGAAAAACTCTATGAAGTGTCAATAGGTGAAATTCAAAGTTATTTCTTCTCGAGTAGTTTTAACCTCTACTTACATGTGAGGAATCTGAAAGATACTTCCGGAGCTGTGATACATGGAAAACATTATGCAGGTTGGACAAATTAGGCGGAAGGGCAAGTTGATATGCTAACGTCCCCACTTTCTTCAAAATTTGGTAGCGTCCCAAAAATTGTGGACTTAATTTTCTGGTTTTGATAGACCTACCAACTCTAATAGTCAGGAAAAGTTTTAGAAATACATTTTCTCCTTCCTCAAACTCTCGAGGTCTATGTCTCTTATCATAGTAACTTTTTTGCAGACTCTGAGCTGTAAGTATTTTGTCTCGTATTATCTTGATTTGTTCAGTTGTTTGTTGAACTAGATTAGGACCCAACAAGTTCTTTTCTCCTACCTCAAACTAACAGAGTAGAGATTGGCACTTCTTACTGTATAAAGCTTCGTAGGGAGCCATCTTAATACTAGAATGATAGCTCTTATTATAAGCAAACTCCACTAAAGGTAGGTATTTATCCCATCCTTTACCTTTCTCTATCACACAGGCCCTCAACATATCTTCTAGAGTTTGAATGGTCTGTTCTGTCTGACCATCAGTACGAAGATAGTAGGCAGTACTGAACTGCAACTAGGTTCCAAAAGCATCCTGTAACGCCTTCCAAAACCTCAATGTGAACCTCAGATCTTTGTCAGAAATGATATTTAACCATGCATTATGACTATTTCCTGGACGTATAACTAGGCCAATTTATCCAGTGAATAGTTAATCTTTATGGGAAAAAAGTGAGCAAATTTGGTTAATCTGTCAACTATTACTTAAATAAAGTCATGTCCAACAGAAGTCTTAGGTAAGCCCACCACAAAGTCCATCAAAATACTATCCCATTTTCATTTAGGGATCTCAAGAAGTTATAGAAATCCCATTGGCTTTTGCTGCTCTACCTTCACCTTCTGACAAATTAAACATTTCCCCACAAACTTAGCAATATCTTTTTTCATCCCTGGCCACTAGTACATCTTCTTTAAGTCTTGATACATTTTAGTGGATCCAAGATAGATTGTGTACTTACTCTAATGTGCCTCTTGTAGGATCTTAGTCCTCAACTCTTGTTCTTGAGGGACACAAACCCTTCCTTGATAAATGATTACTCCATCTTCCGAGATAGAAAAATCATCATGTTCTTTGTGATCTTGTAAGTATTGGTAGTGAGCTTGAGCCTCTTTAATCTTGGCTCTAAGATCACACTCTATACTGAACCCAATGATGATTAGCTTCTTTGGGGTAAGAGTAGTGACCAGCTTTAAATTTTGAAACTCGTCTAGCATCTGTATCTCATATACCATAATCTGACCCATGTGTAGAGATTTTCAACTCGAGGCATCAGCTACAACATTTGCCTTCCCTGGAAGATACTTTATCTTAAACTTGTAGTCATTAAGAAATTCTACCCATCTTCGTTGCCTCATATTTAACTCTTTCTAATAAAAATGGTACTTAAGACTCTTATAATCATAGTATACTTCAAATGTTGTCCCATACAAATAGTGTCGCCAAATCTTTAACGAAAACACCACCGCTGTCAATTCAAGATCATAGGTTGGATAATTTCCTTCATGGGGTCTATCACACCCTACTGACTAACATCTTATTTCATACATCCACATCATAGAATATTCCCCCCAAACTACCTTATAGTATTATATTTTTTTCCTTATATGTAAATTTCTAGCAATGTCTACCAAGCCCATAAATTAACTTATTCACTTATATTGTTTATCTTTCTTGGATAAGCATACAAGTGCTTCAGGCTATTCCAAGCATTTTCAAATTTCATTTCGTTATAGGCAACTAACTAGGCATGATATACATTACTTACAACAAAAAGGCTCTCATGCCATAAAAGAAAATCGTACAGTCCATAACTTATTTTACATCACATTATAAGCTGTCTAAAAGGGACTTAGCACTTAACTAAGACATCCCACAAATATTACACAACCAAAGAAAATACAATCCATATCCATAATCAGATGAGTCAACCTTGACACCCTTGTTGTTCACTTCTTGCTGGAATACCTAGAATGTGATTATGTGGACATAAAAAGATAAGATGACAATCTCAATAGCTAGCAAATTTTTCAGCAAAACAGTATACATTCCATTCCTTAAAACATATCAATTTTATTTCACTGAAACATAAGCACTGACCATACATACATACACCATCTTAGTCACACTAGGGACCCATAACATTTTGGTCTACTTACCCAATGCAATCCCATAACTGCAAAAGGGTTATGTATCTCCTATTATTGGCCAATACATGGGGGAAATGTGGCTTACTTGGCACACCTTGGGCACTCTTTAATTCCCAAGAATGCATACATAACATATCATTAGACCATCATTCATCGTAGCATAAAAGTTAGGCAACTACTGAAATTGAGAAATTCAAGTTTATAAACATAAAGAGTATTTTAAGGAAAAGCTAACTACCTCAATTCCTGCACAATCACTTCCTTTCCAAGGCTGCCAATGTTACTACCAGCAACTTAAAATAAAACATATAAGAGCTTTTGGTTAATGCATGCATATTAGCACGTAAAATCATAAGTCTCTAGTTTAAGAGCTTATGCTCCCCAAAACGAAATTGTGATTCTATTGAGATTTGGTGTTATTATTAAATATGACAAAAGTCCTCTAAACATTATAAAATTTTTCATGGAGGTTCCTCTACATTTCTATTTTATTTTGTGGATCTCTCACCCTTAACTATTCCATTCACCCTAAGAATTTCCTCTATAACCCTGAATAGTGCAGATTAGTTTTGGTTTTATTTTTATTTTGTTTTCCATTCCTTTTATGGATAAAAATTCTTCAAAATTCGTAATATTTGATATTGACTATCCTGGATATGTTATATAATGACTATAAAAATTTCAAGTAAAAAATAATTCATTTGACCCCTCAAATAACAAACTTTCTATTACTGTCCCTAGTTTTGGTCTGTTCTGACTCACTTCTTATCCCACTGAATGTCCATATTTTATTATATGCCTTAACCTACCCATAATTCTCTAAACTTTGGTGGGTTCCTTAATTATGATACCTATAACATTTCATAAAATTTCATACGAAAATTTAACATCTAACCCCTTCAATGTTTAATATTTCCATCAACATCCTAAGTTGTCCAATAGATTGTTTTCATCACTATTTTGATTGTAAATGGCCTATTTGTAGGTTCTCAAAAATCACGAAAATTTCCAAAATTGATTGTCAATATTTCAAGACTTTGGTCACCAAATATTGGAAAATTGAAAGGCCATTTACCCAATCAAACAGTCTAAGAACACAGGGTCTAAAATTTTTAGGTGCAGAATATGTGGTGCTTCAACATGTTTGTTACTTAGATGGCAAAGATTGTTCCCTGCCACTAGAGTTCCAAATTTTCAACTTTAACATCTTGCATCTCATGCTCAAGAATCACCTATGCAGAACTCAAAATGAGCTTTACTCACTACAAACCAACTTTCCTCAAGAGGGAAAACTCACCTTATGCAAAAATGCTCCTATGGTTCTCAAATTTCATCTTGCTTCTCCTCTTGGTTTCCCTTGCAACCTAGCTACGTTTTTTTTTCAGTTTCTCTCCCCCTTTAGCTCTAAGTTTTTTGGCTGCCTTCTCTCCCTCTTGGTTTCTGATTGCATGAGGAATGGGGTTTGAATTTGGTGCCCAAAATAATACCTAGATAACATGATTCTTGGTTGCTGGTTTCCACCACTCAAGAGGAAAAGGAGGCTGTGTTTTGCAAAGATTCCTTTGTGGTTTCTGTAGGGAGGGCGTGATAATGCAGAGGCATGAATTGGGGCAGCAGCCTTTGCATTATTTTTTTAATTGTGGGCAAAAAACATGGCTGAAGTGGGTGGCTATTTCTTGGCTAGAATGTTGCTGAAATAATTATGGCTATGTAGTAGGATTTCCTTGTTAAAAGGTGGCATTTTTCTTGGCTGATTTTGCCTAAAGTTTTTGTGGCTATGTGGCATGCTTTGGTAGGTGCAAGGTTGATAACTTTAATCTATTAGAGTTTCTCTATTCTTTTCTTGGGTGTTTTATCTGCATTTTGTTTGTTTAGCATTAATGCTCCCTTGATTTAATATTATGTGTATGCCTTTCATGAGTATATGACCACCCATTACGTTTGCTGTGAAATTCAGTATGCATACATGGCAATTGAGGCAACAAACCAAGAGATTGTGGTCCTGCTAATATGGTAAATATGATTGAAAGCTGATCCTTAGTGATATGCTGCAGGAAGGAGTGACTCAAGGTTACTGAAATAGGTGCAGCCATGACAGACCATCAAAGAGGAAGCGGTGTGCATCTGACACAGTAGAACGCTGGGATGTAGAGGCACAAAAGCTATCTCCACTACTGAAAAGGGACAAAAAGGCGCTGGCAGAGGTGAGGCCGAGAAAAAGGAAAAAGAATGTTGCAGCTCAAGCCACTTCACTGGGACCACAAGGCTTGCCTATAAAAAAGTAGAAAGGAGAAAACAAAAGGGGAGATATGGAGAGGGACAAAAAAACAGAGAGAAAAAAAGCCCAAAAATCCCTGACGGGAGTGGGCTGTAGAAGGCACTGTCCATCAGGAACCAACCCTGCAAGAGGAGCTGCTAGATGCGACGAAGGGGACTCCCTTTAAGAATTTCCTTCTTCTCTTCTTGTGTTTAATTGTTTAGGCTAAACTGTGTTTTTCTTTTTCGGGTTGTATTACTCTTCATGGCCTGATGGTTGGCCAGATACTTGTAAATAATTTGGATATAAAGCTGAGCTAAGCCTCCAGCTAGGTGTGTAGATGGGTTGTAGTGAACTCATGCATGTTTTAATACATAGACAATTTTGCTACAACATTGCTTTCGTCATTCAACTGCTTTTGCATTTCTTTAACTTCATCTATTAACTAAAACTAAATAGTTGAAGGCTAAGGCTAACACTGTCCTGGAAGGGTGGTGGAGGCTAGAAAAAGGTTGAATGTGTGGGTTGGTCGAAAGATCAAGGAACAACTAATATAGGAATATATGGTTGTCTCATATGACCCAATAGTTAAGACTTCAAGCATAACTCTGGGGATAGGATTTATGCAGGAATGTATGTCTGAACCTCTGTAGTGCATGGAATGGTAGTCTGAAAAGAACCCATTTAAGAGAAAATTGGGCACTTGAGCAATTTCTATAGCAATTTCTAGAGCAAAATGAGTGCAGGATTTCATGGCAACCCTAAACAACCCTAGTTCATCTAATATCTATTTTTCCGTAACCTAGTGTATCTACACTTGTTTCAACCCTTGTTTAGTTTTGTTTAGTCTTATTTGCACTTGAATCTTAAATCTTGTGAACCAACAAAATTTTGCTACAGCATTTCACAAGTCAAGAAGTTTATAGTAATTTCTAGCACACATCCTAGTGGGACGATACTTACTCATCATTATATTACTTGGTCACGATACGTGCACTTGCATTCGGACATTGCATAAATACTTTGCTACCAATAAGTTTTTGGCACCATTGTTGGGGAGTGTCAGCTTGAAAATTACTATTAGATATTTGACTATGTGAAGGACTTTTATCCTTTAGTCACTCTAGTGTTATTTTGGGCAGGTGAACTCAGTGCATGAGCAGGTTTGATAGAGAGCTATTACCTCTAGATCCTGAAATAGAGAAGACTCTTCTGAGAAGAAGGAGAGGACTGTTGAGGCCTCTACAAGAAGCAGAAATGGCCAACCAGAGAGGAGCAGACAACATAGATGACAAAGATAGAGTCCTGAATGCTTATGTTCAACCAAACCTGAATGGGTTGAACCCAACCATAGTAAGACTAGGAATTGAAGCTTTACACTTTGAGCTCAAGCCTGTAATGTTTCAGATGTTACAAGCTGTAGGGCAATTCAGTGGAATGCCTACAGAAGACCCACACCTTCACTTGAGAGTGTTTATCAAGGTCATAGATGCATTCAAAATAAATGCGGTGACAGATGAAGTTCTAAATCTGAAATTGTTCCACTATTCATTAAGATATTGAGCTAGAGCATGGTTAAACTCTTTGCCACCTGATTCTATTGCCAACTGGAGTGATTTGGCAGAGAATTTTTTGTTGAAATACTTCCCACCCAATAAAAATGCAAGGCTGAGGAATGACATCACATCCTTCCAGCAACTAGATGGAGAATCGCTATATGACACCTGGGAGAGGTACAAAGAACTGCTACGGAGATGTGCTCCTCATGGAATCCCGTACTGCATCCAAATGGAGACCTTTTATAATGGTCTCGATGCTAAAACAAGAACTGTAACAACTTTTTTTTATTATTATTATTAATATTATACAATATAGAGTTTACATACATTTCATTAATCAAAACATACGTACAACATACCAAACACATAAAAGTCTACATCTTATTTATTCTGGTTGACCAATTCCGGATATACAGGTACGAGTGGTTGCTCCTTCACCGGGATCTAAGCCAACTCGACCACAAATATTTTATTTGCTTCTGGGATTTGCCCAACATAAAGTACTCGATCCAACGTCCATTAAAAGCCAGAGCCATAGAAAAATCTGCATAACTAATTTTCTGAACATGATATGGAAATATAGTGAGCAGCAAATATCTTTGGTCACATGAATGCACTATATCTATGCACATAAGAATCGTACAATAATGACATGTATGACAGGATTAACTATTTTCAAAATATCATATGATGACTATCAATTTATTCTCATATCAAGCTACCCCGGTCAGGGTGAGTATTTTCTACTCTCCGGTACAGGCTTTTCTCGCTCCGTCTGACAGGGCACACTTTCTCTTTCTTTTCTCATAATCATAACCGTTGGTAGGGCGTCCCCTACTGGTGCACCACACGGATTGCCATGTGACCGTGTTCATTTCTTTTCTTTTCACAATGATAGCCAAAAATATGCTTTCAATAACAAGTATGTTCAACAAAATATAACTATTACCAAAAATCATTGGTAATCATGCCATGAACATAACCATTTCAAATATCACTTTATAAAATATTTCCATGACAAAATTTCACACTTAAGATGGTAAGAAGTTCATACAATGGCAATGGCTATGTCATATACTATTCATTTATTATTTTTATTTATAAGATTCTTCTTCTTTTTTAAATATTAATTTTATTTCTTTATTTTCTTGATGCAGGTTTTCATCCTATCTAACCTTCTCTTACTAATCAGATAATAACTCCCTCATTTTAACTCTGATGTAGGTGATCTTGATGTCCATTTCAAGATAAAACAATTATCTAAAACTATTATGTTGAACAATTTAGTAAAATATTAAGAAATCAAGGTGATATTACTCCCTCAAAGTATAGGTTATTTCTTCTCGGATAGGTTCTAACCTCTACCTACTAATATGTCCATATCTCCCTCATAAGAATTCTAAATTAAGTTATTCCAGTGGCTAAAAATCCGCGACATATATAGAAATAATTGTTATGTTAATCATTTATTTTAATTCCCTATAGAATATTTCCAAAAATTAAAACACAGAAGCTATCCTAAAATATCTTCCCTGATCAACCAATTTCTGACCACTGCATACTAATCAGACCATATCTACCACATATGGACTCCAAATTGAGTGCTTCCAGTGGTTAAAATTCTGTGACACATATATCTATAATTCTTATGTTAACCATTTATTTTAATTCCCAATATCGAATTTCTAGAAATTAAAACACAGAAACTATCCTAACATATTCTTCCCTGATTAACCATTTTCTGACCACTGCTTACTAATCAGACCATATCTACCACATATGGACTCCAAATTGAGTGATTCCAGTGGCTGAAAATCCATGACAGATATATCTATAATTATTATGTTATCCATTTCTTTTAATTCCCTATAGATAATTCCCAGAAATTAAAACACAGAAGCTATCCTAACATATTCTTCCCTGATTAACCATTTTCGGACCTTTAACTACTAATCAAACCATATCTACCTCATATGGACTCTAAATTGAGTTATTTCAGTGGCTAACAATCCGTGAGACATAAATCTACATTTTTCTTGTTATACATTTCTTTAAATTCCTTACCAATTCTTCCTAGAATTTTAAAAATAGAAGCTAAAAATTCTGCCACCCATAGCCATATCCATGCAGAACTTTCTACACCAACCTAAGTATTCAACATACATAATATGTAACATAATATAGCAACATCCATGACCAATAATTAAAGTTCTAAAATCAAAATCCCATATCAATATTACAAGTTTCAAAAGTTTTCTTCAAAAAGAATGATTGTTAAACTTACCTAGAGCACTTAGTCCTCTAGACTTCTCCTTCCTCTTTCTTTCTTTCTTCCTCTCCTTTCCTCACTCTACCTTGCTTCTATTTTTCCTCTCCCTCACTTGGACGAAAATTATAATGTTATAAGGGTGGGTTTTGCTTAAATAGACCATCAAATAATTCACCTTTCATGATCATGGGTCTACCTTATCACAATGAGGATACACTTGGTTGAATTTTTGGAAAACAAACAACTTATGTTCTTGTCTTCCTCTTCCTTAGTCAAGATATGCATAGCAAAAGGAGATTTGTATTTTGAAAATTATGATAATATGTTCTTAAGATAAGGGACAAGGTCCCTTTGATTTAGGGATTCATTTCATTTTTCTTTTGTCTTAATCAATTATAATAGGTTTGCCTTTCTAGGTGGCAAATTTCTAACCCTTGAATCTCCATTATTTGGTTGAAATTATTTGTGTGGGATAGAAATGTTTTGTCCTAATACTATGTATTATCATACCACTTGCTACAATTATGAGTGTAGGATATAGATGTTTTGTCCTAAAGCCTTGTATTATCATACCACTTGCTAAAATTATGAATGTAAGATATCACACCACTTGCTAAATTTTTGTCTTAATGCCATGTCACCTAATCTTGATTACACTATTATCTTATCACTTTATTTTTATTTTTCATCTTGGGTTTGGGCTCACTCTTGTCCATTTTCTTTACTTTGGTTAAAATTCTACATTTCATAATGGGCTTGGTCACATTTTCATGATTTTTGGGCTACCGGTCCAATTTCTATATCCTAGTCCAAGTCTATGTTTTATTTCTTGCTTAGGTTATCCAATGGGCTTGCTAAAGAATTATGTGAAGTGGAAAAACTCTATATGAATTGTCCATAGGTGAAAGCCCAATTTATGGGTGGAGATACTAAACTTAGTAACTTTAATCTTCAATTAGGAAAAAAAATTACCCTAATCCATTCTTCTTGAAATTTTAAGACCTTTACTTACTTCATAAAAATTTATCTTCCTTACCCAAGAATTTCAATTTTCTTTAGCATGTTTATTTCTAATATTTCCTCTTAGGTTTTCTCTCTTTACCTATTCCATTAATGTTAGAACATTTCTGTACATACACACGTAAGGTGAAGAATTTCTAAGGATTATATTTCCTTAGATATATAAAAATTGTCTTATAAATTGTATTTCCATAACTAAATATTTATGTATGTTTATCTATAAAAGAAACAAAATTCGGAATGTTACTTTGAATACTTTTGTACTTTTATTGATACATGAAACGAAATTAAGGATGTTATAAGAACCATAGTGGATGCAGCAGCTAATGGGGCACTTCTGTCCAAAACCTACAACGAGGTGTATGAGCTGCTCCAAAGGATGGGTAGCAACAATTATCATTGGCCAATGGGTAGAGCCTTAATTGGAAAAAAAATAGCGGGTATGCATGAAGTGAGTGAAGTTACTTCTCTCACAGCCCTGATAGCTTCATTGGTAAATGTTTTAATGGAGCCTAAGAAACTAGAGTGTCTTGCGTTCTGTGCAATGGAACTCATTTATTTGAGAATTTCCCTTCAAATCTAGAGTCAGTGTGTTATGTGGGAAACATCCATCGCAGCAACAATCCTTATTCAAATACGCAGAACCCCGGTTGGAGGCAGCATCCCAACTTTTCTTAGAACAGCTATGGTGCTAGCTAGGGAAGCAATTCTGCCCCTCAAAGACCACAAGCTCCCCCAGGATTTCAACAGTAGAAGCATCAGCCTAATGAGACTCCCAACTCATTAGAATCCTTGCTTAAGGAATACATGGCAAGAAATTATTCTGTGATCCAGAGTCAAGCCGCATCATTAAGGAATCTGGAAACTGAAGTTAGGCAGCTGGCCAATAAATTGAAAAACAGACCTCCTGGGGCACTTCTAAGCAATACTGAAGTCCCTAGGAGAGAAGGGAAGGAGCACTACAAGGCCATAGCTTTTAAAAGTGGAAAAGTAGTGGAAGCACCCTAAGTAAAGAGGCAGGATCAAAAAGACCCTACTATACAACTAGATAAGAAGGAAGACAAGTAGGGGTAGGTTGAGAAGGCAAGTGTGAAAGCAGGAACCTTTGGAGAAAAGTTTGCAGCTTTGCTGCAGCAAAACACACAGCAGAACAAGCTACCTCCACCATTCCCTAAAAGATTCTAGAAACAACAGAAGGACCATCAGTTCATAAGATTTCTGGATGTCGTCAAGCAGTTGAACATTAACATTCCCTTGGTAGAAGCATTGGAGAAAATGCCTAACTATGTCAAGTTCATGAAGGACATTTTAACTAAGAAAAGAAGGTTTGGGGAATTTGAGACTGTTGCTCTAACACGAGAATGTAGTGCTGTGCTGTAAAATAAGCTGCCTCCCAAACTCAAGGATCCAGGTAGCTTCACCATTCCTTGCTCTATTGGGAACCAGTACTTTGGCAAAGCCCTCTATGACTTGGGACCAAGCATCAACATCATGCCAATGGAAATCTTCAAAAAGATGGGAATTGGAGAAGCTAGGCCTACCACAGTTTCACTATAGCTGACAGACAGATCCATAGCACATCCAAAAGGGAAAATTGAGGATGTCTTAGTTAATGTGGATAAATTCATTTTTCCAGTAGATTTCATAATACTAGATTATGAAGCAGATGCAGAGGTGCTAATCATTTTGGGCAGGCTATTCCTAGCCACTGGCCGAACCTTAATTAATGTTCAAAAAGGGGAATTAACAATGAGAGTTCAAGATGAGCAGATTACATTCAACGTATTTCAGTCCATGAAATTCCCTAGCGAAGTTGAAGAATGCTCAGTTATTTCTGTAATAGACACATTAACATCGGAGTAGTTCGAGAAATGCTACAAAACCCATCACCAGTTATGTGGCAGGATAGCTCAGAATCATAGGGGGGAAATGATGAAGAATGGGCTTGGATAGAAGCAAAACATGGCACAGGGAAGCAGGGTCTAATGAATGAGTCATTGGATATGTCCTCGTGGGAATTAAAGCTACCAAAGGCATCAATAGAGGAACCACCAACCTTGGAATTGAAGCCATTACCTGTGCATCTAAAATATGCCTATCTGGGTGAAACAACCACTTTTCCTGTGATCATTTCAGCACTTTTGACAAAAGAGCAAGAGGAGAAATTAGTCATGACATTGAAAACATTTAGAAGAGTTATTGGTTGGACCCTTACTAATATTAAGGGTATCAGTCCCTCATTTTGTATGCATAAGATCCTGTTAGAGAACAATGAAGGAGGGTCCATTGAACCTCAGTGGAGGCTCAATCCAATAATGAAGGAAGTGGTGAAAAAGGAAATCATCAAGTGGTTAAATGCTAGAATTATTTACCCCATATCAGACAGTGCCTGGGTTAGTCTAGTCCAATGTGTTCCTAAGAAAGGGGGCGTGACTGTGGTGGAAAATGAGAACAATGAGCTCATCCTCACTAAGGTTATGACTGGTTGGAGGATTTGCATGGACTACAGGAAGCTGAACAAAAGCACCAAAAAAGACCATTTCCCCTTGCCATTCATTGACCAGATGTTAGATAGACTTGTGGGAAGAGAGTACTATTATTTCTTATACGGGTATTCAAGCTACAATTAGATTGCTATAGCACTCGAAGACTAGCACAAGACCACATGCACATGCCCTTATGGCACCTTTGCATTTCAGAGGATGCTGTTTGGGTTATGCAATGCTCCAACAACTTTTCAAAGATGCATGATGGCAATTTTCACAGAAATGGTGGAGCAATTTGTGGAGATTTTCATGGATGACCTTTCAATTTTTGGGGATTCTTTTGACTTATGTTTGGGAAACCTCACTAAGGTTCTTCAAAGGTGCAAGGAAACAAACCTGGTGTTGAACTGGGAGAAATGTCAATTCATGGTAAAAGAAGGGATTGTACTGGGACATAAAGTTTCTCAAGATGGACTAGAGGTTGATAAAGCCAAAGTAGAAATCATTGAAAAGCTGCCTCTGCCCACTTCAGTCAAAGGCATTAGAAGTTTCCTTGGCTATGCAGGATTTTACAGAAGGTTTATGAAGGACTTCTCCAAGATTGCTAAACCTTTATGCAATTTGTTAGAGAAAGACAAAGTTTTCTGTTTCGATAAGAGCTGCATGACAATATTCTATGACCTCAAGGAGAAATTAAGTACAACACCTGTTATTGTGGCACCAAATTGGGCTTCACCATTTGAGCTCATTTATGACTCGAGTGAAGCAGCATTAGGAGCCGTCCTTGGGCAGCACAGGAACAAAGTTTTCCGTTCCATATATTTAGCAAGCAAGACACTGTAGGGGGCCCAGCTCAACTACACAGTAACAAAGAAGGAGTTGCTTGCTGTGGTGTTTGCCTTAGAAAAATTCAGATCTTACTTGGTAGGTGCAAAAGTAATTGTGCACACAAACTACTCTGCCATCAAACACCTAGTCACAAAGAAGGATTCAAAGCCTAGACTTATCCGATGGGTGCTCTTGCTATAAGAATTCGATCTGGAAATCAGGGATAGAAAGGGAACTGAGAATCAGGTGACCGACCACCTCTCCAGACTGGAACAGGACAGAGTAGACACAGAAGAAATTAATGAGAAGTTTTCGAATGAGCAACTCTTCCTTATGTCTCAAGCTAGTACACCATGGTATGCTGACTATACAAATTATCTGGTGAGTGGATTGCTCCCACTAGATTTGACTTCGCAGCAGAAGAAGAAATTCTTGCACGACGTGAATTCATATTACTAGGATAAACCGTACCTCTTCAAGCAGTGTGCTGATCAGATGATAAGAAGATGCATTCTAAGCGAAGAGATGGAGCAAATCCTGTAGCAATGCCATGCTTTACCTTATGGAGGCCACTTTAAAGGAATTAGAATTGCAAACAAAGTATTGTAGGCGGGGTTCTATTAGCCTTCTCTATTCAAGGATTCTCGCTCTTTTGTGCTGCAATGCGACAGATGCCAGAGAGTAGGAAATATATCCAGAAGACATGAAATGCCTCTAAATAACATTCTAGAAGTAGAGTTGTTTGATGCATGGGGGATAGATTTCATGGGCCCATTCCCTTCAAGTTTTGGGAACCAATATATCATGGTAGCTGTTGATTATGTTTCAAAATGGGTAGAAGCAAGTGCGTCTCCAACTAATGATGCAAGGGTGGTAACCAGATTTCTTAAAAAGAAAATTTTCACAAGATTCAGAACTCCTAGAGCCATCATCAGCGATGGAGGATCTCACTTCTACAATAGACAATTCGGGGCACTACTGGCTAAATATGGAGTAAGATACAAGGTGGCAACACTATATCATCCCCAAACCAGTGGGCTGGCTGAAATTTCCAATAGAGAAATCAAGAGGATACTGGAAAAAACTGTTGGCCCAACTATGAAGGACTGGTCCTTAAGACTAGATGATGCACTTTGGGCCTATCGAACAACCTATAAAACACCGCTAGGATGTCACCATACAAGTTAGTGTTTGGTAAAGCTTGTCATTTTCCAGTAGAGCTAGAGCATCGTGCAATTGGGCAATCAAGGATTTAAATCTGAATTTGGGAGCTATTGGTGAGAAAAGGATGCTACAGCTAAATGATCTGGATGAATTCTACGATCAGGCTTATGAGAATGCCAAGCTATACAAGGAGAAAGCGAAGCAATGGCATGACAAGAGGATACAACTGAGGGACTTCGAAGTGGGATAGAAAGTGTTGCTATACAACTCCAGGCTAACTTTGTTCCCTGGGAAACTGAAATCTTGTTGGTCTGGTCCTTTCCACACTAGCAAGGTCTTCCCTTTTAGAGCTATTGAATTGGAAGAAGAAAAGGCAGAGAGAACATTCAGGGTTAATGGACAATGGATTAAGCACTACTTGGGTGGTGATGTGGAACATTAGCACACCTTGATCCAATTGCAAAAAGGATAAACAGGGAAGAAATCAGGCTGTTGACTCTAAAACAAGCACTTATGGGAGGCAACCCATGTTTAATTAGTCCTTAGTTTATTTTACAATTGTTAGGTAGCTTAAATTGTGACTCTAATATATTTTGTGTTCATTTTGCAGGCCTAGGGAAACATCAGTATAGAAGTCAATTTTTATTGTTTGCCACAAGAACTACTACAGCAAAAAGTGCTCATCCCTGAAGCAAGGAGTTTTCCCTTAATGTGGAGATGGTGCTAGACGCAAGAAGAAATTTCAGAGGAGAGGAGAATGAACATGCTGGGCTGAGGAAACGTAAGAAAGGGAACCCAAAGGCCTAAAAAGAAAAGACAAAAAGAGAAGAGCCCATTTAAAAAAAAAAGAGGCGGGAAACCTTAAGTATCCCATAAGTCATGACCGTCCCCCCTTTATCTCCCCAACCCACTTTGGTGAACCCAACAACCCCCTGCCATTTTTAAGAATCCCTGTCCTCTGCCCTCTCAAAACCCTCCCCTTCGCTTCCCGAGAGCTCCAGTGCCCGACGCATTCCTTCACCACAAAGCAACTTCACCTGAGAATCATGCCAATATTCAAGACTATTGCAAGAAATGCAAGCAAAATGAAGAAGTTCATCTCGGACGAAAATCAGAAATGACACGATGAAGAAACAGTCCAGAGGACCTTCTACACTGAGAAAGGCTTCGCTTTTACCACATTTGAGGGCATAGGATTGCCGACATACGTCACTATAGTGGTAAAGCAGAGGAAGTGGGAGAGCTTTTCCAAACACCCTCAACCAGCCATTGTCCTGCTAGTGAGGGAGTTCTATGCTAACTTCCCCAAGGATGGCCAGGAATGGGTCCGGGTCAGAGAGACCCAGGTATTAATCGACCCAGTTGCCATCAACAACGCCTACCAGCTCACGGATGAAGAAAATAATTATGAGGAGCACCTGGAGGCTATGTAGGAGGAGGATTGGGACAAGATGCTGGCACGAGTCTGTGTCCCAGGCACCACCTGGGACAAATCGTCTCAGGGCCTTGCAACGGTGAATAGAGCTTCACTCCTGCCAGACTGTGAGCAAGGACAGAGTATGTAACATCCTTAATTTCATTTCTTTTATTGATAAAGGTACATAAAAAATTTAATTAAGAAAATAAAATTTATTAGACAATATTTTAGATATCTAAGGAAATATAGTCCTTAGAAATTCTTCACCTTATGTATATGCATAGAAAATGTTTCTAACATTAAGAGAACAAATAAAGAAGGAAAATCTAATAGGAAAGAAATTAGAAATAACATACTAAAGAGATGCAAAATTCTTGGATAAGGAAGATAAATTTTTAGAAACAAGTAAAGGTCTTCAAATTTCAAGAACATTGAATTAGGGTAATTTTTCCTAATTCAAGAACTATAGTTACTAAGTTTAAAATCTTTACCCATACATTGGGCTTTTACCTATGGACACTTCATATAGAGTTTTTCCACTTCACATAAGTTTCTAACAAGCCCATTGGATAACCTAAACAAGAAATAAAACATAGACTTGGACTAGGATATAGTAATTGCACCAATAGCCCAAAACTTATGAAAATGTGACCAAGCCCGCCAAGAAAGGAAGAATTTTATCCAAAGCAAAGAAAATGGGTAGGACAAGCCCATAATGGGTAGGAATAAGCCCAAATCTAAGAGGAAAAATAAAATAAAATAATTAGATGATGATATAATAATAAGAATAAAGATTAGGTTACATGGCATTAAGACAAACATTTAGCAAGTGGTGTGATTCTACATTCATCATTTAGGCAAGTGGCATGATAATACAAGGCTTTAGGACAAAAACATCTATATCCTACACTCATAATTTTAGCAAGTGGTATGATAATACATGGTATTAGGACAAAACATTCATAGTCCACACAAATAATATCAACCAAATAATGGAGATTCAAGGGCTAGAAATTTGCCACCTAAAAAGGCAAACCTATCATACTTGTTTAAGACAAAAGAAAATGGAAATGAATCCCTAAATCAAAGGGACCTTGTCCCTTATCTTAAGAACATATCATCATAATTTTCAAAATACAAATCTCCTTTTCCTATGCATATCTTGACTAAGGAAGAGGAAGACAAGAACATAAGTTGTTTGTTTTCCAAAAATTCAACAAAGTGTATCTTAATTGTGATAAGGTAGACCCGTGATCATGAAAGGTGAATTATTTGATGGTCTATATAAGAAAACCCACCCTTACAACATTAGAATTTCGCCCAAGTGAGGGAGAGGAAAAATAGAAGCAAGGTAGAGTGAGGAAAGGAGAGGAAGAAAGGAAGAAAGAGGAAGGAGAAGTCTAGGGGACTAAGTGCTCCAGGTAAGTTTAACAATATCTCTTTTTGAAGAAAACTTTTGAAACTTGTAATATTTATATGAGATTTTGATCTTAGAACTTTTATGATTGGTCATGATGTTGCTATATCATGTTACATATTGATCTTGCATGTGATGTATGTTTGAATATTTAGGTTGGTGTAGATAGTTCTGCATGGTTATGGCTATGGGTGGCAGAATTTTAAGCTTCGGTATTTTAATTTTTGGGAACAACCTATAAGGAATTGAAATAAATGGTTAACATAAGAATTAAATATATATGTGTCATGGATATTTAGGCACTGGAATCATTCAATTTGGAGTCCATATAAGGGAGATATGAGCCAATTAGTAGACAAAGGTCAGAAAATGGGTCATCAGGGAAAAATATGTTAGGATAGCTTCGGTATTTTAATTTCTGGGAACAATCTATAAGGAATTAAAATAAATGGTTAACATAAGAATTAAAGAAATATGTGTCATGGATATTTAGGCACTGGAATCTTTCAATTTGGAGTTCATATGAGGTAGATATTATCCGATTAGTAAGCAGAGGTCAGAAAATGTTTATTTAGGGAAGAGTATGTTATTAAAGCTTTAGTTTTTGAATTTCTGGGAATATTCTGTAGGGAATTAAAATAGCGTGCCAACATAACAATTATAGATATATGGCTCATGGAATTTTACCAACTGGAATAACTCAATTTGGAGTTCAAATTTGAGAGATATGGTCTAATTAGTCAGTAAAGGTCAGAACCTACACGAGAAGAAATAATACTAAATTTAAAGGAGTAATAACACTACGATATCATACTATTTTGTTGATATGATTAACATAATAGTTTTAGATAATTGTCTTAGCTTTTCATAGACACTAAGATCATCGTAATCGGAGTTAAAATGAGAGAGTTATGCTCTGATTTGTAAGCAAAGGCTGTGTTAAAAGTTAGTAAAACCTATTTTCAATATTTTTTTTCTACCCTAGATGAATTTTTAAGGTAATAGTAGAAATCAATTTGAGGAAAAATGCTCTATAAAATTTGTAAGAACATATGTTGGAAATGATATAAGTAGAAATAAAATGACTAAATGCCTAGACATAAAGAAAATGAAAAGATGAAAATAATATTCAAGAAAGAAGAGGAATTTTATAAATGAAAATAATAAATGCCTAGTGTATGCCCTAGCTATTGCCATTGCATGAACTTACTACCATTTTAAGTGTGTAAATTTTAACATAGAATTTACCCTAGTACTCATATAAATTTCCAAGAAGTTTTGTAAGTGCCGGTTTTATTTGAAAAAAATCTTAGTATGCTCCGTGGTTGCAGTATTTCCACATCAGAAAAGAATTATTCTAGTTACTGGAAAAAAAAATTGTGATTTGTGAAAAGTGCATGTCTAAGGAAAGCTCTGGCAAGGAAAGACTTGGTACTTAAGCGTGTCCATTAGTGACCCACCTCTCTTTTCTGGGAACTTTCCTGGTGCGCTGTTTACAGACTACAATTACTATCCAGTTACCGAGGTATTAGTGTGGAATTTTGACATGGAAATATTTTATAAAGTGAAAATTAGGAAATGATTATATTCATGGCATAATTTCAGTTTACCAATGAATTTTGAGAATGATTATGTTTTGATACATTATGACATGAGAATATAATGAACATACTTGTTATTGGAATCATATTTTCGGCTATTAATATGAAATGAAAAGAAATGAGCACGGTCACATGGCAATCCGTGTGATGCACTAGTAGGGGACGCCCTACCAACGGTTATGATTATATTCATGAGAAAAGAAAGAGAAAGTGTGCCATGTCGGACGGAGCCAGATAAGCCCGTACCGAAAAGTAGAGAATACTCACCCTGACCGGGGTAGCTTGAAGTAAGAATAAGTTGATAGCCATCATATGAAATTTGAAAAATAGTTATTCATGCCATACATGTCATAACTGTATAATTTTCATGTGCATTATAAAGTGCATTCATGTGACCTAAAGATATTTTCTGTAGTTTATACAGCTGAACATGACGTGATGAACTATATTGATAATGAATTATTGTTGAACATACTGGGATTTAATTCTCACTATATTTCCATATCATGTTCAGAAAATTAGCTATGCAGTTGTTTTCAATGAGACTTATTATTGCCGTACGTATGATCGAGGTGCCCTATCTTGGGCAAATACCTATTATTGCGGATATATCAGTTGTTGAAGTGACTAAGATTCCGGTGGAGGTGCCACCACCCGAACCAGTGGCCCCGAAAATAGTCTATGTGGAAGATTAGGGCTTATATGTACATGTATGTCTTGTACAAATGTTTGTATTAATGATGTGAGTGTAAACTTAGTATTGTATAATTAAATAAATGTTATTGTGAGTTAAGTTGAGGTAATAACTTCATGATGTTAAATAAAATAAAAATTTGTTACATAAATGGAGCTGTTACAGAGTAGCCATGGTGGAAGCCATACTTTTTGGTAGACCCATCAATGTGGGACGAGTTATAGCCCACCAAATCAAAATCTGTGCAAGCCAAAAAAAGGGCAGTCTACTCTTTCCTTCCCTTATCATAATGTTGTGCTCTGCACGCCAGGTTCCCATCTCGATGGATAAGGAAATGCTAAAGATGGGAGGCACAATCAGCACTATCACCATTGTACGCATTGTGCAAGATAAGGGAGAGCCTACGCCATCAATTCATACATAAAAGCCACCGCACCCAGAAAGCCAAGCAGGCTCCACCTCAGCCCCACAGCCAGCAAACTAGACATTACACTTGCTTTTACAGCAGCAAACAACCATACTATAGCAATAGGAACATTTTATGAGGCAACATCAAAGTTTCTGGCAATACCAGCACATGAGGGATGTTGCCTTCCAGCAAACTCTAGAGTAGAATTTCAAGCAATTCTTCCCCTTCCCCACATTCCTAACAGACCTATTACACACAACCTTTGGGGAAGCTAGAAGGGCACCAGAACCCCAGACTAGAAAGGAAGGGGAGTCCCAAGACTCTTCTTACAGCAACGAAAAGAGGCCAACCCCTCATAGGACTCCAGTGGCAGTTGAGTCCTCAGATGATGATAAGCCCATTGCCAAAAGAAGGGCAGCAATGTAGAAGGGGAAGAGCAAACTCCCGAGCTCACCACAATCAACAAAAAGAAGGAATGGGCTCCGAAGCTCATCACATTCTCGATGAGGAAAATGCCAGAAGGGTGCTGCAGCAATCTTGTTGGCAACCCAGGGAAGTCCCCTTAGCTTTTATATTCTTTTGGCTATTTCAAGTTATATATACATCCTGCTTGTTGCTTTGCCTAGCTTTACTACACTTAAATTTATGTGTGGTCTTCTTCTGTTAATTCTGTAATATGCTGAGCAATGAGGACACTGCTCATGATTAAGTTTAGGGGAAGTAGAATTAGTGAGTAATGCTCTGCTGTTTACTCTGTTGTTTACTGGTTCTATTCAAATGTTTTGTGCGTTTGGTATCTGGGTTTTGTTTTCTTTATTGTATGAGGAATATGGGTTCCAGGTTTGTCAGTAGGAAGTGTTAAGCAATTAGGAAGATCTTATAATCACTTCATTTTTATAATAGAAAAAATGGGTTTGTCATGCTTTGTTTCAGGGTCTGGTGCTAGTTTTAGGAAGCTCCATGAGGAAGGGCTGGCAATTGTCTGTTATAATAATAATAATTCTGCATGCTAATCTCATACAACCAGAACCTTCCCTTATGAGCACAAGCATTGGTTAGTTTGGCAAGAAAAACTTAGAAATGTCTCAGGAAGAGGCCCTAGGTTTGTCAAGTTAATGTTGAGAGTCTCTTAAAACAAATTTCTAGACTTTCACAAGAGGCATAACCTAGTGTATCTAAACTTGTTTCAACCCTTGTTTAGCTTTGTTTAGTCTTATTTTCACTTGAATCTTAAATCTTGTGAACCAACGAAATTTTGCTACAACATTTCACGAGTCAAGAAGTTTATAGTAATTTCTAGCACACTTCCTAGTGGGACGATACTCACTCATCATTATATTACTTAGTCATGATACCTGCACTTGCGTTCGGACATTGCATAAATACTTTGCTACCAACAAAGGTGGCTGCAATTTTGTGGGCAATGTGGCATGCTATGTGGCTGCAACTTTATGGGCATTGTGGCATGATTTGGTAGGTGCAAGGTAGCTTCAATTTTGTAGGCAATGTGGCATGCTATGTGGCTGCAACTTTATGGGCAATGTTGCATGCTTTGGTAGATGCAAGGTGTTTACAAGGTGGTTGCAATTTTGTGGTCAATATGGCATGCTATGTGGCTGCAACTTTGTGGGCAATGTGACATGCTTTGGTAGGTGCAAGGTGGCTACAATTCTGTGGGCAATGTGGCATACTATGTAGCTAAAATTTTGTGGTGCTACTTGGCAGCTCCTTAATTGTTTTATATTGCCTTAATTTACTACTCATCCTAAATTAGCAATGTCTTAAAAATGTATTTGTATCTTCTCCCCATCCATTTTGCTCCTAAGAATTTTATTTATATGATTCACAATTAACTATATGTCACCTATTTTATAAATGCATTATTGTTACATAACTAAGCACTTTAATTCTTTGTCATATGTATTTTCTACTTATTTTTAAATTTATCTAACTTTATTAGAGACTTAGAATGTTACAGGGTCTTAGTTACTTAGAGGCATAAGTAACTACTATCTTTTCTTGCATTAGCACACACCTTAGTCCTTTCTTTGAAGTGTCATTATACACTTCAAAATGTCCTGTGGGGTCTGGAATAATTAAAATAGGAGGAGTGGTTAATCTTGTCTTAAGCTCCTAGAAACTAGCTTCACGTTGATCAGTCCATTTGAAAGGACTGCCCTTCCTGGTCAATTTAGTCAATGGCAAGGCTATACAAGAGAAGTTTTGTATAAACCTCCTGTAGTATCTTTCCAAACCCAAGAAACTTCTAATTTTTATAACCGTCTTTGGTCTTTCCCACTAAATCACTACTTCCGTCGTGCTACGGCCTACGGCTACCCCTATATTAGAGATAACATATTCGAGAAACTTCACCTCAGTCAACCAAAATCCACACTTCTCCAATTTGGCATACAACTTTTTCTCTTTCAGCACTTGTAGAACGATTCGAAGATGTTGTTCATGTTCTTTCTCATTCTTAGAGTATATCAAGATGTCATCAATGAACACTACCACAAATTCATCTAAATAGGGCCAAAAAATGTGAATCATGTAATCCATCAAAATTGTAGGTGCATTTGTCAACCCGAAGGGCATTACGAGAAACTCATAGTGCCCATACCTAGTCAAAGGCTATTTTTGGTACATATTCCTCCTTGATACTAATATGATGGTATCCTGATCTCAAGTCAATTTTAGAAAAGATAGAGGCTCCCTTCAGTTGATCCAATAAGTCATCTATCCTAGGGAGAGAGTACTTATTTTTTATAGTCACCTTATTCAGTTGTCTATAGCCTATGCATACTCTCAGGCTCCCGTCTTTTTTCTCAACAAACAATAGAAGAGCTACCTAAGGTGATACACTCGGTCTAATGAATTGCTTGTCTAATAATTCCTCCAACTATTTCTTGAGTTCCTATAGTTCCTTTGAGGCTATTCTATAATGTGCAATAGAGATAGGCCTTGTCCCAGGTAAGAGATCAATAGAGAACTGTATCTTTCTCCCGAGAGGTAAGCCTAGAATATCTAGTGGAAATATATCAGGAAACTCATTAGCTATTGGAATTTCATTAAGCTTCGATTTGACTTCTAGGTTTGATAAACACAAGAGAATGTAATCAAGTACTCTACTCTTCAACTTCTGATTGACTTGATTTGCATTTAGCATCAATAACAGCATCTCCTCTTATGGACTAGGAGGTAGAAATTTAACGGTCTTGTTGCAACAATTTAGCAAGACCCAATTTTTAGACATCCAGTCTTACCCCAGAATAACATCAATACCTCTTAAAGGTAGACAGACGAGGTCTACAGAAAAAGTTTTCTACTAGATGCTGACCTGACAATCTTTATAAACAGAGGAAGTTAAAACCCTTTCCTTTCTGGGAGTTACTATAGATAGCTCATAGGGGGTTTCAGAAATAGGATACTGAAGCTCCCTAATACATTCTTTCAATATAAATGAATTACTAGCACTAAAGTCAAATAACACCATAAGAGAAAATCTATAGATGTAGCACGTACCTTGAATCATTTTAGAGGATTGAGCTGCCTCTTAGCCGCTTAGGGTGAAAACATTTCCTTTCACTTGAGGCCTCTATTCCAATTGCTTCCCCACATTTTGTGGGCAGTTCTTTGTAAAATAACCCTTCTATCCACATTTGAAGCAGACATCTAGTCCTATGTAGCATAATCGGTTACTATGCATATGTCTACACTTAGTGCACTTAACTATGGAGAAGTCTTGTTGGAAACATCGGGGACCCGCAGTCAATGGCCTCTTACCAACTCTATATCCTCTTCCCTTCACATTTTTTCCTGGGTTGGGGAAACTTTCTTCCTCTTCCACAAGTTTTGTCTCTACTTTTTGTCCTCCGTTACCCTTAAATTCTTCTCCAAAAGTCTTGATTTATTTATCAATGGCACAAACTCCCTTATTTCCAAGGCTATTACCGCATTCCTAATTTTTGGGTTCAATCTTGCTTCAAACTTAACAGCCTTCCATACTTCATCAAGGTTAAACCTCAGGTAACATGAGAACTTAAACAACTTCTCAAACTTAGCGATGTATTAATCTACTGACATATTACGCTATTTGGGTTGGAGAAATTCGATCTCCTTCTCAGACCACACAGTACTTCAAAAGTCCTTATCTAAGAAAATTTCTTTAAACACTTGCCAGGTGATCTGCCTCCTCTGGTGAGTTAGCAGCTTTCTGGCCCTTCATCACCAACACTCAACTTCATCCTTCAGCATATATGTAGCAAAGACAACCTACTGCTCATTAGTGTAACCCATCACCTCAAAGATCTTCTCTAATTCCATTATCCACCTTTCGGCTATTATTGGGTCATAGCCACCTTGGAAAGAAGGTGGTTTGGTTCTCAGGAACTCAGATAGGACATTATCATTTCCATTCATCCAGTTTTACCTGTATTATTTTCTCCACTGAGGTTATTACTATTCTAGAGATGTTGCAGAATTTGATTAGTGGCTGTGACTTGCACTCGAATTGTTGTAGCCAAGTTGTGCAGGATTTCTTCTACATTGTTTGCAATGTTCCTCCTCAGTGGTGCCATATCCTATTATGGCAAAAAATAGAGTTATGCTGCTATTGAGGTGATCAATCTCAATAATTAGTTCAAAAATATTTACAGCAGTCATAACACCACCTCGGCATATAGGTAGGAAACACTAGCAATTTCTTACCTATATGAAATCACCGATCCCTTACACAATGTAACTCGAAACATACTCAAAACACTATAAGATTGATTCAGATAACCATCCACCCTCTGGCTATCTAGGATCGACCTGCTCTAATACCAATTATGTAACAACTCCATTTTTTTACATATATACATTTAAATATTTTTGAAATCCCATGAAGTCATTACCACTTTACTTCTAACTATTTAACTCATAATAACATTCAATTAAATTACCAAGTATAATTAAATTTTATGTTATACCATTAACACTGATACAATTCTGGGTTCATATACACATCATTAATTAAAAACGTCTGTACAAAAATCAAACACATATATGTTTACATCTTATTCATCCATATTGACAAGTTCTGGGGATAGTGGTGTAGAAGGTTGCACCTTCACAGGGATCTTAGCCAACTTGACCCAACGTACGCTAAAAGCAGGTTATAGAGAATATATGCAAATTTAGTCTTCTAAACATGATATAAAAATATAGTGAGAATTAAATCTCAGTAGGTTCAAGAATAAATCATAATTATCATCTATATAGCTCATCATGTCATGTTCATCTATATATGCTACAACAAATATCTTAGGTCACATGAATGTACTTTATCTATGTATATGAAAATCGTACAGTAGTGACATGTATGGCATGACTAACTATTTTTAGAATATCATATGATGGCTATCAACTTATTTTCATATCAAGCTACCCCGATCAGGGTGAGTACTTTCTACTATTCGATACAAACTTTTCTCGCTCCGTCCTACATAGTATACTTTCTCTTTCTTTTCTCATTAACATAATCATAACCATGAGTAGGGGGTCCCTTACTGGTGCATGTAACATCCCATAATGTTTGTTTTTCAATAATAATGTTTTTTTTATAAACAAATATATTTTTATTTCTTTAAAAATGATTATGTTCTGCTAAAAGCAAGTATATTTTTAATTAAAATAATTATTATTTTGCGTCAAATAATTATATTGGCCTTTAAAAAATTTTTGTTCCATTTTTAGAAATATTCTTTCTTTTATTATGTATAAAGATATATATTTTGTGATTTGTTTTATTAAGATTTTTATCAAGAAAAATCATGATTTAAGAGTTCAACTAAAGTTTTATGAGAATGTAAATTTTTAAAAAAAATTGGGATGTTTTAGTATAAAAACGGTATTTATATGAATAAATATAAAATAAAATTCTATTATTCAATTATTAAATAATAATTATTATTATTATTATAAAAAATAAAAGAAAGAGGGGAAGGGGGAGACGAAAAAGAAGAATTGCAGAGAAACCGATGAATAGTGAAATAGTGTGAATAGTAACCTCCTTTTCTAGATCTAGAGTGTCTACATGCCTCCGATCTCAAAACTAATGGTACCAATGGATTCAGGACAGAGAGTACTACAATTTTGACCGAACAATTTCTCAAATCAGCCGTTGAATCGTCGCAGATCAGAAGTAGAAAATCCCAAAAAAAGGTAAACTCTGAAACTCTTACTTAGATACCTCAAATTGGAAATGTGACACTGTAGATGGATTCATGAGTTAGATAAACCTTAGGATATGAAATTTTTCAGCTATCTGACAACTTTTTGTTCTTGGTGAATAGTATTTTCTAACGATAAATAGTGTTTTTCAGCCATGAATAGTGACCACGTTCTTGGAGTCATTTCTTTGATTTTTAGACCCTCCGGACATGTTTTTGAAGTCTGTTTAGTCAAATGTGGATTGGAAAAGTGCACTTTGGGGCTATCTAATCTGGAGCCCTTACCCTGTGAGTAGATAATTATTTCTATGACTTACCCCATGCTCTTCTTGAACTATAAATGTATAATTGTTTCTGTTTACAAATTATTTATGCTATTATAAATTTATTAAATGTGTTAAAATATCTGTTATACTTACGAACTGACACATAGTTCAAGAAGAGTATGGTTTTAGAAATAAATTTTAGAACTCATTGAATATATGATTCTAAATGTATTTATCATTATTTGATAAAGTGAATACTATGTGCACGATGCATTGATTTGAAAGCTATATACTTGTGAAAATGATGCATGTCATATTATAATGAGATTGAATGGCAAGCATAAAACTCATGGTAAGTTGCTTGATAATTTTACATGTATTTATATGTATGGATGAATATCGACTAGTTGTATGGCTTGTGATGGTACCCAATAGGGGATGCCCTATTAGCCTGAGTGAGCCGGGGGAGGGCCGCTCCAGCCGGGTGACAGTGGTAATGTGGGGGGGGCAGGAGGGTGATGTACTCACATTCCCTGTTCACTTATTGTGACTGTAGTTAAGGTCACTATGCGTATAGCAAATAAGTTATGTTTTCATTGCATTGACCAAATTACCGAGTGAGACATATGCATTAAAAGTGATGATTTTATCTCCAAATCTTAATATTTTACTATAGCTTATACAACTGAGCATAACAACATTTGTTTAATGATCTTACCGTGCAGCATATGGTTTTGGATATCTGAATATCCTTTGATTTGAAAATATTTGAAATACGGGTCCCATATGAATATACTTCTGAACTGTATTTTCTATGTGACACATTTTAAAATATAAGTACATCTATATGCTCACCTAATAGGTCATAGGAGGAATTATTTACTCACTGAGTTGTCAAACTCACTACACGAAATTTTCACATTTTTCATATGAGAATACAAAGTCTGATCCTACAGATAGGTGATCAGTTAGGTGACATATTTTGTGGGTGAGTCTACGTTGCTTCCAAGACTCATGATTTTTAAATTATAATGTGTTTGTATTCTAGAGTGCTTTGAACGCTACAGGTAGGATCCCTGTTTCTACTGTACTTAGATGTTTATAAACTTGGTCTGTATATTGTGTATACATGAAAGAAATGATAGAGAATTGAATTATGCATCTTTATGGAGAATGTCTGATTGCGGAAAAAAAAATTTATTTTACGTTACGTAAAGTGGGGGCATTACAGTGCATCACACAAACCGCCATGTGACTATACTCATTTCTTTTCTTTTCACATTAATAGCCAAAAATATGATTCCAATAACAAGTATCTTCATTATACTCACATGCCATAATTTATCATCAAAACATAATCATGACAAAACATCATTGATAATAAAGCCATGAACACAATCGTTTTCAAATATCACTTTATAAAATATTTTCATGTCAAAATTACACACTTAAGATGCTAAGGAGTTTATGCAATGGCAATGGCTAGGGCATACACTAGTCATTTATTATTTTCATTTATAAGATTCTTCTTCTTTCTTAAATATTATTTTCATCTCTCACTAATCAAAGCATAACTCCCTCATTTTAACTTCGATTGTGGTGAGCTTAGTGTCAATTTAAAGCTAAGACAAACCTCTAAAACTCTTATGTTACATTTTAGTGAAATCATAAGGAATCATGGAGTTATTACTCCCTCAAATTCAAAGTTATTTCTTTCCGAGTAGGTTCTGACCTCTACTTGGTCATAATAACCATTTCTTTTAATTCCTTACAAATTCTTCCCAAAAATTCAAACACAAAACTTACATAATAGATTCATCCCTAGTTAACTAGTTTATGACCTTTGCTTACTAATATGACCATATCTTATTAATATTCATTCCAAATTGAATGATTCTAGTGGCTAAAAATTCAAGAGACATATATATATATTTTTCATGTTAACTATTTCTTTTAGGTCACTATAGATTTTTCCTAGAAATTTAAACATAGAAGCTTACCTAATAGATTCTTCCCTGGTTAACTATTTTATAATCACTACTTACTAATCAGATCATATCTCTCGCATTGGAAATTCAAATTTGGTGATTCCAGTGGCTAAAAATCTGTGACACATATATCTACATTTTGCATGTTAACCATTTCTTTTAATTCCTAACCAATTCTTCCCACAATTTCAAAAATAGAACATTCCAAAGCAGAACATTTTTGTACCAATATATGCATTCAAACATCCATCACATGCAAGATCAACATCTAACATTCTAAAGCAACATCCATGGCCAATCATCATAGTTCTAGGATAAAAATCCCATATAATTTTTATAAATTACAAATATTTTCTTCAAAAAGAAATATTGTTAAACCTACCTAAAGATATCCCTAGCTCACTTAGTGAATTCTTTTTCTTGTTTCCTCTTAAGGGAAATGGCAAGATTCTTCCATTCCCTTAGCTTTTACATCAACTTAAATAAGAGAAGGAGGGTGAGTTTTGAACCCCAAGGATGAAGAGAAAAGATGGATTGAAGTGTAGATTAAGATAACTTACCTTGAGTACTTAGTCCTCTAGACTTCTCCTTCTTCTTCCTTCTTCTCTTCTCCTCTCTTTCTCTTCATTCCTCACTCTACCTTACTTTTATTTTTTCTCTCCCTCACTTAGACAAAATTGTAATGTTATAAGGGTGGGTTTTTCTTAAATAAACTATCAAGTTTTTCAGCTCTCATAATCATGGGTCTACCTTATGACAATTAGGATGCACTTGGTTGTTTTTTTAGGGAAGACAATTCATGTTCTTGTCTTCATCTCCCATATTCAAGATATGCATAGAAAAAGGAGATTTGTATTTTAAAAATCATGATAAAATGTTCTTAAGACAAGGGACAAGGTCCCTTGATTTAGGATTTCTTTTTCTTTTTCTTTTGTCTCACTCCAGTATGATAGGTTTGCCTTTCTAGTTGGCAAACTTTTAGCCCTTAAGTCTCTTTTTGCTAGGCTGAAATTATTTGTATAGGATAAGGATGTTTTTTCATAATGCCATGTATTATTACCTACTTGCTGAAATTATGAATGTAGGATATAGATGTTTTGTTCGAATATCATGTGACCTAATCTTGATTATTATTACACTACTATTTTCTCACATAGTTCTTATTTTTCTCTCTTGGATTTGGGCTTATTTTTGCCTCCTTTGCTTCGGCTGAAATTCTACCTTTCATGGAGAGATTTCTCACATTTTCATGATTTTTGGGCTATCAATCCAACTTCTATATCCTAGTCCAAGTGTATGTTTTATCTCTTGCTTGGGCTATCCAAATGGCTTGCTAGAAACTCATGTAAAGTGGGAAAAACTCTATATGAAATGTCCATACGTGAAAGCCCAATGTATGGGTAGAGATGTTAAACTTAGGAACTCTAACTCTTGAATTAGAAAAAATTATCATAATCCAATCTTATTGAAATTTTAAGACCTTTACTTACTTCCCTAAAATTTTTCTTCCTTACCCAAGAATTTTCCTCTCTTTAGTATGTTATTTCTAATTTTTCCTATTAGGTTTTCTCTCTTTCGTTATTCCCTTAATGTCAAAAACATTTTCTATGCATACACATAAGGTGAAGAATTTCTAAGGCTTATATTTCTTTAGATATCTAAAAATTGTCTAATAAATTTTATTTTCTTAATTAAATATTTATTTGCCTTTATTAATAAAAGAAACGAAATTAGGGATGTTACATTTTCTCTCTTTACCTATTTCCTTAATGTTAGAAACATTTTCTATGCATACACATAAGGTGAAAAATTTCTAAGGCTAATATTTTCTTAGATATCTAAAAAGTGTTTAATAAGTTTTATTTCCTCAATTAAATATTTATGTACCTTTATTAATAAAAGAAATGAAATTAGGGATGTTACACCACCACCCACACGAATGTTCCCAGAAATAGTCGACGTGGATGACTAGGACGTAAACCTATATGTTTTACCTTTTGTATAGATGCTAATTGTATTTTTGATATGGTGTTGGGTGTCTTCCTGCTTTTGATATGTTTTACATAATACCCGAATACTGATGATGTGTGTATGTAAACTTGCAATAGCATCAATTTTTCTGGTCGACTTTAAATCTTAGTTATGCTTGACTAGATTAGTTAAACATTGTGAGGTAAATAATTAGAAGTAAAGAGGTAATGACTTCATTAGTTAGTGTATCGATATATAACAAAAATGGAGTTGTTATAAATCTTGCTTTATAACCTATTGAAAACTATTAACATCAATAGGTTATCACATAGCTTATGATACATTGAATGATAGACGTAATTGAAAGAGACTTACTTGGTGATTAAACCACTGAGGAAACTCTATGATGTGTCTTGAATCAATATTTGATGTATATGTTTAAAGCTCATATTTTGTGCTATCTATAACATGTCATTTCATCAATTAAATTTTAATCTAGAAATAATTTAATTGATAGCAAAATATCGTATACTTACTTTTAAATGGTCAAACCTTTTGCAATTTTGTAACACGTATAGATGAGCTTGATTGAATTCTTTGTTAGATAAAGTAATCAATTTGGCAGAACCTCTTGGTTGCTCGCTCTAATCAAATATTGACATCCCAAAAGCTAACATAATTTCATCATCATTCCTTGGAGCTTTATTAAACTTTTTTGGGATATTGCTCAAATATCTTGTATAGAATGTGAAGCTTTCATTCCTTCAATGATAGAGCCTTCAAAATGAGCTTTGTTACAAACATATGATTTTAGTGTGTGTAGATACCTATAAATGCAAATTATAATAAATGTTATCTAGTAAAAAAAATTAACCCTACGTATATGTCAAATAATGTTACCTCTTAATTGGGTGCATTCATCAGTACTAAATAGGCTTAGCAAACTTCGGCTTTTTTGCTAGGTGGACTAATGTTGAACCAGGACATTAAACAATGCTAGAGGGAATACAATTTCCTATTTGCACAAGGTAATGACAATTTGTTTTTCAATAAAATCCAAATTTTCCATAGTTAAACACATTAAGCAAAGAATTTTGAAAAATTATGCCAACTTAATTATAGGATCACTCAACTCCTTAGGCAACAACCCACGTATTGCAACTGTAAATATTTCCTACAATAATATGTGATGATCATGACACTTCAACCCAAATATATTCCTTTCTTTGACATTGACACGCCTCGAAATATTACACAAAAATGCATTAGAAACCTTCAACTTGGCCAAAAATTTACACACTTTCAACTTTACTTGTAGTGATAGCACATAACATGTTGTTGATAGTAAAATATTGTTTCCACCATTAATAAGGTGCAATTCTCGCCTTATTCCAAAGTACACTAAATCGTACCAACTCTTTATTGTGTCCTTCATCTTTCTATCCATATCCATCACTGTAGACAAAATGTTATCTGAGATGTTTCTTTCAATGTGCATGACATCAAGATTATGCCGCATCAAATGTGTTTTCCAATAAAGAAGTTGGAAAAAATACTGTTCTTCTTCTAATTGTTGCCAACACTAAACTAGTGACACTTTTGCTTTTGGCCTTTTCTAAGTGTCACATTCACTAAGAGTTCCAATTGTTCTAGTGCTTCTTTACCATTCAAATATATAGATATGGCATTATTCTCCACTCTTTCATCAAATGCCTTTTTTATTCTTATGCCATGAATGATTAGCTAGCAAAAATCTATGATGGCCCATGTAACATAACTTGCTTGTCAATGATACAAAGTAGGTAGGTTTATGGCAACAAGGACATACTAATTTTCCTTTCATTAACCATCCTGAAAGATTGTCATACATAGAAAAATCATTTATTATCCATATGATAGCAACCACATACTAAAATTTGATTGCGAATAAGCATCATATGTTTCTATCCTTACCTCCCACAATTCTTTTAAGTCCTCAATCATTAGTTCTAAATAGAAATCTATTATTATCTCCTGGAGACTTAGAGCCTATAGTAAGAAGTTTCATCATGAAATGTAGTTGTTTCGTGCATTTCCAAGGGGCCAAGTTGTATGGTACAAGAACAACAGGCCAAATACTATGGTTGGCACTCATGTTTCCATATGGTTGGAAGCTCTCACTTGCTAATACCATTCTAATATTTCTAGGATCAATTGAGAAATTAGGATATTGCTCATTAAACGATTTCCAAGCAACAGAGTCAGTTGAGTGTCTTAGCACACCGTCGTCAATAAGTTCCTCCTTATGCCACCTTATATCTTTAGTAATGTGTCTTGCCATGTATAGTATTTGCAATCTAGTCTTTATTGAAAAATATTGCAACACTTTATGCGCTTCTTTATTACCTTTCTAGCCATTTAATTTCCATCTAGACACCTTGCACTTAGGGCATGGTTGTGCATTGACATATTCTTTCTTGTAGGAATTCTGTACTTGGTGCCTATCTGGTAATACTTCTTTAAATAAGTCCAACAAAATATCTATTGACTCATCACTCTAGTGATTAAGGCACTTTAGATTAAGTAGCCTAACAATGAATGACAACTTTGACACATTCTCACAATTTGGATATAAACTTATTTCGGCATCTTCCAGTAATTGATAAAATTTATTTGCATTCATAGTTTAGTGCCAAGTATAGAATAACATAGTTTGGTACTTTGGTAGACATAACTGGGTTATGCCTAAATCCTCCCTTGAGATATTTAAGTAGGAATGTCTACAAGTTTTCAACCAATACTTCTAGAGCTTTCACTAAATCACATAGCCAAATATTAAATTGCATTTGAACACTTATCCATATCCTAAAACTAAAGTGGTTTATATGCAAAGAATTTATTCTTTAATGTGCTAACCTATGTCATATTTATTGATATATTAATTAAAAAATAATAAAAAGAACCTTTTCATATTAGAATAATAAAAAAGAACCTTTTCCCACATATTTTGATCCAAAAGGTCCTTTATATATATATTTTTTGAATTCAACTTAACCCATTGAAATCTTAGCAAAAAAGGAAAAAAAATGATTGAAGGAAGTGGTTGATAACATTAAGGACCATCTATGGATTTGCCTATACTATTTTGATGCTCTTTCTTTGTCCACATGCTTCAAAATTGTTTCTGAAGCAAATAAGAGATGGCCCCAAAAGCTATTGACTTGTTGCCATCAATCCCCCATTTGTTGGGTTCATGCAAATGCAATGTAAAGGAAATTTTGATAGAACAGTAAATACTCATAAATTATGCAATTAACTTGTCCTCTTTCTCTGTTTTTTTGGAAACTTTGAAAGTTAGTTTTAGCAAATACTTGTATCATCTCTGCTAAGTAGAGAATAGCCTTTATCTAAAGAAAAAAAGCTAATACTTTTATTGTACATTGCCATTTACGACCTTTCTTTTTTTCAAGAAGCAAAATCATACAAAATAAACACAAGAAAAGTAACTTCTTTGAAGCACAAGCTAAACGAAAGTGAGAATTAAAAAAATAGTCAGAACCTTCAATTGAAGATACTAAGCAATTTCTAACATAGCTCAAAATATAATGGCACTAAAAATTTTATTAGATGCATTCTAATGGAAGATACAAATAAATTTTATTCACTCAAAATAAAAAATTACATAAAAGAAAAAACACTCAATTCACAATTAAGAAAATAAATAATAGTGGTGAAATTAAAGGAAGCAAAAATGGCACTAAGAATAGTGACTACTAACCTTTTTTTGGGGCTACACTGGCTCACAACTATGGTAAAAGCTTAAGGATAGCGAGATGGTAGGGTTTACAAAGTGAAAAAGGGAAAAAATAGAGTGGCGGATTTCTTTTGCCAAGTAGATTGAAATGAGTGAAAGGGTTTATAATGAGGGTATTTGGGGAGCACAATCGAGATACAACGAAAGGCTCAAGGGGTTTTAGTGGTAGGGGAGGTTTTTTATGCCAAAATGGGAAAATGAGAGAAAATAATTGAGGAAAAAGAATTTTTTCACTTTCTTTGGGGACCTTTAAGGTCACCACTAAAAGTCTTGCTGCAAAAAAATTCTACTTTTAGTGTGACATCCACATTTTTACTTATTAAAAGGGCATGAAAAGTATTAATTTAAAGTAATGTGGAAAAGAAGAAAAATTGATCAAGAAATTTGTAGAGAAATATTTAATAAAAATATGTACATTAGAAATTCCTAATTTAATGTGTAAGCATAGAAATTTTGTATAAAACTAGGGAAAAGAAAGGAAGATCACTAAGAGACAAAATTTGGAGATATTTTCTTGATAGGGACAAAATTTTAGGGCAAGAAAAACAAATTTCAGAAATGTGTGTAAGCCTTGAAATTTCAAGAAAATAAATTAAAGGAATTATCTTAATTTAAGAGCCAAATCTTCTATGCATAACACCCCACCCTATATTTCATCATTTGATCTCTATATAGACTAGCCACCTCATATGACACCTCATCAAATTTGTCACTTCACATTAATGAAGAAAATCCACCCGACATTGATGAATAGTAAGCCATATAGATGAATAGTGTACCTTATGGAGAAAAAAATCTCTAGGTCTAGGATATGGTCAAGATTTGCTCACATGGGTTTGAGGCAAAATATCCAACTCCCTAGTCTGTGTTTTGGCTAAGCTAGATAAAGGGAAGGGGAGCTAAAATCATGACATGATATGGTGCCTCACATGATGAAATACTAAGTTAAATTAACATCCCATTGAGTGATCCACAAGTAAAGAAATTTGACCACATGGCCTTCATTCTTTTATTACTCATCCAAGGAGATCATTTTGGTTAAGACAAAGAGGATAGAAGACCAAAGTTGGTGCAAAGAAGGGAAAGAAGAAGGGAGGTGAAGGAAGGAGAAAGTGTGGGAGTGCAAGGTAAAGTAGTATATCCCCACCTTAATATCTTCTCTTCTTTCCATTTTTAGGACTTAGATTTCCTCTTATAAATTTTGCTAGAACAGTAGGAAGAAGGGAGCATTTTATGCTATTCAAGGGGAGGTAGAAAAAAGGAACCTAATTAGCAAAGTTTCGGAGGTTGTCAAAGGTGGGTTTAACAATATCTCTTTTTGAAGAAAATGTTTGAACTTAATAACATTTATATGGGGTTTTCAACCCTAGGACTAGAAAAAATTTGTAATATTTGGTACTCTTGATGATGGCCATAAATGACTATATCTTGCCTGTAAAGCTAGCAAATATGCTTGGTTTGGTTTGTATTTCTACATGGTATGGCTATGGGTGGCATGAATTTAGGGCTAGGATTTCTACAAAATATGAAAAAGTGTTCAACATAAAAGTTATAGCCTATGTCTTAGCTTTTTGAACCCTTTGGAACCACCTCAATCAGACTTTATATGAGAGAGTTATGCCCTGATTAATGATGAAAGATCAAATCCCTAATTAACATAGAGGTAGAATTTTCCATTGATTTAGCACCAGTGTGAGGCATATTTCTGTTACACCTTATAGAATCTCTCTTGTGGAGTTAAAAGAGCTTAAGAAGCATATTGAAGAGTTATTAGAGAAGAAATTTATTCGACCTAGTGTGTCACCTTAGGGAGCACATGTATTGTTTGTGAAGAAGAAAGATGGTAGTTTAAGATTATGTATTGATTACAGACAACTCAATAAGGCTACTATTAAAAAGAAGTATTTGTTGCCCAAAATAGATTATTAGTAAGATTAGTTAAAAGGGGCCATAGTTTTCTCTAAAATAAACTTGAATTCAGGGTATCATTAGATAAAAGTTAAAGAAGAAGAGGTGTTTATAGATGATATTCTAATATATTCTAAGAGTGAAGAGGAGCCTTGTCAACATCTCTATCTAGTACTCCAAATTCTAAAGGAAAAGAAACTTTTTGCTTAGTTGGAAAATTGTGAATTCTGGCTAAAAGAGTTGAAATTCCTAGGCCACATCATTTCCAAAGACAGTGTATCAGTAGATCCCAGTAACAAAAGTAGTACTAAATTGGGAAAAGCCAAAAACTATAATAGAGATCAAAAGTTTCTTAGGTCTAGCATGATACTACAAGAGATTTATACAAGTATTTTCCCAAATAGCCTTACCCTTGACTAGATTAATCAAAAAGGGAAGTCTTTTTAAATAGACTCAAGAATGTGAAGATAGCTTCCAAAAGCTCAAGATTAGATTAACTTCCCCTCATGTTCTAGTCATCCCTGATCCTTCTAGACATTTTCAAGTTTATATTGACGCTTTTAAGAAACGTCTAGGCTATGTTTTGATGCAAGAACATAAAGTAGTTGCTTATGCTTCCTGGTAATTAAGACCACATGAGGAGAATTACCCCACGCATGACCTGGAATTGGCTGCAATAGTCTTTGCTCTAAAATTTGGGAGGCACTACCTATATGGAGCTATGTTAGAGATATATAGTGACCACAAAAGCTTAAAATATCTATTTAATCAAAATGAGTTAAATATGATGGAGTTAACTTTACAATGTTAAAAGGGTCAACCTAACTTTACAATGTCAAAAGATGGAGTTATCAAGTATCGAGGCAGAACATGTATACTACAAGGAGGGAATTTAAAGATCAAGATTTTGGAAGAAGCTCATCAGAGCAAGTATACTATCCATCTGGGATCTACAAAGATATATCAATATTTAAAGAATATGTATTAGTGGTCAGGAATGAAAGAGATATTGTAGAGTTTGTTACAAAGTGTCTGACTTTTCATAAGGTGAAAATAGAATATCAAAAACCTTTTGGACTGTTACAACATTTAGAAATCCATGAATGAAAGTGGGATAGTATTTCTAAAGATTTTATCGTGGGGTTTCCTAAGACCCAAAGAGGTCATGACGCAATATGGACAATAGTGGAAAGATTAATAAAATATGCACATTTCTTGCCAATTAAGATAAGTTATAGCTTGATAAGCTAGCTCAATTGTATGTAAGGGAACTAGTTTAACTACATGGAGTCCCTAATAGCATCATTTCAAATAAAGATCCCATGTTTACTTTTAGGTTTTAAAGGGCTTAAAAAGAAGCTTTTGGCACCAAACTACATTTTAGTACAGCATACCATCCTCAAACTGATGGTCAAACTAAAATAACCATACAAACATTACAAGATATACTCAGAGCTTGTACTCTTGAACAAGGAAAAGACTGGGACAAATACTTACCATTGGTAGAATTTGCATACAATAATAGTTACCACTCTAGCATCGAAATGGCACTTTATGAAGCTTTGTATAGCCAAAAATAAAATCCCCTCTATGTTGGTTTGAAGTAGTGGAAATGAACTTATTGGGTCCAAAATTAGTGCAACACACCTCTAACCAAATATAAATGGTTCGAGAGAAAATGCGAGCTACCCAAAGTCGACATAAGAGCTATTTTGATAAAAGAAAGAAACCGCTACAATTTCAAGAAAAGCATGTGTTCCTAAAAATCTTTCCTACTATAGGCATTGAGCGGACAATAAAAGTTAAGAAGTTGAGCCCATGATATCTAGGTCCTTATCAATTTCTCAAAAGAGTAAGACCATATACTTACCAGATTGCACTTTCTCCACATCTATCAAATCTTTATGATGTGTTTCATATTTCAAAACTCCATAAATACCTCTCAGATTCGTCACACTTGATATAAGAAGACTTAATAACTATGGATGAAAATCTAACTCACCAACCAAAACTAATCACAATGTTAGACAAAGATGTAAAACAACTACGAAACATGACCATCCCTTTAGTGAAGATAGCTTGGAAGGGTTTAAATGAAGAAAAAGTTACGTGGAAAAGGGATGTCAACATATGATAGAAGTGTGCACAACTCTTTGAAAATAGGTAAACCCTCAATTTTGAGGACAAAATTCCTTTTTAGAGGGGAGCATTGTAACATACGCTATTCATTTCCAATAAATATCATATAATTCTAATTTTGCAGGAAGGAAAGAGAATAATTTTTATTCTTGAAGAAAAATTGGAAAGGGTAAGACCATATTTTCCCAACCTCTTAGGGTAAGGATGAGCTTTGGGAAGTGGACTAGATATGTGTGTTGACTGTACTTCTAAAGTCTACTAATGTTCCTCTTAAGAGAAGATTAAGGGATTTAGATTTTTTTAGGAAAGCTAAACATGGCCCTAGTTGAGGAATGGTTGGAATGTAATAGAATGGCATACTTGTAATTAAGTTTCAGTTGAGGGATATAGTTGGAAGAGGGAAAGTAAGCTTCTAGAAGATTTACTTTTTTTATAATTTTTCTTGGTGACTTCATGAGAAAGTGGACCAAAGAGAGAGGGAGGCAAAAATTTCAACAGCCAAAGGGAAAAGAGGAAGAAGAGAAAGGTAGCAAGGAGAAAAACCAAGGTGATTCTTGAATCTCCAAACCTTAATCCACTATTCTCTTCATCTTAAAAGCTTCAAAAACTAATTTTCTATTGTGAAAAAGCAAGAAATTATAGGGAAAGTATGGGAGAAGCGTAACATCCCTAATTTTGTTTCTTTTATTAATAAAGGTACATAATTATTTAATTAAGGAAATAAAATTTATCAGACAACTTTTAGATATCTTAGGAAATATAATCCTTAGAAATTTTTCACCATATGTGTGTGCATAGAAAATGTTTCTAACATTAAGGGAATAAGTAAAGAGAGAAAATCTAATAGAAAAAATTAGAAATAACATACTAAAGAGAGGCGAAATTCTTTGGTAAGGAAGATAATTTTTTTTGTGAAGTAAGTAAAGGTCTTAAGATTTTAAGAAGATTGGATTAGGGTAATTTTCCTAATTCAAGAGTTCGAAATTTCTAAGTTTAACATCTCCAACCATAAAGTGGGCTTTCACCTATGGACACTTCATATAGAGTTTTCCCACTTCACATAAGTTTCTAGCAAGCCCATTGGATAGCTCAAGCAAGAAATAAAACATAGACTTAGACTAGGATATAGAAGTTGGACTGATAGCCCAAAAATTATGAAAATGTGACCAAGCCCTCCAAGAAAGATAGAATGTTATCCAAAGCAAAGGAAATGGATAAGAATGAGCCCAAATCCAAGAGGAAAAATAAAATAAAATAAATTATGTGATGAAATAATAATGTAATAATAATAAAGATTATGTCACATGGCATTAAGAAAAAAATTCAGCAAGTGGTGTGATAATATCTATATACTACATTCATAATTTTAGTAAGTGGTATGACAATATATGGCCTTAGGGAAAAAAATTTATATCCTACACTCATAATTTTAGCAAGCGGTATAACAATACATGGCATTAGGACAAAACATTCCTATCCTACACAAATAATTTTAGCCAAGCAAGGGAGATTCAAGGGCTAGAAACTTGCCACTTAGAAAGGCAAACCTATCATACTTGTGTGAGACAAAAGAAAAAAAAATGAATCCTTAAATCAAAGGGACCTTGTCCCTTATCTTAAGAACATTTTATCATGATTTTCAAAATAAAAATCTTCTTTTGCTATGCATATCTTGACTAAGGGAAAGGAAGACAAGAACATGAGTTGTCTTTCCTCAAAAAGCAACCAAGTTCATCCTAATTGTGATAAGGTAGACCCATTATTATGAAATAAGGATCACTTGACAGTTTATTTAAGCAAGAACCACACCTATAACATTTTAATTTCATCCAAGTGAGGGAGAGGAAAAATAGAAGCAAGGTAGAGTGAGGAAAGAAGAGAAAGAGAGGAAGGAAGAAGAAAGAGAAGCCTCGAAGACTAAGTATTCAAGGTAAGTTAACTTAATCTCCACTTGAATCCATCTTTTATCTTCATCCTTGGTGTTCAAAAACTCACCCTCCTTTTTTTGTTTAAGCTGCTAGAAAAGCTAAGGGAAAGGAGGAATCTTGCTACTTCCTTCAAGAGGAAACAAGAAAAAAAATTCACGAATTGAGCTAAGGAGATCTTTAGGTAGGTTTAACAATATTGTTTTAGAAAAGCTTTGAAATTAGAAACATTTATATGGGATTTTGATCCTAGAACTTTGATAAAATTTACTATATTTTTTACCCTGATGATTGGCCATGGATGTTGCTTTATTATGTTACATGTTGATCTTGCATGTGATGTATGTTTGAATACTTAGGTTGGTATGGAAAGTTTTGCATAGGTATGGCTATGGGTGGCAAAATTTTAAGATTTTTATGCTTCTATTTTGTATATTTAAATGTGGTGAAAAATTGATGGAATATGATTAGATGTAAATTAGGAAGAAAATGGAAGAAGACATAATAAAATGATGAACTAAAACCTTAGAAAAGGTTTGGTTAGGAAACTGGATTTCGGAGTAACTAGGGAAGTTTCTATTTGTCAAATTTTGAGAAGAATTAGTTAGGAATTAAAAGAAATGATTAACATGAAAAATATAGATCTATGTCTCACGGAGTTTCAGCCATTAGAATCACTCAATTTGAAGTCCATATGAGGTAGATATGGTCAAATTCAAGAGTAGTGGTGAGAAAATTATTAACCAGGGAGGAATTTGTTTCGAAAGCTTTTATGTTTGAATTTTTGGGAAAATTATATAGGGAATTAAAATAACAAGTTAATATAAAAATATAGATATATTTCTCATAGAAATTTAGCCACTGGAATCACTCAATTTGAAGTTTATGAAGAGGATATGGTCTTATTAGTAAGTAGAGGTCAAAACCTACCCGAGAAGAAATAGCGTTTACCTTTATGGAGTAATATCACCAAGATTCCTTAATATTTCACTAAAATGTTCAAAATAATAGTTTTAGATAATTTTCTTATATTTAAATTGAGACTAAGATCACCTAAGTCAGACATAAAATGTAGGTGTTATGCTCTGATTAGTGATAGAAGATCAGGTAGGACTCAAACTTGCATCAGGGAATAACACAACATAGAGCATGGCTGTGTTCGGTGCTGGAAATGGTATTTTGAAGCCTAAATGGACACCAAGATCACCTAATTATTTTTTATAGCCAGCTTTTAGCATACGTTGGGTTGAGTTGGCTAAGATCCCAGGGAAGGTGCAACCACCCGCACCTGTATCCTCGGATATGGTCAATAGGGATGAATAAAATGTGTACATATTTGTGTTTTATTTTTGTACGGATGTTTTTAATTAATGATGTGTATGTGAACCCAGATTTGAATCAGTATTATGGCTATACTATAAATCTTAATTATGCTTGGTTAATTTAATCGAATGTTATTATGAATTAAATAGTTAGAAATAAAGAGGTAATGACTTCATGGGATTTTAAAAAAATTATATATATATATATATATATATATATATATATATATATATATATATATATATATATATATATATATATATATGTTTTTATGTAAAAAAATGGAGTTGTTATAAGAAGAGTGACCAAAAGAGAAAGAAATCCAAAAGGGTTTTGAGAATAGGAAAGGTATCTAGACTTTTAGTGGGTTTAACATTAACCCCATCTTTAAATCTTAAAATCTGGCTTGAATTGATGATGTATGTATGTATAATTGTGTATATGTGTGCTTCTTGAAATTAGATGATGGATTTGAAGGTGGGTTTTGGGGTTTGACCAAATGAATGGTGGTATATATGGTAGAATAGGGTAAAGAGAAGCTTTTGATGGGATTTTTGAAGTTAAACAACCTCTTTTGTATATGTATATACCTGATTAAGGACATGAATATTTGTGAATATCTTCCTTGTTGGCTCATTTAATGCTTGTAAAGTTATATAGAAGTGGGAAAAACAAAGGGTAAATAGGTGTGCTTAGAGCACGACCGAGTCCCAGGACACAACCACGCCGTGTTCTACGCAGTTGAGATTTTTGTGCAGCACAGAGCATGGCCGTATTGAGTGCTGGTTTTACGTAGTTCAACCTACATTCTACCTTAAATAAACCCTAGTAATTAGAGGGTAATTATAGAACTTAAATCAAGGAAAAATACCTTCAAAGATAATTGTTTTACGACACTAATTTCCTATTTCTTTATGTTGTATAACATGAATTGCATTGAGCATTACCTTATGATGGTATGATATGGTGATGAAGATGATAGTAACTTGATGAAATATATGATGCACACATGATATGATGATGTTCATACTTGTAAGATATAATGCAAACTTGATGTTAGAACTATTAATACATATTTGTTAAATGATGTAATGATGAATGTGGTTGATGCATAAGCACATTGAGATGATGATGGAAAGCATGATACTAGTGATGAATTATTTGATGCATACTTGATATATTGATGCAACAAAAAGAATGATGTGATGAATGTGGTTGAATAGAAAAGTAACAAGTAATACTTAAGATGCAATCAGACAAAATCTTTAGGATGACACTTGCAATAGTGAGGTAACTTGACGAGGTTGTATGGCTTTAGATGGTACCAAATAGTGGATGCCTTACTAGTGATAAAGGGGAAAATTATGTAATTAATATTTATATTTTATCCCCCAATTCTTAGTTAACTTATGATTATTTCTCTGTTTGTAGTTCTATTTTTCTTTGCTTGCTCTGGATACTACTTGGCTTTGCTTTCTTTTTGTAGGTCATCAAAGGAGACCAAGAATTAAGGAAACATACTTATGTGGAAAGTTATCTAGACTTGGAACAAGCTGAGGACAATGCAAGCAGAAAACACAAAAGAAATTGGCAAGAACTAACCATGGTAGCCTCCAACATGGCCAAGCCGTGTTTGGGATACTTGGAACATGGGCAAGTCATGTTCTATGCAAGAATTGGAGCAAATTCCCAAAATTTAGCTCAAAACACGGCCAAGCCGAGTCTTGGAACACGATTGTGCTTCGGGTCCATACAATCCGTGTTTTTAAGTAGCCAAGAAGATATATATATATATATATATATATATATATATATATATATATATATATATGAGGGGAAACGAGGAGAAAGAGATACAAACTCATTCAAAAATAGTTTAGGATTAGGAAACACTTTAGAGCTAGGTTTAGAGTAGGATTATAGGTTTCTTTATGTTCTTAGAGTATAATTTACATTGATTCAAGCATTGTATCTCTAATTCATCTACTTTTTACAATCAAGTTTTTTCTTTCTATCTCTACATTTCTTTCTACTTCTACTCCTTTATCTTGGATTGTATTAAACATTTATCAATTGCTTAATGATTTTGATTATGATTTCTCTTCCAATCATGTGTGAGTAGATTTTGATCTAGGATTTCAGTAAACCCACTAGTGATATAATGATACTGCATTGATTGGAATTATGAAACCCTAATTGTGATTATCTGTGGTTGACTAGGATTAACTATTATGCATATATATATGAGTTGATAGTGTAACAACTCCATTTATGTAAACGTAACAAATTTTTTTTTTATATTTATAAAATTCCATGAAGTTATTACTACTTTAATTCTAACCACTTAACTCGTAATAATAATCACTTTAACCAAGCATAATTGTTATTAACAAAGATACAATGCTAAGTTTCCATACACACTATTATTTTACAAACTACACACCATTATTTTACAAACATTTGTACAAAGATACATATTACCTCTAATCATTTATGTCAACTACTTCTAGGGACACTGGTGCGGGTGGCACCTCCACCAGAATCTCAGTCACATTTACGACAGTTATATCTGAAATAACTGGTAGTTGGGCAAAGTAGGGCACCTCGATCCAACTTACGGAAATAATAAGTGTCATAGAGAAAATCTGCATATTTATTCTTCTGAACATGATATGGAAATATAGTGAGAATTAAATCCCAGCAAGTTCAACAATAAATCATAATTTACCATAAATAAAGTTCATCATGTCATGTTCAGCTGTATAAACTACAGAAAATATCTTTGGTCACATGAATGCATTATATCTATGCACATAAGAATCATACAATAATGATATGTATGACAGGATTAATTATTTTCAAAATATCATATGATAGCCATCAACTTATTCTCATTTCAAGCTACCCCGGTCAGGGTGAGTTTCCTCTACTCTCCGGTACGGGCTTTTCTCGCTCCGTCCGACATGACCCACTTTCTCTTTCTTTTCTCATTAACATGATCATAACCGTTGGTAGGGTGTCCCCTACTAGTGTACCACACGGATTGCCATGTGACCGTGCTCATTTCTTTTCTTTTCACAATGATAGCCAAAAATATGCTTTCAATAACAAGTGTGTTCATCAAAATATAACTATTACCATAAATCATTGGTAATCATGCCATGAACATAACCATTTCAAATATCACTTTATAAAATATTTCCATGTCAGAATTTTATACTTAAGATGGTAAGAAGTTCATACAATGGCAATGGCAATGGCATATACTAGTCATTTATAAGATTCGTCTTCTTTTTTAAATATTAATTTTATTTCTTTATTTTCTTGATGCAGGTTTTCATCATATCTAACCTTCTCTTTATGCTTGGCCTTAGTCATTTTCTTCTTATTTATATCATTTCCAACACATGTTCTTACAAATTTATAGAGCATTGTTCCCCAATTTGATTTCTATTATTACCCTATAGTTTAAAAGGTTCATCTAGGGTAGAAAAATGTTGAAAATAGGCTTCACCAGCTTCCAACACGGTCTGACCATATTCTAGGACACGGCCATGCTTTAAAAATACTTCAAATGTACTCAAAAACAGCCCCGAACACGGCTAGCCCGTGCTTGAAGCACCCAGAACACAGCCTGGCCGTGTTCTGTGACCTTTGCTCACTAATCAAAGCATAACTCCCTCATTTTAACTCAGATTGAGGTAATCTTGCTGTCTATGGAAAGCTAAGACAATTATCTAAAACTATTATGTTAATATTATTAGTACAATAGTAATAAATCTTGGTGTTATTACTCCCTTAAATTCAATATTATTTATTCTCGGGTAGATTCTAACCTTTACTTACTAATCTGACTATATCTCCCACATATGAATTCCAAATTAAGTGATTCCAGTGGCTGAACATCCGTGACACATAAATATATAATTCATATGTTAACTATTTATTTTAATTCCTTATATAATTTTCCCAAAAATTAAAACACCAAAGCTATCCTAACATATTCTTCCCTAATTAACCATTTTCTGACCTTTGTTTACTAATCGGAACATATCTACCTCATATGAACTCTAAATTGAATGATTCTAGTGGTTAAAAATCCGTCACATACATAGCTATAATTCTTATGTTAACCATTTATTTTAATTCTATACAGATAATTCCCAGAAATTAAAATACAGAAGCTATCCTAACATATTCTTCCCTGATTGACAATTTTCTGACATTTTTTTACTAATCGAAACATATCTATCTCATATGAACTCTAAATTGAATGATTCCAATGGCTAAAAATCCGTGACATACATAGCTATAATTCTTATGTTAACCATTTATTTTAATTCCAGACAGATAATTCTCAGAAATTAAAATACAGAAGCTTAAAATTTTGCCACCCATAGCCATACCTATGCAGAACTATCTACACCAACCTAAGTGGCTAAATTTTATAACCATTTCTGACCTTTGTTTATTAATTGAAACATATCTACCTCATAAGAACTCTAAATTTAATGATTACAGTAGCTAAAAATCCGTGACATACATAGCTATAATTCTTAAGTTAACCATTTATTTTAATTCTATACAGATAATTCCCAGAAATTAAAATACAGAAGCTATCCTAACATATTCTTCCCTGATTAACAATTTTCTGACCTTTGTTTACTAATCGGAACATATCTACCTCATATGAACTCTAAATTGAATGATTCCAATGGCTAAAAATCTGTAACATACATAGCTATAATTCTTATGTTAACCATTTATTTTAATTCCATACAGATAATTCCCAAAAATTAAAATACAGAAGCTTAAAATTTTGCCACCCATAGCCATACCTATGCAGAACTATCTACACCAACCTAAGTATTCAAACATACTTCACATGCAAGATCAATATGTAACATGATATAGCAACATCCATAACCAATCATCAAAGTTCTAAGATCAAAATCTCATATAAATATTATAAGTTTCAAAGGTTTTCTTCAAAAAGAAATATTGTTAAACTTACCTAAGAATCTCCCTAGCTTACTTAGTGAATTGGTTTTCTTGTTTCCTCTTGAATAAGTAGCAAGATTCCTCCCTTCCCTTAGCTTTTCTAGCAGTTTAGGTAAGAGAAGGAGGGTGAATTTTTGAACCTCAAGGATGAAGAAGAAAAATTGACTCAAGTGGAGATTAAGGTAACTTACCTTGAGTACTTAGCCTTCTAAACTTCTCCTTCTTCTTCCTTCCTTTCTTCTCCTCTCTTTCTCTCCTTTCCTCACTCTACCTTGCTTTTATTTCTCTCTCTTCCTCACTTGGACGAAATTAAAATGTTGTAGGGGTGGGTTTTGCTTATATAGACCACCAAATAATACACCTTTCATGATCATAGGTCTACCTTATCACAATTAGGATACACTTTGTTGAATTTTTGGAAAACAAACAACTTATGTTTTTGTCTTCCTCTTCCTTAGTCAAGATATGCATAGGAAAAAGAGATTTGTATTTTGAAAATTATGATGATATGTTCTTAAGATAAGGGACAAGGTGCCTTTGATTTAGGGATTCATTTCCATTTTCTTTTGTCTTAAACAAGTATGATAGGTTTGCCTTTTTAGGTGGCAAATTTCTAGCCCTTGAATCTCCATTATTTGGTTGATATTATTTGTGTGGGATAGGAATGTTTTGTCCTAATGCCATGTATTATCATACCACTTGCTAAAATTATGAGTGTAGGATATAAATGTTTTTTTCCTAAAGCCTTGTATTATCATGCCACTTGCCAAAATGATGAATGTAGAATCACACTACTTGCTAAATTTTTGTCTTAATGCCATGTAACATATTCTTTATTATTATTACATTATTATATCATCACCTATTTTATTTTATTTTATTTTTCCTCTTGGATTTGGGCTTATTCCTACCCATTATGGGCTTATTCCTACCCATTTTCTTTGCTTTGGATAAAATTCTACCTTTCTTGGAGGGGTTGGTCACATTTTCATAATTTTTGGGCTAATGGTCCAATTACTATAGCCTAGTCCAAGTCTATGTTTTATTTCTTGCTTAGGTTATCCAATGGGCTTGCTAGAAACTTATGTGAAGTGGAAAAACTCTATATGAAGTGTCCATAGGTAAAAGCCCAATGTATGGGTAAAGATTTTAAACTTAATAACTCTAGTTCTTGAATTAGGAAAAATTACCCTAATCCAATGTTCTTGAAAATTTAAGACCTTTACTTGTTTCTAAAAATTTATCTTCCTTATCCAAGAATTTTGCATCTCTTTAGTATGTTCTTTCTAATTTTTTTTTCCTATTAGGTTTTCCCTCTTTATTTGTTCTCTTAATGTTAGAAACATTTTCTATGCATATACATAAGGTGAAGAATTTCTAAGGATATATTTCCTTAGATATCTAAAATATTGTCTAATAAAATTTATTTCCTTAATTATCAATAAAAGAAACGAAATTAGAGATGTTACATAATGCATGTATAACAATATAGTTATAGCATGCATACATATAAACTTTTGAAAATCTTATATTTGGCTATGTCAATGAATCACATAAACATGTTTCACATACTCATTACATTTCATATAATTTTTTTTTCATATCATGGCTATTTTATTATCTATACATTTCTCACTGTCACAGGTCAACATGAGCCTTCCCCTATTCACATCCCTCTATAATAAGGTCAATGTGAGCTTCCCCGTACTCACTCCTAAATGAACTTTGCTCCATGCCAAACATAGTTTGCCACTATTATTATGCAATTTAAATTATCAAATTAATATCATTTACTCATTTCCTACATATATCAATGCAAATCATAATACCACTATAATGCTTATAAATCATTTTTAACATACTTATGCAGCCATGCCATCACAACATGTCATATGCTTTGAATGAAGAAAACTTATACTAGGGAATGATGGCCTGTTTTAAACTTTCAATTTATTAAATCTAACATATATTGACCCAATTAATACAATTTATATTCCCCTAGAATCATATTCGGCCATAATCCCCAATTTCCACAAATTTTTTCCTTTTATTCTCCATTTATGATAATAATAATAATAATTATGCTTATCAATTGTAATATATTAATCTCATGTTCCTTATTACTAGCTACTAATGTACTTAACTAAATCGATTTCTTTTCTTAAATATAATTTCATCCTAGCCCCTAAGTATTTGCTATCTTTTCTTTTTAGTCCTGACATAATATAATACTAATTACACTTTTTCATTTTTAATCTATCTTTCATTTTTATCTTGATATTTCTTAGTATATCACTATTACCTACTTATCTTAGTGCAAATTATTAATATTAAGTTAGGCTACTCCCTTGGCAAGTATATTATGATTTAGCCTAAACTTTGCATTTACATCATAATATATTTTCAACCTTCACTTTTTTTATAAGGCATAAATTCTATGTCAAAACAATCCTTTCATTTTTACCTTCTTTACTTTTCTTAGGTCTTAATCTAAACTCCCATTTACCTATTCACTTTTAACCATTTGTCACACATGCTTTTACATGACCAATTGTTGAGATCACATTTGAAGTAGCCACATTCTTCTTTATGCCTTTCAGCCTTGGGTACTTAAGTACCTTTTATGTTTTTTATCTCTTCATTTGGTCTTTCTAATATCTCTCACCTTATGATAAAATGGCAATTCATCAAATAAAGAGTAAGGTTCAACCAATAAAAATCCAAAAGTGCCAAAACAAAATTGTATCCTTTTCTCCATTTTCAAGTATTCTAGTTACCAAATCCCAATCTTACTCATGCTACTACCCTCTCTTAACAACAATGTCACTAATAAAACTTGAACCATAAATTTTATAGCCTAATAATCTAGCTAGAGACTATCCATTCCAAGCAATATTTCTCACTCGTTTAAGACTTGTTTCAAAAACTATACATGCATCTATTTAACAACGTTTCATGGCTAACAATAATCAAGCATATTTTTAATCTCCAAATAAAAAAACTACAAGGTCATAACTCATCTCACAACTAGCAAAACCAGAAAATTTTCAATCAAATATTATAGTTAAACCTACCTAAAACCAACTATCTACAACTTCCTCTGCTAGTTGCCTTTGCTTCACTTTGATTTCCTTTTCCTTGGTGTCACTCCCCTATTTCTTTTTCTCATTGTTTCTATATTTCCTCATGGGAAAAATGGTGGCTTTAGCATGCTAAAAGTGAAGAAAAGGAGGACTTATGGAGGTATGAGGAGACAGCTTCACTTGGTGCTTCTTTTTTCTTCTTTTTCCTTATTCTTTCTTCTTCCTTCTCCCCTTGCGTCTTAGCTTTTCCTCTATTCTCTATGCTTGGCCGAAGTCCAGCCACTTATGTTAGCCTCCACTCCTTTCATTAATTAAAGGTAAGATCTATAATTCTTTATCAAGATGATAGTAATAAATTTTAGGTTACTAATTACCATTCCCATGGTTTAACCCTTTACTCAAAGTCTGATACCTAATTAACCAAAAAATTTCATTTTTACTCCTATTAATTTTTTCCAATAATATGAAACTCTTGTATTCTTTCTTTAAGAACAAGTTCTTAAGGATATAAAAGCCAACACATCTCATTCTAGTTCATGAAGATTGCCTTTGCCCAGGTTTTTCCTTTTTCCTAACCATTTGGGTCATTTTAGCACTTATGTAATTTACTGAAAAAATTTCAATACCTTTTTCTTTAACATTATTCCCAAAGCTTCTCTATCACGTTATTTTAATCATTCTTCCCATCGCCACTATTTTGGAAGCATATTAGTATACTTTTGATTATTAGAAATTAAGGATGTTACAATCTACACTACCTAACACAACTTTACTAGACTAGCTAACTTGATCACATGGATCCTAACAAAAGAAAAAAAACTTTATAACAGTATAGAAGGCATAATAGTAAAATATTTTGTTGATTGTAAATTAGTTTTAAAAAAAATATATAAAGTAAATAGACAACTGTAATAAAATAAATATACAAAACAATAGATAAATATGCAAAGAAAACATATCATAAGATTGTTAAAATAAGATAAACAAAATAATTTCACAAATAAACAACAAATATATTTAATAATTGATATACATAAGATAAACAATTAAATAAATAAACTATGTTGTAGAAAACATAATATAAAATGAATAAATTAAAGTAAATAAAATAAAATAAAATAATTAAATTAATAGACCAACAATAAACAAAAGGCTAGTTACAAAAATTGATATATTTACAACAACAAACACACAAATAAACCAATAACAATAACAATTTACAATAAAATAATATAAGTAAGTATACTTTTAAAATCATGAGTTTGGGAGGATTCCAATTCAAAACCATAACAGAATTGTCCTAAGCATAAAGCAAGGGAAGGGTAATCACCATCACATCATATAATCCTAATGCAAATCAGCCTCCTCAAAATAATTTTAAGCAACCTCATCGGTTTCAGAATTAAAGGCTATTCAATCCTCCTCCACAGCCAAACTCAGATTTAGAGGTTCTAATGGATAACTTTATTATAACTCAAACTAAACAAAATGATGAATTCAGAGCCCAAAACCGTTCAATGAATGAGCCTATAAAATACTTAGCCTTTAAGGTTGTCTCGCTTGCTACTCATAGTAAAATGTTGGAAAATCATATAGCACAACAAGCTAGCCTTTAAAATAGGAACTTTGGCAGACTTCCTGACCAAATTGAGAACCCTAGAGAGCATTGTAATGCAATAACCTTGAGACGTGGTAAATGTAACAACCTTTTTTTTTTATTATTATACAATATTGAGTTCACATACACGTCATTAATCAAAACGTACATGCAACATATTAAACACATAGATATTTACATATTATTTATTTTGGTTGACCAATTCTGGAGATACAGGTGCGGGTGGTTGTACCTTCACCGGGATCTGAGCCAACTCAACCACAAACATCTTATTTGATTTGGAGATCTGCCCAACATAAAGTTACTCGACCCAATGTGCACTAAAACCCAGAGCCATAAAAAAAGCTGCATAACTAATTTTCTGAACATGATATGAAAATATAGTGAGAATTAAATCCCAATAAGTTCAACAATAAATCATCATCAATATAGCTCATCACGTCATGTTCAGCTGTATAAACTACAGAAAATATCTTTGGTCACATGAATGCATTATATCTATGCACATAAGAATCATATAGTAATGATATGTATGACAGGATTAACTATTTTCAGAATATCATATGATGGCCATCAACTTATTCTTATTTCAAGCTACCCCCATCAGGGTGAGTATCCTCAACTCTCCGGTACGGGCTTTTCTTGCTCTGTCCGACATGGCACACTTTCTCTTTCTTTTCTCATAATCATAATCATAACCGTTGGTATGGCGTCCCCTACTGGTGCACCACACGGATTGCCATGTGACCGTGCTCATTTCTTTTATTTTCACAATGATAGCCAAAAATATGCTTTCAATAACAAGTATGTTCAACAAAATATAACTATTACCAAAAACCATTGGTAATCATGCCATAAAAATAACCATTTCAAATATCACTTTATAAAATATTTCCATGTCAACATTTCACACTTAAGATGGTAAAAAGTTCATACAATGGCAATGGCTATGGCATATACTAGTCATTTATTATTTTCATTTATAAGATTCGTCTTCTTTTTTAAATATTAATTTTATTTCTTTATTTTCATGATGCAGGTTTTCATCATATCTAATCTTCTCTTACTAATTAAAGTATAACTCCCCCAATTTAACTCCGCTGTAGGTGATTTTAGTGTCAATTTCAAGATAAAACAATTATCTAAAACTATTATGCTGAACATTGTAGCGGAATATTAATAAATCAAGGTGATATTACTCCCTCAATGTACAGGTTATTTCTTCTCGGATAGGTTCTGACCTCTACCAACTAATCTGTCCATATCTCTCTCATAAGAATTCCAAATTAAGTGATTCAAGTGGCTAAACATCCATGACACATATATCTACAATTCATATGTTAACCCTTTATTTTAATTCCTTATAGAATGTTCCCAGAAATTAAAACACTGAAGTTATCCTAACATATTCTTCCCTGATTAACCATTTTCTGACCTTTGTTTACTAATCGGAACATATCTACCTCATATGAACTCTAAATTGAATGATTCCAGTGGCTAAAAATCCATGACACATATATCTTTAATTATTACGTTAACAATTTATTTTAATTCCCTATAGATAATTCTCAGAAATTAAAACACAGAAGCTATCCTAACATATTCTTCCCTGATGAACCATTTTCTGACCTTTGACTAGTAATCGGCTCATATCTTCCTCATATGGACTCCAAATTGAGTGATTCCAGTGGCTAAAAATCCGTGACACATGTATCTTAAATTCTTATGTTAACCATTTATTTTAATTCCCTACAAGTAATTCCTAGAAATTAAAACACAGAAGCTGAAAATTTTGCCACTCATAGCCATTCCTATGCAGAACTTTCTATACCAGCCTAAGTATTCAAACATGCATCACATGCAAGATCAATATGTAACATGATATAGCAACATCCATGACCAATCATCAAAGTTCTAAGATCAAAATCTCATATAAATATTATAAGTTTCAAAAAATTTCTTCAAAAAGAAATATTGTTAAACTTACTTGGAGCACTTAGTCTTCTAGACTTCTTCCTCTTTCTTCCTTTCTTCCTCTCCTTTCCTAACTCTACCTTGCTTCTATTTTTCCTCTCCCTCACTTGGACAAAAGTTCTAATGTTGTAAGGGTGGGTTTTGCTTAAATATACCCTCAAATAATTTACCTTTCATGATCATAGGTCTACCTTATCACAATTAGATTACACTTGGTTGAATTTTTGGAAAACAAACAACTTATATTCTTTTCTTTCTCTTTCTTAGTCAAGATATGCATAGGAAAAGGAGATTTGTATTTTGAAAATTATTATAATATGTTCTTAAGATATGGGACAAGATCCCTTTGATTTAGGGATTCATTTCCTTTTTCTTTTGTCTTAATCAAGTATGATAGATTTGCCTTTTTAAGTGGCAAATTTCTAGACCTTGAATCTCCATTATTTGGTTGAAATTATTTGTGTGGGATAAAGATGTTTGGTCATAATGCTATGTATTATTACCCACTTGCTAAAATTATGAGTGTAGGATATTGATGTTTTGTCCTAAATTCTTGTATCATCATACCACTTGCTAAATTTTTGTCTTAATGTCAAATCACTTAATCTTGATTACACCATTATTCCATCACTTTATTTTTATTTTTATTTTCATTTTTCCTCTTGGGTTTGGGCTCATTCTTGCCCATTTTCTTTACTTTGGTTAAAATTCTACCTTTCATAATGGGCTTGGTCACATTTTCATGATTTTTGGGCTATCGGTCCAATTTCTATATCCTAGTCCAAGTCTATGTTTTATTTCTTCATTGGGCTATTCTATTGGCTTGCTAAAAATTTATGTGAAGAAGAAAAACTCTATATGAAGTGTCTATAGGTGAAAGCCCAATTTATGGGTGGAGATACTAAACTTAGTAACTTTTACTCTTAAATTAGGAAAAAAATTACCCTAATCCAATCTTGTTGAAATTTTAAGACCTTTACTTCACAAAAATTTATCTTCCTTACCTAAGAATTTCACCTTTCTTTAGCATGTTTATTTCTAATATTTCCTTTTAGGTTTTCTTTCTTTACCTATTCCATTAATATTAGAACATTTCTATGTATATATGTAAGGTGAAGAATTTCTAAGGAAAATATCTAAAAATTACGGGATATTATAGTAAATAGTTGGCTGAATCAGAAATAAGTGAAGAGGTAAAGGAGGACAAACCTCAGGTCGAATCTGAGAAGGGAAAGAAGAGGAATCCAAAGGAGAGAAAAAGAGTGAAGAAGAGCCCAAATATATGGCTACTATACCATACAAGCTACTAGTCCCTTTTTCCCCAAAGATTGGTCAAAGCTAAATTGGAGAAGCAGTATGGAATGTTTCTGGATGTATTGAAGAAGCTGAACATCAACATCTCATTCTTAGAAGCCATCTCTCGTATGCCTTCCTATGCTAAGTTTCTAAAAGAAATCCTCTCAAACAAGAGGAAAATTGAAGAGCATGCTATTGTGGCACTAATAGAGAGCTGCAATACATTAATTCAAAATAAGCTACCACAAAAGCCTAAGGATCCCGGAAGCTTCTCAATTCCTTCCTCTATTGGAGATATAAAGATTGACAAAGCCTTATGTGACCTTAGAGCAAGTATGAGTCTTATCCCTCTATCTATCTACAAGAAGCTCTAAATAATAGACTTAAAGCCAACTGCTCTTTCTCTTCATTTGGCAGACCGATTCATTAAGCATCCGGTAGGTATATTAGAAGGCATCCCTCTGAAGGTAGGTAAGTTTTACATACCTGTAAATTTTATGATTTTAGAGATGGAGGAAGATGATAAAATCATCATCATTCTTGGAAGGAATTTATAGCCACTACAGGTGCTAATATTAATGTAAGAGAAAGAAAACTTTCTTTGAATGTAGGGGATGAGAAAGTAGAATTTAACTTAGCTGATGCTATCAACCCTCCCTCTCTAAAAGAATCTTGTTGTATGATTAGCTTACCTAAACCGAATATAATTAAGTAATAATGTTATGAATATTTTTTTCTAGTTACCCACTTGAGTTATACCCTGTGGAAAGTTCTTTTCCTCATGTTAAACAGAGGGTCAAAAAACAAGCAACTAAGGAGGAAGTCAATGTTTAAAGGTAGAACCTAAACCAACTCCTTCCAACCTAAAGCATGGAGCAAAAGAGATATAGAATCAAGCAACTGGACCTTTTAAGGCAGTTAGGCGATATCTAAAGCACTACAATAGGGGTCAATGGATAGATAAAATATCCATCCAAACTCTCTTAAAGCCTCCTTCAACAAAAAGCATATCAAAAGGAGTCGAGCTAATGACTTTAAATAAACGCTTTATGGAAGGCAACCCATAATTTTAGTTTTTGAGTTTCTTTTTGCTAAGTTTCATTGTTTATGATTTTGTTCTTATCTCTAATTTTAGTTACTTTCTTAGGTTAGAGGATTAATTAGGGTTTCCATATGATTTTTAGGTGAATTCCCATGTACGTAAAGTTAGATAACATGATTATATGCAAAGGAAATTTAAGAGGATCAAAAGGAGTGGCAAAACTAGGAGAAAAGTGGTTCTCTAGCTCCCAACACGGGTGACCCGTGTCTTGTAACATGCCCATGCTTTAAGCAATAGAAAACTCAGAAAATTTTGGAGAGTCTAGAAACCAGCACAAGTAAGTTGTGTTCTAGGACACGACCATGCCCGAGGCAACACAGGCCTCCCATGTCTTCCAACATGGCCAGACCTAGCAAAAATTGGCATCCAACACATAACCCTGCTGAGTTTTGTTTTGAAACACTGCTTACCCACAGGCTGTGCTCCACGTCTAAGAAGCATTTACCTCATCCAGCGTCCAACACGGCCATGCTTCGAGGCCAGGTGAGTTTTTTCCCCATGTTTGCAATCTTTTTCTCATTCTGTTTTCACCCGTGCCCTAATACACACCCGTGCTCCTCCATCTCCCTCAACATAATCTTTATCTCTCCTTCTCTGTGCAATCCTCCTTTTGGCTTGCCTACCCTGTGCCCTAACTAGTTTTTTCCCTCTCCCTTTGTAATTTACCTTAGCTTCCGATCCTCTCATGCCTTAGTTCCTCATCCATGATCTTAACCTCACCCACAAATTCCCCTAACCTCCACCCCTTCACTGAGAGCCCATTCCTTGTCCTTCCCTTTCATCTCTGTTCACCCGTGCCCATATCCACAATCTCGTGCTTTCCGTCGTTTCCCACTCATAGCCATGCCATAACCCAAGCATCCTCTCCCACCTCTCTCTACAACTCATGTGCAAGAAATTTTCCTTCACCCCCTCCTAAAATTCCCTTTCCCCAATATTGGTGCCTCTTAATTTCACCAACAATCCTCATTTCTCATCCATTGCCACATAGCCTCCAGCGTTTTTGCCACCCCATACCCAGTTCCACCATGCCTTCATTCTAAAACACCCATCGTTCTCCTAATTATCCCTCTACTTCCCTAGTCCACATCCCTCTGCATCAGCTCATGGCTACATCCTTGGTTGCTTAACCTTTATCATGCTATCTCCACCAGGTATTAACTTTCCCTCTATTTTATGAGCTCTGAATTTTTTAGTTAAATAAAATTTGCTGATGCCTCAATTCTCTTATTTATAATCATCAAGTCTATGTATCTAGCTCTTTTTCTTAGTTGGGGATTTGCTGGTTATGTTAAGATATTGCAGTTTCTTGGTAATTCTTGGAACCTCTGGCAGCATTTAGCATTTATGTGTTATTTCTTTTCTAATTTTGCATTACCTAGTTTACTGGAAAAGTTCCTTCTCTAATTAATGCATTACTCTTATATTGTTTAGATTCTAAACTCCCCTATTTGCATTAGGAGCTGTCTTGCATTTTATTGGCTGTGGTATAAAATTGGCATTAACTTTTGCTATGATTTATCTGCCCTTGGTTTATGTTTAGCTAAGTGAATTTATTTGAGAGTAGATACTCTGCATGATGTAAACTTTCCTATATGCTCTTTTTCGAATATTGACTTGGATAAATTTACTCGGTTTTGCTAGTATTCATTGGATATTATTGCCTCTTGCATTGATTATTGATGATTCTGGTTATTGCTATACTTGATGGTACTTATTGCTTGTTTGTTAGCCTAGACCATCTCACCCTATATCTATCATTTGCTTTGGGCTGAATTGGAATTCCCATGCCCATTAATTTTGGACTTACTAACCTTGCTTTAAGATCCAACTAAAAATTACTACATTGCTTGAATCACCCGTTGCTTGTTTACATTGCTCATTTTGGGTCTGTATTTATTTTGAAATGCATTAAACTGATAAATTGCCTATTTATTTATGATTTTACCTTATAGAGCTGTGATTATCTGTTGATATATATTGTGCCTATTGAGCTATTTTTATTTTGTTTTGAACAATATTGCATATCATTATCGATGGCCCTAAAAAAAGCTAGAATTGGCCAATCTTCCTCCCAATTCCAACAACCTCATAGAGTACAAATCCAAATACCGTCCTAGCCTCCTCACTTAATAAATGAGTATGGTATAGTGTTTGTTGATGATACTCAACAGACATGATATGATACTCTAATTAAATAGGGAATGTTGAGTATCCAGTATATGGATGAGGATTGTTTCGAATGGTTGTGAATTTTAACTAACATCTGTTACCTGGTTGATAGGATTGGATGGACCACTTTTATTGGGCTTTGTTACCTAGCCTATGCTCAAACCACCTTAGAGTTTTTCAGTATAGTTAATGTGGTCCTATTTCGGGGTTTCGACATTGACCAAGGCCGCATTAACTCTAGATTGTTTGACCATTCTTACAGTTTATCTTTAGCCTAATTTAATGCACTATTCAGATTGACTCTAGAGGGAACTAGATTAGTCCCCCAAAGTTTTACTGCTCAAAATTTTTGGGATTCCATTTCTATAGGGGGCAATATAGTGCATCTGTTTCAAAAGCCTTTTTCATTTGCAACCCCAGTTTATAATATTTACAATGACTAGTGGCCCATACCATTTTTGGTAGGGCTAAGAGTGAGGAGGTTGCAAATAAAAGAGAGATTTATTTCCTATGGGTTATGTTAAACGGTCATAAGGTGGATACCAAAGCCTTCGTGGCTCACCAAATGGCTAGGGTCGATAACGCCATGAGCGATAAAGTGTCCACAGGGGGTTTAATGACTATGATTGCTAGAGGGCTAGGATTAGAGGCAAATCTATAGGGTTTGCAACCAATAGCCGGTAGTAGTAGGATTGATTTAAAATTCTATTTGCAAATGAATTTGATTATTTGAAGAAATGCCTACTGTTGGCTGTAACATCCCGTAATTTTTAATAATAATGTATTGCTATAAACAAATATATTTTTATTTGTTTAAAAATGAGTATGTTTTGCTAAAAACAAGTCTACTTTTAATTAAAGTAATTATTGTTTTGGTTAAAATAATTATATTGGCTTTCAATAATTTTTTTTATATTTTTAAAAATATTCTTTCTTTTATTATGTATAAAGATATTTATTTTTACATTTTTTTTATTAATATTTTTATCAAGAAAGTCATGATTTAAGAGTTTAACTAAAGGTTTATGAGAATGTAAAATTTTAGAAATTTTTGGAATGTTTTAAGATAAAAAATGGAATTTATATGAATTTATATAAAAAAATCCTATTATTAAATTATTATTATTATTATTATTATAAAAATAATAATAAAACAATAAGAAGGGAAAAAGGAAACCGGGAGGAGACAACGAAGACGATGCAAATTTCTAAAAACTGGAATAATGAGTGAATAGTAACTTTCAATTTTCTCTCTAGATCTGTAGTGCCTATAGGCTTCCGATCTCAAAACTGAGGGTGCTATTGGATTCAGGACGAAAAATACTATGGTTTTAACTGATCAATTTTTTAAATCAGCCGTTGAATCGCCGTAGATCTGAAGTAGAAAATCTCAGGAAAAGGTAAACTTTGAAACTCTTACTTAGAGACCTCCAATTGAAAATCTGACACCATAGATAGATTCAGGAGCTAGATAAACGATAAGATATGAAATTTTTCAGCTATCTGACAAATTTTTGTTCTTGGTGAATAGTATTTTCCAGTAGTGAATAGTGTTTTCTAGCTGTGAATAGTGACCAAGCTCCCCAAGTCATTTTCTAAGTCTTTGGACCCTCCGGACATGTTTTTGAGGTCTAATTGGTCAAATTTGGATTGAAAAAGTGCACTTTGGGGCTGACCAATCTAGAGCCCTTACCCTGTGAGTAGATAATTATTTCTATGACTTACCCCGTGCTCTTCTTGAACTATAAATATATAATTATTTTTGTTTACAATTATTTATGCTATCATAAATTTCTGAAATGTGTTAAAATATTTATTTTGCCTACGAACTGGCACATAGTTCAAGAAGAGTATGGTTTTAGAAATAGATTTTGGAACTCATTGAATATGTGGATCTAAATGTATTTATCATTATTTGATAAAGTGAATATTATGTGCACGATACATTGATTTGAAAGCTATATACTTATGAAAATGATGCATATCATATTATAATAAGATTGAATGGCAAGCGTAAAGCTCATGGCGAGTTACTTGATAATTTTACATGTATTTATATGTATGGATGAATATCGATTGGTTGTATGGCTTGTGATGGTACCGAATAGGGGACGTCCTATTAGCCTGAGTGAGCCGGGGAAGGGCTGCTCCAACCGGGTGACAGTGGTAATGTGGGGGGGGTAGAAGGATGATGTACTCACATTCCCTGTTCACTTATTGTGACTGTAGTCGAGGTCACTATGCGTATAGCAAATTGCATTGACCAGACGCCAAATGAGGCAGGTCATTTTACATTGAGTGTGTGGGTTGACCAAATCGCCGAGTGAACTAAATTATTTTTAAATTGAGTGTGTGGGTTAACCAGATCGCCGAGTGAGGAAGGTCATTTTTAAATTAAGTGTGCCAGACCGCCGAGTAAGGCAAGTGCATTAAAAGTGATTATTTTATCTCCAAATCATAATAATATACTATAACTTATATAACTGAGCATAACAACATTTGTTTAATGATCATACCATGGTGCATATGGTTTTGGATATCTGAATATCCTTTGATTTGAGAATATTTGAAATACGGGTTCCATATGAATGTACTTCTGAACTGTATTATCTATGTGACAAATTTTAAAACAAAAGTACATCCATATGCTGACCTAAGAGGTCATAGGAGGAATTATTTGCTCACTGAGTTGTCAAACTCACTACACAATATTTCCACATTGTTCATATGAAAATGCAGAGTCTGATCCTGCAGATAGGTGATTAGTTAGGTGACATATTCTGTGGGTGAGTCTACATTGCTTCCAAGGCTCATGGTCTTTGAATTATATTGTGTTTGTATTCTAGAGTTCTCTGAACGCTACAGGCAGGATCCCCGTTTCTGTTATACTTTAATTTTTATAGACTTGATCTGTATATTATGTATACATGAGAGAACCTATATGTATCTATCCCTATGATAAAGAATTGATTTATGCATCTTTATGTAGAATATCTGATTGCGGAAAGGAAAAAAAATGTTTATTTTATGTAACGTAAATTGGGGACGTTACAAGTTGGTATCAGAGTATTAGGTTTTCCTGTAACTATCAGAGCAAAGAATTCTGTAGTAGGACTTTGAGTATAGGTATGTAACTGCGGACATATTTATACTCACGGTGCTGCTGTGGAATTCTATCGGGTGTCGTCCTCTTCTTCCTTTTGACTCTTTTCCTTAGATATGCAATGTTTAAGAACCAATAAGTATGTCCTAGACAATGTTTCTTGAGTGTAGACTACCAGTTCAGCTTTTGAACTCGTGTTGATGAACAATGATAAAGAGAACACTCTTGGGTATAAAGAATTTCATCCAAACACAAAGGTAATGGTGTGTTCAAATGTCAATAAGGTTTGAATTGATTGTTTGATTTGTTTATGTGAAATAATATGAAGAATGGCTAATACAATTTTGATAGTGGGTTATGATGTGATCAAGGTTGTTATCTCCAAGATAATGATTTGTAATAAAGTGAGTCTTTTGAAAATAGATTTAAATCTCTTTTTGGATGGATGAGTTGGAATCTATATATATAAATGGATTTGGTAAGTAGTGAACAATTAGTGGAAGCATGTACCCAATAATTTAATTTTAGCTTTAGCAGTCCATAAGTTATTATAAAAAGGGGTGCCAAGTATATTTGGCAATGGTGAGAGATGTTGATGTAAAGTATACCAATGTAGATCAGGTTATAGTTGTTAGAAAATTTATTGATGTGTTTTCAAAAGAATTGCCTAAATTACGCCCAAAACGAAAAAATAGAATTTGATATTGATTTACTTCTTAGAACTCAACTACTATCTATATCCCTATATAGAATTATATCGATTGAATTTTAAAAAAAAATAGTTACAAGACTTGTTAGACAAGGGATTTAACTGCTCTAGTATTTTTATTTGGAGTGCTCCAATTCTATCTGTGAAAAAAGAAAGAATGATCACTATGACTATGCATAGATTATAGACAGTTGAATAAGGTGATAGTGTAGAATAAAAACCCATTACCTCGTATAGATGACCTGTTTGACCAATTACAAGGTACTCAATATTTGTTTTCAAAAATTGATTTGAGATATGAGTAACATTAATTGAGGATAAGAGAAGAGGATGTACGAAAATTTTCTTTTAGGACTCTATGAGTTCTTGGTGATGTCATTTAGTTTAACAAATATCCTAACTACATTTATAGATTTAATGAATAGTAATCAGGTCATCCGTGGATCAACTTGTTATTATATGTATTGATGATATACTAGAATATTTCAAAAGTTCAAAGGATCATAAGCAACATTCAAAGATAGTTTTACCAACTATAAGATGGTATCCAAGTACACTCTAAGAAAGTAAAAGTGGTACAATAATAGCTATGTTTTACTACATCTAAAGATGAAGATCCAAATTCAATTTGCGCTTCCTGCGGTTGTCTGCCATCCATTCTATTTGAGTCATAATTGGATCAGGTACATGAACTTATACTTGTAAAGCATCAATCAACTCCTCAGCATTTGAAGCTAAGATGAGAATTCGTCGTGCTAAGTGTGAGATGAATCTTTATTCCACAGCATGATCAAGGAAAGACAACAGACCATTAAAAAAGTGGTTAACATTTAACAAACCTATCGGTTTGTGATGCATATTCAGTTGTGCTTAAGAAACTATTTGAAAATTTTCTTCTAAAGTACCAAAACCACCTAGTAAGGCAATGAAGGCATCATCATTGCTCATCATTCTAGCCATGCGCTCATGCATGGAAGCTACCCTAAACTCTTCCCTAATTGTCTTTCCTACGATGTTAGATGCAGCTACAGCTGTAGGAATAATACCTAGAACTTGACATCCTCCTACATGGGCAGCTGTAGACACACACCCCATTAACCTACGGTTACCTCCACCATAGACTAAATGAAGTTTTCTTCTGGCCAGTACCATACCCAGGTTTTGTGTAACTTTCACATATTCTCTATCTTTTCCAGGATTAGAACCAAAAAAGACACAAATATTTTAAAATTGACAAAATGTGATTCCCTCCATAGCTGAACACGCCTTAATTTGGAGTATGAAAGTAAAGAAATTAACGTGTGCATTTATAGAACTTAGAGAATGGCACACTTATGATAGCTATGCGAATAGGCCAGGAATAATTAGAACAATATGTGAGTGATTGGTGGATATTAGCTAAATTGAAGGTAAAATTTTCAAAAAATGACGGCAAGCATGTATATGTACAGTAGTTGTGATAGTCATTCATATTAGGCATATAAAGAGAATAAGGTTAAGATATCACCAGAAATTTGTCTTTTCCTTGTTGTCCTTGGTGAAGCATTGATGTCTTGATTATTGTAGGGAAGTTGTAAGTGATAAGCGTAATTGTAAAAAAAATAGCTAAAATGCAAACCAGTTAGTTGTTGAAGAGAGACAATCAAATGATTTATTTTTTTTCCCAATATTTCTTCCAGTCGACTATCGGTATTATTAAGTCGACCAGCTATTTTGAAATTTTAATTTGGACTGGTTATTTTATAGTTGATTGATTATATCTATTTTGAAGCCATCAACTGCATCCTACCAGTTACTTATGTATTCTTTGATTTTCAAAGACTTTTATAAACTCAGAAATGTTTCTTTTCCACCGAATACCAACAAATTTAAAGTAGATTTTGGCACGTATATTCAAACCTTACGGCCACCGATTTTTGCTGATATAACAGCTAGATTTTTGTTTATAGATTTTCAAGATTTATGGCCACCGATTTTAATTTTATTTCAATGTTTTGTCCAAATTTCTAACTTCCTATTTTGACACCATGCTCTATTAAGTATCTCACATTTTCTGCTGCATTGTCCTACATTAATATTTGGTATTAAATGTAAGATTATTTTTCCATATTATAAGGAAGGTTAATTTCTTTTCTTTGAAAATCGGTTATTATGGTGTTCAATTGGTTAGTAGGTTAAAGTAATAAAGATTTTGAAAGGAGTGGACGGATGATGATCTTATGGTGTTTTGACAAATATAATCAAGAGAATTAGTGGTGTTGAAGTTTTTGAGGAATAAAATATGGGAAGTAGAATTTAAATTAATCTTTGAACTCTTAATGTGGAATATGGAGAATACTATGAGAATAATATTCGAAAATAATGTAAGTGATTAAGATATTTTTGTTAAAGGTTTATATTATACTAAATTGAGTCTAGTATCTAGGATTGAAATTGAGAATTCATGTATAAGTAATTGTTGGGAAAATTCTTTTTTGAAATGATTAGGTGAATTAAATGGGGTTGACATAAGTTAGAATAAGGTGCTTTTGGATATGATAGAGAAAGGCTTGAAATTTTTGATAATGAATTTATTAGTGTTAATAAGAGAGTATAGAGTTACTGTAATGAGGTAAGTAGAATTATTAGACATATGCCAATAGTACATAAACGTTATAAAAGGTTTGGTGGAATTATTACTACGTACGCTTAACATGTTGATTAATAGATTTTAGGATAAAAATAGATGTTAGATTAAGATGATGATATTCATGGGATGATGTTGACATGTGAGGATCAAAGATGACTTGATAGAAGTTTGGAATAAGAAAAGATAGTTACCCCAATATGTGAATATGTTCTTTTATGAGTGTGTTTTCTAATATCGATCCATAGATATATCCATGCAAGCTTGAGGATAGAAAGTGAAATTGATTAGAAAATGCATACAAATAATTCAATACAGGCCAAAAGTCTAAAGGAATCATGCATGTTGAGCACTAGAAATTATCAGTTGGTGACCACAAATTCTTGAAGGACTCACCAATGAAAAAGGTAATGAGGTTTGGAAAAAAGGGAAAAAAATTAAGCTTTAGTATATAGACTCTCTTGAAAAAAAAACTTGAACAAAGTGGGCATAGTAGTATATTGCCTAGCCTTGCCATCAGGATTGAGTAAAGTAAATACAGACTTTCTTGCATCAATGCTAAGGAAGTACCTATTAAATTCTTCTTATGTTACTGAATTCTAAGAAATTTAATTAGACAAAATTTGGCTTAACTATGGGTACAATCGAAGTTTATTGTTGATCGACAAGTGAAGAACTTACCAATAAAAGAAATTCCTATGGTTAAGTTATATGGTAAAATCACTCAAGTGAAGAGAGATATTAAAAAGTAAAGATGATATACAGAAAAGATATCTCCAATTATTTAAGTAATAAGATTGGTAACTCTGAATTATGCCTTGATTTCATTCCCTACATGTTGTAGAATAGGTTGAAATTCGGGAACCGAATTTTTTAAGGGGGGAAGAATGTAACATCCCGTAATTTTTAATAATAATTTTTTTCTATAAACAAATATATTTTTATTTGTTTAAAAATGAGTATGTTTTGCTAAAAACAAGTCTACTTTTAATTAAAGTAATTATTGTTTTGGTTAAAATAATTATATTGGCTTTTAATAAATTTTTGTTGTATTTTTAAAAATATTCTTTCTTTTATTATGTATAAAGATATTTATTTTGTGATTTGTTTTATTAAGATTTTTATCAAGAAAAGTCATTATTTAAGAGTTTAACTAAAGGTTTATAAGAATGTAAATTTTTAGAAATTTTTGGAATGTTTTAAGATAAAAAAACAGAATTTATATGAATTTATATAAAAAAATTCCTATTATTCAATTATTAAATTATTATTATTATTATTATTATAAAAAAATAAAACAATAAGAAGGGAAAGAGGAAACCGGGGGGAGACAACGGAGACAATGCAAATTTCTGAAAACTGGAATAGTGAGTGAATAGTAACCTTCAATTTTCTCTCTAGATCTGGAGTGCCTATTGGATTCCGATCTCAAAACTGAGCGTGCTACTGGATTCAAGACGAAAAATACTATGGTTTTAACCGATCAATTTTTCAAATCAGCCATTGAATCGCTGTAGATCTAAAGTAAAAAATCTCAAAAACAGGTAAACTCTGAAACTCTTACTTAGAGACCTCCAATTGAAAATATGACACTGTAGATAGATTCAGGAGTTGAATAAACCTTAGGATATGAAATTTTTCAACTATCTGACATCTTTTTGTTCTTAGTAAATAGTATTTTTCGGCGGTGAATAGTATTTTCCGGTGGTGAATAGTGATCTAGGTCCCCGAGTCATTTCCTAAGTCTTTGGACTCTCTGGACACGTTTTTGACGTCTAATTGGTCAAATTCGGATTAGAAAAGTGCACTTTGGGGCTGACCAATCTAGAGCCCTTACCTTGTGAGTAGATAATTCTTTCTATGACTTACCCCGTGCTCTTCTTAAACTATAAATATATAATTGTTTCTGTTTACAATTATTTATGCTATCATAAATTTCTAAAATGTGTTTAAATATTTATTTTGTTTACGAACTGGCACATAGTTCAAGAAGAGTATGGTTTTAGAAATGGATTTTGGAACTCATTGAATATGTGTTTCTAAATGTATTTATCATTATTTGATAAAGTGAATATTATGTGCACGATACATTGATTTGAAAGCTATATACTTGTGAAAATGATGCATGTCATATTATAATGAGATTGAATGGTAAGCGTAAAGTTCATGGCAAGTTGCTTGATAATTTTACATGTATTTATATGTATGGATGAATATTGATTGCTTGTATGGCTTGTGATGATACCGAATAGGGGACGCCCTATTAGCCTGAGTGAGCCGGGGGAGGGCCGCTCTAACCGGGTGACAGTGGTAATGTGGGGGGGTAGGAGGGTGATGTACTCACATTCCCTGTTCACTTATTGTGACTGTATTCAAGGTCACTATGCGTATAGCAAATTGCATTAACCAGACGACTAATGAGGCAGGTCATTTTACATTGAGTGTGTGGGTTGACCAAATCGCCGAGTGAAGCAGGTCATTTTTAAATTGACTGTGTGGGTTGACCAAATTACCGAGTGAGGCAGGTCATTTTTAAATTAAGTGTGTCAGACCGCCGAGTGAGGTAGGTGCATTAAAAGTATCTGTTCCTATGATAAAGAATTGATTTATGCATCTTTATGGAGAATATCTGATTGCGGAAAGGAAAAAAAATGTTTATTTTACGTAATGTAAATTAGGGGTGTTACATTGGCTGCATCTCCGTGGCTATAATATTTTTTACCTCCCTAATGCCACTAGAACTGCAGTCACTAATGAAGAGAACTAGATATACCCTGTAGAAGAGGGTAGGGAAGGTGATGATGACTTTAAGGGGGATGTTTTCCCCCCTGAGCTACTCCTAGCTTTACCACCCCACCCCTTTCCTATTATTCTGAGTCTACAGATCCTTCATATGTACCCCAAGATGACCAAGACTCTATCTCCTCACAGCTTTGCCAAATAGAGGAAGAGAAAATAGATCAAAGGACCACCCTCCATGCAGTAAATGACTCAATCCAAAGCAAGCAAGGAATGATGTAAGCTTGGTACAATTGGCACTTGGCCCAGAATCCACCACCACTACCTCCAGAAGACCAATAAGCAAGTAAGTTCTTTCTCTTCCTCTGCATGCACATTAATTGTTAGTGACATTGAGGACAATGTCAAGTTTAAACATAGAGAAGTAGTTACTTTTGGCTTTTGATTTTCATTAGCCGAAACTCTCTTGTTTTATTGCATAATCACAAAGTTTGCTACTCTAAAGATAGACTTTTGTAATATAGGTTATTTTTAGTTCATGAAAACTTGATGCGTGGCAGAATATAAAATAGGCAATTGTCATCTTATTCTCTCTCTTCTAGCATTGAACCCGTAAGTTTTTTCAAAAAAATATCTCTCCTATTGTGCTATGAATTGTATGCCCATTTTGATTTTAACATAATGAAAGTATAAAGGTAGGGACAGGTGAAAAATAAGGGAATATGAAACCCAAAATTTTTTCACTTTGAGTACCCCCTCCAAGGCATCAAAAAGGCCTTAGTTTGAGTACCTAATTGTCTATACCCTAGTAAGATAAAGCATAAAATGCACTCACTGTATATTTCTATATAAAAAAAATGAATGAAATAGACAAAAGAAAAAAAGAAAAAAATGTGAGAAGTAAAAGAATGAGTGAGAAAAAGAGTGATAAAATAAAAATAAGAGTAAGGCAACATAGGGAGATGTAAAGGATGAGGTGGCCTACTTGAGTGTTTAAAAATCAATTTGGTGCATACAATCAATGGTAACAATAGAAGTAGGTGCATAAAAAGAGAATTTAGGTTTAGTTTTAGAAGAATAAAAACTACTTAATAAATGTCTACTCATATATCTATTATGTTCACATTGATTTAGTAAAGAGCTACCTGTATTGCATTTTTCTGTCATCTAGAATTTGAAAGCATCTTCCCCTTTTTTACTGATATGTCATATTATTTTCTTGAGGATGAGCAAAGGCTTAAGCTTAGGGGAAACGATAAAGGGGAAAATTGTGTGTTTAATGGTTATATTTTATCTCTAAACTCTCAGTTAACTTATGATTATTTTCCTATTTCTTGTTCTATTTTACTTTGCTTGCTCTAGATACTGCTTGGCTTTGTTTTCTTTTTGTAGGTGAGTAAAAGAGGCTAAGAATCAAGGGAAAACACTCATGTGAAGAGCTATCTGAGTTTGGAACAAGTTGAGGAGGATGCAAGCAGGAAACACGAAACAAAATTGGCAAGAATTTGAGCAAATTCCCAGAATCTAACCCGAAGCACTGCCAAGCTATGTCCTCGAACATAGTCTTGCTTTGGGTCCATATAGTCTATGCTTTTAAGTGTTTTAAGCAGCCAAGATGATATATATATGAGGGGAAACAAAGAGAAAGAGATACAGACTCATTCAAATGCAGTTTAAGCTTAGGAAACACTTTAAGGCTTGGTTTAAAGTAGGAGTATAGGTTTCTTTTATGTTCTTAGACTAGAATTTACATTGATTCAAGCATTGTATATCTAATTTATCTACTTTCTGCAATCAAGTTTTATTTTTCTATCTCTACACTTCTTTCTACTTCTACTCCTTTCTCTTGAATTGTATTGAACATTTATGAATTGCTTAATGAATTTGATTATGATTTCTCTTTCAATCATGTGTAAGTAGATTTTGATATAAGGTTTTGGTAAACCCACTTGTGATATAATGATACTGCATTGATTTGAATTATGAAACCTTAATTGTGATTATTTGTAGTTAATTTGGATTAACTATTATGCATGTATACGAGTTGATAGAATGCTTGATCACCATTTTATCACATCTTAGGTTATTAACTGATGAACAGAAAGGTGAAAGTTAATGCCAAAACTTATTAGTTAATTAGGGTATCTTAATCACGAAAGTAGTTTGAGGTTCTCTAGGAATTGAATCAATTGGTAAGTGCCAGAACCCCTACGAATTGAATCATATGGTTAGCACAGAACTTAATGGGTTTAGGTTAAAATAAGAACTATGAATGCAAGCAATTGGATTAACCTAGGCACAGTTAGTAACGCTTGAAAGAGGTTATTAATGAATTAAAGCTAAACCATCTCCTATTACTTAGATAAGTGCAATTAGAGGTATATCTTGATTGTTGAATATCATAAGTGTGGTAATGCTAACCCTATGCTTTTGATAATTGATTATCTTGTTTAATTAATTATGATTTCTCTCTATCAAATTCTATTGATTTAGATAGTGTACTTCTTAAAATACTAGTAATTAGTCATTGGTCTCTTAGGATACGACCCGTACTCATTGGATTAGATACAACTACGCCTGTGGTTATTTAGTGAAACGCACACAACAATTAGCCTTGAGTAAGTTGTGGGGGAGTATGGCCACTTGGACCATATAACAAAGGTGTATGCGTAGTAGATGGGTGAATATCTCATATTACCCTAAAGACAAAGACGAATGACGGATACACAATCACTATACATAATCTTGTTATACTGTAAATTATGAACTATCAATTATGTGCGTGTAACATAGTTATTTATGTTATCTATGATTAATATGTTGTTATAGAAGGTTGATATTTTCTATAGATTATACAACTAGACATAACACTATGATTTTCTACTTATTATATGATATGTTTAATATTGAACCTATTGAGACTTTGTTCTCATTAATATTGGTGTTATCTTTAAATAAAAGTGGATAATATGCTAGCAATTCTCCTATCTCTAGTCCTGGAGGTTTAGGTGGTCGAAATACCCTACCTAGGCCAATTCTCCATTCTACAAGACATAATAGTAGTAAATGTAGTGGAGATTCCAGTGCCAGCATTACCACCTCCACCCTATGCACTTTAGGGGTGAAGTGCTAGGCCGGATTTAACAATATTATAATGTAAATTATGTAGTTATGTAACTTAGTGTACCCTTTTGAAGGAGTAACCCCTGGTACTTCCCTATTTTGATGTCATGTGTAGTACCTAAGTTTACTTCTGTAAAAATACTAATCACTGATGTTACTCTTATGATATGATGATAATGAAATATCTGATGCTTTTACCTATGTGTATTATTTGATGTTTTAATTATATTATTTTCTATAGGAATTCCAAGAGCAAAAAAACTCGCTCTTACACCTTTACTAGATGTAATTTAGACTGTTCCTCGTTATGCTGTCTTTTTAAGAGAATTTTGTAAAATTGAGAGGAAGCAAAAGGTAAAAGGATGCGAGAAAATAAAAGTATGGGAGAATTTGTCGACTATAATTCAACGAAATCTCCCTAGAAAATTCAAGGACCTAGGTATGTTTTATATCCCTTACACTATAAGAGAGATTAAATTTGAGAGAGGCATGTTAGATTTGGGTGCTTCAATAAATGTTATGCCATCCTTTGTTTCCAAAGCTTTAAAAATTAGACATCTACAAGGAACAAGTGTAGTAATCTAACTAGCTGATAAATCAAGCACTACCAAGATTAATGTTCATAATGGCACACTAACTATAGAGGATGATAATGAAATACTAGAATTTAATATTTGTGATGCTATGGAACATTATGCAAATAAGATTTATCTTATTTCTCCTATTAATGTTTATGATTATTTAACACAGGAAAAATCAACTAGTGTGCCATTTTGAACATAAATCATTCATGTGTTAAATGATTTAATTTTTTCATATACCTTTCACATACTTGATATGGAAAGGGAAGATTAGAATATACACATATTACTAGGAAGACCATTTTTGAAAACATCTAAGACCAAGATTAATGTTCATAATGGCACACTAACTATAGAGGATGATAATTAAATATTAGAATTTAATATTTGTGATGTTATGGAACATTATGTAAATAACATTTATCTTGTTTTTCCTATTAATGTTTATGATTATTTAACACAAGAAAAATAAACTAGTCAGTTTAGCAGAGAAGAAGATGAAGAGCTAGGCTTAGATTCACTCTTTGAAGAAAGCTTCGTACCCCTAACTACAAAAGTTGCGTAAGAAAATCTAGATCAACTTCTTCAAAAACTAAGAGACCTCATTTTTCTATTTTGCAAGTCCTTGAACTAAAGTTGAAACCTCTCCCCCTTCATTTAGAATAAAAAAAAAAGGAGAGACACCCGCTATAATAATTTCCAAAATTTTGAGTTCAAAAAAAGAAGAGTTTATAAATATTCTCTACGAGAAAGTGATAGCTATTACAGGAACACTTACCAATCTTAAAGGCATGAACCCAACAATAGAACTACATCAAATCATATTTGATGGATGGATTAAACCTCATAAAGGTAAATTTAATCTCCCTTGGTTTGGACCCCTTGTTATTACTGAAGTATTTCACTTTTGGTGTAATAAAAATTCACAATTTGACTCATTTGTAGAAATTTTGGGTCAAGGTGAATGTTAAAGATCCAGGATAGGGAATTTTTAGGTTGATCTAACGACATTAAACAAAGGCAATGGTTGGGAAGCAACCTAGAATGCTTTATTTTATTGTATTTTTAATATGAAAATGGTGAAAATTTTAAAATTTGAAGAATTTTAACAAAAATTGTCAAGCACAACGATGGTACCATGTCACTCTCATGGTGCTAGCTAATGCAAGCAAGAACCTAGAAACTCAACAGTTAAAGCACTATGGTAATTAAACTATAATACCATAGCATCAAAAGATATAAAAGAAATTTTAAAAACCTGACATCTCTAGCATCACAACACCCATTTGCTGTAGAAACTTTATAAATTGCCAATAGAAAAAGTAGTGTGACACTTATGTCTTAGCACCGCAATAGTGGTTGAAAAGTTTGAAAAATAAAAGAAGACGCCACGAGGGTATTAGTCCATTGGCAATCGAGGAACCCTATAAAAAAGCACACCCATCACCTCTGGTTTACCCTCGAACAAATGACCCTATAGAAAAGAATGTTGATATTTAGGCAAGGAAGTCTAGAAGACCTATAATCTTATTTCTCTTATTTTATTTTATTTTATTTACATTGAAGACAATTCAAAATTTAAGTGTGGTGGTGGAATTGACAATCTGGATGACTGTACTAATTTGAATAACTAATTGGATGAATGATTTTTTAAGCATTATTTTAACATTAATTATTTGATGTTTCACCAAATTGGTCCTTCATTGTGTATAGTAAGTTTTGTAATTGTATGCGTGTGTTCAATTTATATTTTGAGTAGCGGGCTTAATTAACAAGCCAATCATTTGAATGATTTCAAAATTTATAGCTCTTGAAAAATGAAGAAAATTTTCAATTATATGTAATTTTGACTTTTCCAATTTTTATTCTTACTTGAACTTTTGAAAAAAAATTGCACATAATCCTTGGACTATGATATGCAATTAATTAAGCATGTTTCTAGCATGTTTTAAGTTGCTTTTTGTTTAATTTAAGTAATTATAAATAGGAACTAATTAAGTTTTGTGTTTTGTGTTTTACGAATAACAAAGAAGAAAAGAAGAGGAAAAGAAGAGAAAAATAAGGAAAAATATTGATTTTCAACCCTTCGTCAATAATTGAGGTATATCTCTCTCATATTAGCTCTAATTAAGGTGATTCTATTGGTTATAGAAAGATAAGAAAAAGATTTACAACTTTCATGTTAAGGACTTTCGCAAATTCTAGAAAATTCTAGACACTGAGGTGCTCACAATAGAACGACGCGGCGTTACATCACAACATCTGTTGCACCGCAACGGTTACCTCAAGAGCTGCCATGCCATGAACCTAGGAAGATAAAGCACCATGGCATCCAATTCCAAAATAATAGAAGCACCGAGGCACCTGTTGCCAAACCAGAATTTGAGATTCACAAAAATTAGGTTATTTTGACTCCAATTGAAACCCGATGTATCAAGAACTAACCTAGAAACAATCCTAGTTCATTTAGGAGTATTCAAACTATAAATAGAGGGAAAGCAAGTATCAAAGATCATCAAATTCTCAATTTTCTTCTTTTCTAGATTCTCTAATGGCCCCACGTGGCTAAGTTCCTTTTGTTAGTTGAGGGAGATTGAAACCTCAAGGATCTTTTATGCATTGTGAGAATTGAATTTGAGTTTATTAGATAAATTTTAATTTAGTATTGATTATTCATCTGCTCTTCATCTCCATGATTATTCATATGATTGCTAAGAAGGCTTACTAGTATATTGTCTGTTTTAATCTACTACTGAATCATATATTGAACAATGTTTTCATCATTATGATTTAAGAGACAAATAAGGTTAATAGTTGTATGATTATGAATTATGAATTCTATGGTGAATGATTGACTAAATTTAATATAGCCAATCTGTCTATATTATTTTAGTTCTATAAATTTCTCTAATTCTTCATACGGTTAATAAGTTATACTTTATTGATGTGTTCCAAATTACTTGTTAATTAGGGTTAATTGAGGCGATCGTCATCAATTACTAAACTTAAGGAGGAACAAGGATAGAATCACAATTATAGATACTCAATTTAAGATTGATTATGTTGTCAAGTATCAATGTGATTCATTAATGGTAGATATCAACCAAAACCAATGCTTTCATCATTTATCACTCTTTTATTATTTGTGATTATTCTCTTTTTATTTTATTAATTTACTTTTAGCATTTAAACCCCCTTTTCTATTTCAGACTATTAATTTATCTATTTCTTAGATATGGTTCATATAACAAAAAAATTATATTATGATCTCAACATAGCTCTAGAACTTACTTGATTGTCATTTAAGGTGAAATCCTAGGTTAACACTATTACTCAAGAGATTATTTAGGTATTATTTGATAAATTGAGCCTTTCGTATCCTACCTTGATATTATTATCCCTAGTATTTATATTTTGAGCTTATTGGAACTTTTATTTCTTTTTACTATAAAAAGTTTTTTCTTTCTTAGCTATATTTAGATATATCCTTATTTATTCACAACTTTTTAACTCAATACATGATTATTTATTACAAATTATTTAGAACTTTATTGTTCAAAAGGAAGGAAGGGGGAAGTTAAGAAAGTTTAAGAAATATGAAAGAAAAAACTTAAAGAAAGCAAAGAAACATAGTAGCAATGAATGAAAATTAGAAGAAAAGGAAAAGAAATTAAAAAAGAGAAAAGTATAAGAAAATATGAAAAAGAAAGAGAATAGAGCTGAAAATGAGTTTGGGGGAGAACCCTTTCAAAATTTAGAAAAGCTCAAGAAAAAATTTTAAATAGCCATGAGGTATTGGATTATTAAGACTAAATTTTGTCTTTTCTCCTACCCAATACTGTAGCCACAATACAAGGTTAATAGAGAACTATATATCTTAAGTGTAGTGTCTAGCTTACATTAGTGCAGAGTAGCATAAAAAGTAATCCTATGGAGTTTCTAAATTAATTAGAGGTCTGTGCCTTGAATTTTCAGGATACATAAACTCATATAGGGATAAAATTCCATTGATCCAAGGCCGCACACACACAACCAGTTTAAGGAAGGAATATGGAGTTGCATTTGAGTTAAACAAGTATATAATTGTGCTATTTTTGAAATTTTTCTTAAAGATCTATTCCATTGAATTCTCTAAGGAAATATTTTAGGAAGCCTAACACTCATTGCATATTTTTATTTTTACTTGATTTTTATTTTTAGTGTTTGTGTTTTCGTTGAGGATAAGTGAAGGATTGAATTTCAGGGTATTTGATCTACTTCAAATTATACATATTTTAAGTTCCTTTAAAACTTATTTTTGTTAGTCATTAGGTAGAATATATTAGGAATTAGATTGATTTTAGGTTTTATGTTGCAGGAGTCAAAGATGAAGAAAATAGAAGGAGAATTGAAGAAAATGAGTAAAAAGATGAAAAGCTACAAAAAAAACCAAGAGAGAAGGCTTAGGGTCACAACACTAACCTCTTGGAACCTCAACAGTAATGCAGCAATGTGAAAAAAACAAAAGACACAAAAAAATAAGAGTTTAAGTTGGGTTACAACTCAAATGGGCCAAAACCTAATCAAAGGAAACCCTAATCCATATAGGTTGCGAAAACTTATAAATAGACAACCTAAAAGCACAGAAAATATATCTTATCCCATTTTGTAGTATCTTTTCTTCATCTCTTTCTTTATTTATTTTAATGTTGATGTTTTCCAAGGCTTTGCGTGGCTAATTTCTTTTATTGATTAAGTTAAACTAAAACCTAAAAGTAAGATGATATTGTGAAATTAGAATATGTTCTTCATTTGAATTCAATTTAATTTTAGGTATTAATTTATTCTCCATAGCATATATACATCGCTATCTTGCTTGATTTCAGGTAAGGATCATCTAGTAATGGAATGAATTTAACCTATTGCTGAATTATGAAACCAAACTACTTGGTCACTCTAATTTATAAGGCAACAAGATTCATAAGTTGTTGTGTTATGTAAAAGCCATTCTTTTTTTAAAAAACACATTTTTCATTTCCATCTCACCCAAAGCGATGTCATTAGTTAACGTTTATACAATAATAACATAGAGTCACATAATTATATTAATATAAAATTAAACCCCAAACAGCATACCACCCCTGTAGTACAAATGGTGGAGGAGGTGGTGTTAGAATTGGGATCTGCATGAGGCATCACCATCCGTTAGGTCTCTATGATCAAGTGCACGGAAATATATAGCATACCATTTGCTTTTATTTAAACATAACACCAACAATAATGAGAACATAAGTTATCAATAGGTTTAACATTAAATGCATCATATAATCAGTAAGAAAGATCACAGTGTTAAGTCTAGCTATATAGGCTACAGAAAACATTTGTCATTGATAACATTTATACATATATACATCACAAATATGGTATGATAAAAACACAATATGTACATATGCTCAATTGTCATAATTATAACATGCTAAATCAATATCAATCTTTCATGATAAAAGCATAATATTCATAAATAAGTATGATACAACATATTATGCATACATCTGATAATCACAATTTTAGTATACAAAACATCATGCATGGTGACTAATTATCTTTCATTTATCTACGTCTCAGTAACAGGGTAATATGATCCATTCACCTTCCTACTACTCATATACCACTGTCACCCAGTTGGAATGGCCATACTCCTCTTTGGCTTACTCAAGGCTAATAGGGCATCCCCTATTCAATACTATCTCAAAGTCATATGACCCATCTGGTCACTTTACCACCACAAGGTGTTGTATGTCGTTGGGTCACCTTGCTAAGGAAAGGATCATCCCGACACTTTTCACTAGGCCACCTTATAGCCACAAGGGTCATCCAGCAAGTCGCCTGGTCACCTTGTGCTATAGGGTCCCACAAGTATACGTCTATTTCTCATATTTAGCCATATGTATAACATCATCCTCTTTATCATCAATACAATATGTAATTCCGTCTCATCAATATACCAAGTATGCCTCTCATCAACATCTCAAGCATGCATCTCATCAACATATCAAGTATACATCTTATCAACATCTCAAGGATGCATCTCATCAATATATTAAGCATACATCTCATCAACATATCAAGTATGCATCTTATCAACATCTCAAACATGTATCTCATCAATATATTAAGCATATGTCTCATCAAAATATCAAGTATGCATCTTATCAACATTTTAAGTATACATCTCATCAACCATATTCATCACTATCATCATGCTTACCATCGTCATCACATCGTTTAACAATTATGTATTAATACACTTACCATCATGTAACAATGCATACATCATATCATCTAGTTATCATACATTGATCTACTAGCATAGGCATCACATCATGAACTTCGTCATTTAACAAATATGTATTACTACACAATGTATGTCATGCTTGTGATTACAAGAAATAGTGAAAACTAGCATTGTATAACAAAGATTACAAGGCATTCTTCTTTAATTTAATTTTTCTAATTATCATCTAGTTAATTAGATTCATTTATGCTATTTGTAGCTAAAATAGTGCAAAAATAGCTCCAAACACGGCCTGGCCGTGCCTAGGAACACGACCGTGCTTAAGGTTGTCTCAAATGTGCTGCATCCTCTTAAACAACCCGAAACATGACCTAGTCGTCCCAAGAAACACAGTCATATTTCGTACCGTAGGTTCTCGACCAGCCTGACTTTCCCTCACTATTCAGGCCATAACTCCCTCTTCAAATTGAGTTGATTTTGGAGTCTATGGAAAGCTAAGACAATAATCTACAACTTTCACTTTGAAAAATCACAACTATAATAAAGCATAAAAGTGTCCCAAAATCAACATTGTGATTCTACACATTACATCTGATCTCTCTTTGTAACATCCCATAATTTTTAGATATTTTCCTTATAAATTCTTCAACTTACATATATGCGTAGAAATGTTCTAATATTAATGGAATAGGTAAAGAAAGAAAACATAAGAGGAAATATTAGAAATAAACATGCTAAAGAAAGGTGAAATTCTTAGGTAAGGAAGATAAATTTTTGTGAAGTAAAGGTCTTAAAATTTCAAGAAGATTGGATTAGGGTAATTTTTCCTAATTTAAGAGTAAAAGTTACTAAGTTTAGTATCTCCACCCATAAATTGGGCTTTCACCTATGGACACTTCATATAGAGTTTTTCTTCTTTACATAAATTTTTAGCAAGCCAATAGGATAACCCAATGAAGAAATAAAACATAGACTTGGACTAGAAAATAGAAATTGGACCGATAGCCCAAAAATCAAGAAAATATGACCAAGCCCATTATGAAATGTAGAATTTTAACCAAAGTAAAAAATAATGGGCAAGAATGAGCCCAAACTCAAGAGGAAAAATGAAAATAAAATAAAAATAAAGTGATGGAATAATGGTGTAATCAAGATTAGGTGATTTGGCATTAAGACAAAAATTTAGCAAGTGGTGTGATTCTACATTCATAATTTTGGCAAGTGGCGTGATAATACAAGGCTTTAGGACAAAAACATCTATATCCTACACTCATAATTCTAGCAAGTGGTATGATAATACATAGTATTAAGACAAAACATTCCTCTCCTACACAAATAATATCAACCAAATAATGGAGATTCAATGGCTAGAAATTTGCCACCTAAAAAGGCAAACCTATCATACTTGTTTAAGACAAAAGAAAATGGAAATGAATCCCTAAATCAAAGGGACCTTGTCCCATATCTTAAGAACATATTATCATAATTTTCAAAATACAAATCTCCTTTTTCAATGCATATCTTGACTAAGGAAGAGGAAGACAAGAACATAAGTTGTTTGTTTTCCAAAAATTCAACAAAGTGTATCCTAAATGTGATAAGGTAGACCCATGATCATGAAAGGTGAATTATTTGGTGGTCTATATAAGAAAACCCACCCTTACAACATTAGAATTTCGTCCAAGTGAGGGAGAGGAAAAACAGAAGCAAGGTAGAGTGAGGAAAGGAGAGGAAGAAAGGAAGAAAGAGGAAGGAGAAGTCTAGGGGACTAAGTGCTCCAGGTAAGTTTAACAATATTTCTTTTTGAAGAAAACTTTTGAAACTTATAATATTTATATGAGATTTTGATCTTAGAACTTTGATGATTGGTCATGGATGTTGCTATATCATGTTACATATTGATCTTGCATGTGATCTGTGTTTGAATACTTAGGTTGGTGTAGATAGTTCTGTATGGGTATGGCTATGGTTGGCAGAATTTTAAGCTTCGGTGTTTTAATTTCTGGGCACAATATATAAGGAATTAAAATAAATGGTTAACATAATAATTAAAGATATATGTGTCACGGATTTTTAGTCACTGGAATCATTCAATTTGGAGTCCATATGAGGTAGATATGGTCTGATTAGTAGTCAAAGGTCAGAAAATTGTTCATCGGGGAAGAATATGTTAGGATAGTTTCTGTATTTTAATTTTTAGGCATTATATGTATGGAATTAAAATAAATGGTTAACATAAGAATTATAGCTATGTGTGTCACGGATTTGTACCAACTGGAATCATTCAATTTAGTGTTCATATGAGGTATATATGTTCTAATTAGTAAACAAAGGTTAGAAAATGGTTAATCAGGTAAGAATATATTAGGATAGCTGCGGTGTTTTAATTTCTGGGAAAATTCTATAAGGAATTAAAATAAAATGTTACATATGAATTATATATTTATGTGTCATGGATGTTTATCCACTGGAATAGCTTAATTTGGAATTCGTATGTGGGAGATATAGTTAGATTAGTAAGTAAAGGTTAGAACCTACCCGAGAAGAAATAATATTGAATTTAAGGGAGTAATAACACCAAGAGGTATTTCTATTTTGCTGATATGATTAACATAATAGTTTTATATAATTGTCTTAGCTTTCCATAGACACCAAGATCACCTCAATCGGAGTTCAAATGAGGGATTTATACTCTGATTAGTGAGAAAAGGTCAAATGAGGGATTCTGGGTGCTTCAAGCACGGGCTAGCCGTGTTCGGGGCTATTTTTGAGTACATTTGAAGTTTTTTTAAAGCATGGCCGTGTGTCCTGGAACATGGCCAGACCGTGTTGGAAGCTAGTTAAGCGTATTTTCAACATTTTTCTACCCTAGATGAACCTCTTTAACTATAGGATAATAGTAGAAATCAAATTGGAGAACAATACTCTATAAATTTGTAAGAACATGTGTTGGAAATGATATAAATAAGAAGAAAATTACTAAAGGCCAAGCATGAAGAGAAGGTTAGATATGATGAAAACCTGCATCAAGAAAATAAAGAAATAAAATTAATATTAAAAAAAGAAGACGAATCTTATAAATGAAAATAATAAATGACTAGTATATGCCATAGCCATTGCCATTGTATGAACTTCTTACCATCTTAAGTGTGAAATTCTGACATGGAAATATTTTATAAAGTGATATTTGAAATGGTTATGTTCATGGCATGATTACCAATGATTTATGGTAATAGTTATATTTTGATGAACATACTTGTTATTGAAAGCATATTTTTGGCTATCATTGTGAAAAGAAAAGAAATGAGCACGGTCACATGGCAATCCGTGTGGTGCACCAGTAGGGGGCGCCCTACCAACGGTTATGATCATGTTAATGAGAAAAGAAAGAGAAAGTGGACCATGTCGGATGGAGCGAGAAAAGCCCGTACCGAAAAGTAGAGGATACTCACCCTGACCAGGGTAGCTTGAAATGAGAATAAGTTGATGGCCATCATATGATATTCTGAAAATAGTTAATCCTGTCATACATATCATTACTGTATGATTCTTATGTGCATAGATATAATGCATTCATGTGACCAAAGATATTTTCTGTAGTTTATACAGTTGAACAAGACGTGATGAGCTATATTGATGATGATTTATTGTTGAACTTACTGGGATTTAATTCTCACTATATTTCCATATCATGTTCAGAAAATTAGTTATGCAGCTTTTTCTATGGCTTTGGCTTTTAGTGCACATAGGATCGAGTTACTTTATGTTGGGCAGATCTCATAATCAAATAAGATGTTTGGGGTCGAGTTGGCTCAGATCCCGGTGAAGGTGCAACCACCCGCACCTGTATCTCCGGAATTGGTCAACCAAAATAAACAAGATGTAAATATCTATGTGTTTGATATGTTGCATGTACGTTTTGATTAATGACGTGTATGTGAACTCAATATTGTATAATAATAAAGAAAAAAAAAGGTTGTTACACTCTTCACTCATTGGGCCATAAATTTCTCATATGAAGTTTGATTGAAGTGATTCCAAAGCGCTTTGAATGGTAATTGTAACAACTCTATTTTTTTACATATATACTTATTTATATATTTCTAAAATTCCATGAAGTCATTACCTTCTTACTTCTAACTATTTAACTCATAATAACATTCAATTAAATTAACCACACATAAATAAGGTTTAAGAAATACCATTAACACTTATACAATTCTGGGTTCACGTACACATCATTAATCAAAACATATGTACAAAAATCAAACACATATAAGTCTACATTTTATTCATCCATATTGACCAATTTCAGAGATATGAGTGTAGGTGGTTGCATCTTCACTGAGATCTTAGCTAACTCAACCCAACGTATGTTAAAAGCCGATCATAGAGAATATCTGTATAACCTAGTTTTCTGAACATGATATGGAAATATAGTGAGAAATATATCCCAGTAGGTTCAATGATAAATCATTATCAATAATGCTTGTCACGTCATGTTCATCTGTATAAGCTACAGCAATTATCTTTAAGTCACATGAATGCACTTTATCTATGCACATGAAAATCGTACAGTTATAACATGTATGGCATGAATGACTATTTTTAGAATATCATATGATGGCTATCAACTTATTTTCATATCAAGCTACCCTAGTCAAGGTAAGTACTTTCTATTCTCTAGAATGGGCTTTTCTCACTCTGTCGAACATGGTACACTTTCTCTTTCTTTTCTCATTAACATAATCATAACTGTTAGTAGGGCATCCCCTACTGGTGACCCACATGGACCACCATGTGACGGTACTCATTTCTTTTCTTTTCTTTTCACATTAATAGCCAAAAATATGATTTCAATAACAAGTATGTTCATTATACTCACATGCCATAATTTTTCATATAATCATTACCAAAAATCATTGGTAATCATGCCATGAACATAATCATTTCAAATATCACTTTAAAATATTTCCATGTCAAAATTGCACACTTAAGATGGTAACGAGTTCTTCACTAAATAGAGCATAATATCCTCATTTTAAATCCAATTGAGGTGATCTTGGTGTCAATTGAAAGATAAGACAATCCTATAAAACCCTTTTGTTGAACATTTTAGTGAAATCTTATGTAATCATGGTGTTATAACTCCCTCAAATTCAATGTTAATTCTTCTCAGATAGGTTCAGATCTCTACTTACTAATTGGACTATATGTCCCTCATCCAAACTCCAATTGAGGAGATTCCAAAGCTTATAAAACGCTAAAAAATTTATATACAATAGTAGAGTTTATCATTGCTTCAAATTCCTTACTAATTACTCCCAAAAAATTGAAAACAAAAACGCTTACATTTACCACCTTGGATTCTAGACTGATTCTGACCTTTACTCATTAATCAGCCATATTTCTCTCATATGGACTCCAAATTAAGTCATTTAAGAGCCTATATATCCGTGATACATATATATATATTTATTATGTTAACAATTTCCTTTATTTACCAACATATTGTTTCCAAAAATTCAAATACATAAGCATACTTAACAGATTCTTCCCTTGTTCGCTAGTTTCTAATCTTTCCTTACTATTCTGACCATATCCCCATCCTATTTATTTCAATTTAAATGATTCTAGTGGTTAAAAATATAGGAAACATAGATCTACATTTTTCATGTTAAGGGTTTCTTTTAATTCCCTACAAATTTATCCCAGAAATTCAAACACAGAAGCATACCTGATAGATTCTTCACTGGTTAACCATTTTCTGACCACTGCTTACATATTGGGCAATATCTCCCTCATCTGAACTCCAAATTAAGTGATTCCAGTGGATAAATATCCTTTCTATATAGATCTACATTTTTCAACTTAACCATTTCTTTTAATTCCTAACCGATTCTTCCCAGAATTTCAAAAACAGAAGCTTCCCTGTTTACCTTAAAATCTAGTTTCCTAACCAATCCTTTCCTAAGGTCTTAGTTCATCATAATATTACATTCTCTTCCATTTTCTTTACATCTAATCATATTCCATCAATATTTCACCACATTCAAATATACAAAATAATAGCATAAAAATCATAAAAAATTTACCAACCATAGCCATACCTATATAGAACTTTCCACACCAACCATAATGTCCAAAACATCCATCATATGCAAAATAACATGTAACATGATATAGCAACATCCATGACCAATCATCAAAGTAGCAAATATTTTAAATTTCATGAAAGTTCTAAGATCGAAATCCCACATAAATGTTACAAATTTCAAAGCTTCTCTTTAAAAAGAGATATTATTAAACCTACCCAAAGATCTCCGTAACTCACTTAGTGAATTCTTTTTCTTGTTTCCTCTTGAAGGAAGTAGCAAGATTCCTCCCTTCTCTTAACTTTTCTAGCATCTTAAATAAGAGAAGTAAGGAGAGTTTTTAAGCCCCAAGGATAAAGAAGAAAGATGGATTCAAGTAGAGATTAAGCTAACTTACTTTGAGTACTTAGTCCTCTAGACTTCTCCTTCTTCTTCTTTTCTTTCTTCTTCTTTCTTTCTCTCCTTTCCTCACTCTACCTTGCTTCTATTTTTCCTCTCCCTCACTTGAAAAAAATTATAATGTTATAGGGGTGGGTTTGGCTTAAATAAACTATCAAGTGGTTCACCTTTCATGATCATGGGTCTACCTTATCACAATTAGGATGCACTTGGTTATTTTTTAGGAAAAAAAACAACTCATGTTATTGTCTTCCTCTTCCTTAGTCAAAATATGCATAGTAAAAGGAGATTTATATTTTGAAAATTATGATAATATGTTCCTAAGACAAGGGACAAGGTCCTTTTGATTTAGGGATTCTTTTCCTTTTTCTTTTGTCTTAATCAAGTATGACAAGTTTGCCTTTCTAAGTGGCAAATTTCCAACTATTGGATCTCCCTTGCTTGACTAAAATTATTTGTGTAGGATAAGGATGTTTTGTCATAATGCTATGTATTATTATCCACTTGTTGAAATTATGAATGTAGGATATAGATGTTTTGTCCTAATGCCATGTATTATTACCTACTTGTTGAAATTATGATGTAGGATATAGATGTTTTGTCTTAATGCCATGTGACCTAATCTTGATTATTATTGCACTACTATTTCCTCACATGATTTTTATTTTTTTTCCTCTTGAATTATGGCTCATTCTTACCCATTTCCTTTGCTTTGGCTAAATTTCTACCTTTCATGGAGGGCTTGGTCACATTTTCATAATCTTTGGGCTATCGGTCCAACTTCTATATCCTAGTCCAAGTCTATGTTTTATTTCTTGCTTGGGCTATCCAATGGGCTTGCTAGAAACTTATGTGAAGTAGAAAATCTCTATATGAAGTGTCCATAGGTGAAAACCTAATTTATGGCTGGAGATGTTAGACTTAGAAATTTCTAACTCTTGAATTAGGAAACATTACCCTAATCCAATCTTCTTAAAATTTTAAGACCTTTACATACTTCACAAAAAAAATTATCTTTCTTACCAAAGAATTTTGTCTCTCTTTAGTATATTATTTCTAATTTTTCCTATTAGGTTTTCTCTCTTTACTTGTTCCCTTAATGTTGGAAACATTTTCTATGTATACACACAAGGTGAAGAATTTCTAAGGATTATATTTCTTTAAATATCTAAAAATTGTCTAATAAATTTTATTTTCTTAATTAAATATTTATGTATCTTTATTAATAAAAGAAGAAAAATTAGGGAAGTTACATTAAATATTTATGTACCTTTATTAATAAAAGAAACGAAATTAGGTATGTCACAGTAATACATAGGGATACAACTATTATGTTGAATACAACTTCTAAATCAACACAAATCATGATGTAACAATTTTTTTACATATATATTTTAAATCTCATAAAGCGATTACCTCTTTACTTTTTACTATTTAACTCATAATCACATTCATTTAAATTAACCAAGCATAATTAAGATTTATGGTATACCATTAACACTGATACAATTCTGAGTTCAAATACACATCATTTATTAAAAACATCTGTACAAAAATCAAAGACATATAAGTCTACATCTTATTCATCCATATTAACCAGTTTCGGGGATATGGGTACGGGTGGTTACACCTTCACCGGGATCTTAGCCAACTCGACCCAACGTACGCTAAAACCCAATCATAGAGAATATCTGCATATTTAGTCTTCTAAACATGATATGAAAATATAGTGAAAATTAAATTCTAGTAGATTTAACAATAAATCATAAATAAAATAAATATGGCTCATTATGTCATGTTCATGTGTATAAGCTACAGCCAATATCTTTGGTCACATAAATGCACTTTATCTATGCACATGAAGATCGTACAGTAATGACATGTATGGCACGAATAACTATTTTCAGAACATCATATGATGACTATCAACTTATTTTCATATCAAGTTACTCCGGTCAAGATGAGTACTTTCTATTCTCTGGCACGGGCTTTTCTCGCTCTGTTCAACATGGCACACTTTCTCTTTCTTTTCTCATTAACATAATCATAGTGATGAGTAGGGCATCCCCTACTGGGGCACCACACGGACTGCCATGTGAACGTGCTCCTCTCTTTTCTTTTCTTTTCTTTTCTTTTCACATTAATAGCAAAAGATATGATTTCAATAACAAGTATGTTTATTATACTCACATGCCATAGTTTATTATCAAAGCATAATCATTACCAAAAATCATTGGTAAAATACAATCTTGCCATGAACATAATCATTTTCAATTATCACTTTATAAAATATTTCTATGTCAAAATTACAAACTTAGGATGGTAAGGAATTCATGCAATGGCAATGCCTAGAGCATACACTAGTCATTTATTATTTTCAATTATAAGATTATTCTTCTTTTTTAAATATTATTTTCTTCTCTCACTAATCAGAGCATAACACCCTCATTTTAAATCCGATTGAGGTTATCTTGGTAACAATTTAAAGATAAGACAATCCTTTAACACCCTTATGTTGAACATTTTAGTGAAATCTTAAGTAATCGTGGTATTACTACACCCTCAAATTCAATGTTATTTCTTCTCGAGTATGTTCAAATCTCTACTTACTAATTTAACCATATCTCCCTGATATGGATTCCAAATTGAATGATTCTAGTGGTTAAAAATTCGTGATACATATATCTATATTTTTTAAGTTAACCATTTCTTTTAATTCCCTACATATTTTGCCCAAAAATTCAAAAACAGAAGCTTACCTAACAAATTCTTTCTTGGTTAACCAGTTTTTGACCTCGACTTACCAATCTGACCATATCTTCCTCATATTGATTCCAACTTGAAAGATTTCAGTGAATAAAAATTCCTCAGACATATATCTATATTTTTCATGTTAAGAATTTCTTTTAATTCCCTACAGATTTAACCCATATATTTAAACACAGAAGCATACCTAATAGATTATTCCTTGGTTAACCATTTTCTGACCATTGCTTACTAATTAGACAACATCTCCCACATCTGAAATCCAAATTAAGTGATTCAAGTGGTTAAAATCCATAAGACATATATCTACATTTTTTATGTTAACCATTTCTTTTAATTCCTAAATAATTCTTCCCAGAATGTCAAACACAAAAGCTTCCCTGATTACTCTGAAATCCAGTTTCCTCACCAAACATTTCTTAAGGTTTTAGTTCATCATTTTATTATGTCATCTTCCAATTTCTTCCTAACTTACATATAATCATATTCCATCAAGTTTTTACCACATTCAAAAGTACAAAATAGTAGCATATAAAAATCCTAAAATTTTTCCACCCATAGCCATACATATGCAGAACTTTCCACACCAACTGAAATCCTCAACACATTCATAAAATGCAAGATAACATGTAACATGATATAGCAACATCCATGACCAATCATCAAAGTAGAAAATATTGTAAATTTCATCAAAGTTCTAAGATCAAAATCCCATATGAATGTTACAAATTTCAAAGCTTTTCTTCAAAAAGATATATTGTTAAACCTACCTAAAGATCTCCCTATCTCACTTAGTGAATTCTTTTTCATGTTTCCTCTTGAAGGAAGTAGCAAGATTCCTCCCTTCCCTTGGCTTTTCTAGCAGCTTAAATAAAAGAAGAAGTGCGAGTTTTGAACCCCAAGGATAAAGAGAAAAGATGGATTCAAGTGTAGATTAAGCTAACTTACCTTGAGCACTTAGTCCTCTAGACTTCTCCTTCCTTTTCCTTCCTCTCTTTTCATCTTTTTCTTCCTTTCCTTGCTCTACCTTGATTATGTTTTTCCTTTCCCTCACTTGGACAAAATTATAATGTTATAAGGGTGGGTTTTTCTTAAATAAATAATCAAGTGGTTCACCTTTCATAAACACCAGTCTACCTTATCACAAATAGGATGCACTTGGTTGTTTTTTTAGGAAGGACAACTCTTGTTCTTGCTTTCCTCTCCCTTAGTCAAGATATGCATAGTAAAAGGAGATTTGTATTTTGAAAATCATGATAAAATGTTCTTAAGAAAGGGGACAAAGTCCCTTTGATTTAGGGATTCATTTCCTTTTTCTTTTGTCTCACTAAAGTATGATAGGTTTGCCTTTCTAGGTGGTAAATTTCTAACCCTTGAATCTCCCTTTCTTGGTTGAAATTATTTGTGTAGGATAAGGATGTTTTGTCATAATGCCATGTATTATTAACTACTTGCTGAAATTATAAATGTAGGATATAGATGTTTTGTCCTAATGTCATGTGACCTAATCTTTATTATTATTACACTACTATTTCCTCACATCGTTTCTTTTGTTTTTCCTCTTGGATTTAGGCTCAATTTTGCCCATTATCTTTGCTTTGGCTAAAATTCTACCTTTCATAGAGGGCTTGGTCACATTTTCATAATTTTTAAGCTATTGGTCCAACTTCTATCGTAGTCCAAGTCTATGTTTTATTTCTTGCTTAGGCTATCCAATTGACTTGCTAAAAACTCATGTGAAGTGGAAAAACTCTATATGAAGTGTCCATAAGTGAAAGCCCAATGTATGGGTGGAGATGTTAAACTTAGGAACTCTAGCTCTTGAATTAGGAAAAATTACCTTAATCAAATCCTTTTGAAATTTTAAGACCTGTACTTACTTCCCAAAAATTTATCTTCCTTACCCAAGAATTTCGCCTCTCTTTAGTATGTTATTTCTAATTTTTCCTATTAGGTTTTCTTTCTTTACTTATTCCCTTAATGTTAGAAATATTTTCTATGCATACACATTAAGTAAAGAATTTCTAAGGCTTATATTTCCTTAGATATCTAAAAATTGTCTAATAAATTTTATTTCCTTAATTAAATATTTATGTACCTTTATTAATAAAAGAAACGAAATTAGGGATGTTATATTTCTCTCCCCCTAAAAGAAATTTTTTCCTCAAAATTTTAGAAATTACCTAATAAGAACAATTGCAGATATTTCTTCCTTATGACTTCTTCCAGCTCCTAAGTTAATTCTTCTGGAGTCAAACCTTCCCATAACACCTTAACCAGCGGAATTGTTTTATGTCTTAATTGCTTCACATCGGTGTCCAATATGGATGCTGGTACTAGCTAGTATGTCATGTTCTCCTTTATTTGGATTGATTCATCCCATATTACATGTGAGGTATTTGGAAGATATTTCTGGAGCTGTGATAGATGGAAAACATTATGAAGGTTGAAAAAATTAGGTGGAAGGGCAACTTGATATGCTGACATCCCCACTTTCTTTATAATTTGGTAGGGTCCTAAAAATTATGGACTTAGCTTTCAGGTTTTGAGAAACCTACCAACTCCAGTAGTTGGGGAAAGTTTTAGAAATACATGGTCTCCTTCCTCAAACTCCAGAGATCTATGTCTCTTATCATAGTAAATCTTTTGTCGACTCTAATATATAAGTATTTTGTCTCGTATAATCCTGATTTGTTCAGTAGTTTGTTGAACTAGATCAAGACCAAGCAAGTTTGTTTCTCCTATCTCAAACCAGCATAGTGGATATCGACACTTCCTACCATATAAAACTTCGTAGGGGGCTATCTTAATACTAGAGTAATAACTATTATTATAAGCAAACTCCACGAAAGGCAGTTACTTATCCCATCCTTTACCTTACTCTATCACAAATGCCCTCAACATATATTCTAGGGTTTGAATGGTCTGTTCTCTCTTCCCGTCAATTTAAGGATGGTAGGCAGTACTAAATCATAACTGAGTTCCAAAAGCTTCCTACAACTCCTTCCAAAACCTCGACGTGAACTTCATATCTATATCAAAAACAATATTTAAGGGAATTGCGTGTAGTCTAACTATTTCCTGGACGTACAACTAGGCCAATTTGTCCAGTGAATAGTTAAGTTTTATATGCAAACAGTGAGCAGATTTAGTTAATCTGTCTACTATTACACAGATAGAGTCATGTCCAACTAAAGTCTTAGGTAAGCCCACCACAAAGTCCATCAAAATACTATCACATTTCCATTTAAGGATCTTAAGAAGTTGTAGAAGTCTCATTGGCTTCTGATGTTCTACCTTCACTTTCTGGTAAATTAGGCATTTAGCCACAAACTCAACAATGTCCTTTTTCATCCCTAACCACCAATACAACCTCTTTCAGTCATGACACATTTTAGTGGATCCAGGATAGATAGTGTACCTGCTTTGATGTGCCTTCTATTGGATCTTAGTCCTCAATTCCTGTTCTTAGGAAACATAAACCCTTCCTTGATACAGGATTACCCCATCTTCCAAGACAAAAAAATTATCTTTATCTTTATGATCCTGTAGATATTAGTCATGGGTTTGAACTTCTTTGATCTGTGCTCTAAGATCTTATTCTATTCTCAGCCCACTGATGATCAATTTGTTTGGATTGAGAATAGGAGTTAGCTTCAAATTCTGAAACTCTTATAGCATCCTCATCTCATACACCATCATCTAACCCATATCTAGAGATTTCTGACTCAAGACATCAACTATAACATTCACCTTCTCTGGATGATATTTTATCTCAAATTTATAGTCATTGAGAAATTCTACCCATCTTCGTTGCCTCATATTAAACTCCTTTTGATCAAAGAGGTATTTAAGACTCTTGTGATCACAATATACTTCAAAGGTTGCTCTATATAAGTAGTCTCACCAAATCTTTAAGGCAAAACACTACTGCTGTCAATTCGAAATCATGGGTCAGCTAGTTTTCCTCATGTGGTATTAGTTACTGAAAGGCATAACCAACTACTCTCTTGTCTTGCATCAACACACACCCCAACCCCTTCTTTAAAGCATCACTATATACTTCAAAATTTCATTTGGGTCTAGAATAATTAAAATAGGAGGAGTGGTCAATCTTTTCTTAAGCTCCTAGAAACTAGCTTCACATTAATTAGTCCATTTAAAAGGACTTCCCTTCCTGGTCAATTTAGTCAATGGCAAGGCTATACAAGAGAAGTTTTGTATAAACCTCTTGTAGTATCCTACCAAACCCAAGAAACTTCTGACTTCTGTAACCATCTTTGGTCTTTCCCATTGAATCACTGCTTCCGTCTTGCTAGGGTCTACAACTACCCCTCTATTAGAAATGACATGACGGAGAAATTTTACCTCTGACAGCCAAAATCCACACTTCTCCAATTTGGCATACAACTTTTTCTCTTTTAGCACTTACAGCACGATACGGAGATGTTGTTCATGTTATTTCTCACTCTTAGAATATATCAAGATGTCATCAATGAACACTACCACAAATGGATCTAAGTAGGGTCGAAAAATGCGATTCATGTAATCCATGAAAATTCCATGTGCATTTGTCAACCCAAAGGGCATTACAAGAAACTCATAGTATCCATACCTAGTCCTGAAGGTTGTTTTTGGTACATTCTCCTCCTTAATCCTAATCTAATGGTATCTCAATCTCAAGTCAATTTTAGAAAAGATGGAGGCTCTCTTTAATTGATCCAATAAGTCATCTCTAATCACCTTATTTATCTTACTATAGTCTATACATAGTCTAAGGCTCCCGTCTTTTTTCTTAACAAACAATACAGGAGCTCCACAAGGTGATACACTCGGTCTAATGAACTACTTATCTAACAATTCCTCCAATTGCTTCTTAAGTTCATATAGTTCCTTCAAGGCCATTCTATAAGGTGCAATAGAGATAGACCATGTCTCGGGTAGGAAATCAATAGAGAACTCTATCTCTCGAGAGAGAGGTAAGCCTAGAATATCTGGTGGAAATATTTCAAGAAACTCATTAGCTATTAGGATTTCATTAAGTTTTAGTTCAACTTCTAGGTTTGATAAACACAAGAGAATATAACCAATATTCCACTCTTCAACTCCCAATTAACTTGATTGGCATTTAGCATCAATAACTGTATCTTCTCTTGTGGAGTATGAGGTAGAAATTCAACAGTCTTGGTACAACAATTTAGCAAGACCCGATTTTTAGACATCCAGTCTAACCCTAGAATGACATCAATACATCTTAAAGGTAGACAGATGAGGTATTCATAAAAAGTTTTCTCCTGGATAATGACCTTACAGTCTTTACATATAAAGGAAGTTAAGACCCTTTTCTCTCGTGGGGGTTATTACATATAGTTTATAGGGGGTTTTAGAAATAGGATACTAAAGCTCCCTAATACATTCTTTCGATATAAATGAATGACTAGCACCAGAGTCAAACAACACCACAAGAGCAAATCCATAGATGTAGCATATACCTTGAATCATTTTAGAGGATTGAGTTACCTCTTGGCCACTTAGGGAGAATACCATTCCTTTCACCTGAGGTCTCTATTCCAATTACTTCCCCACATTTTGTGGGTAGTTCTTTGTAAAATGACCCTTCTATCTGCATTTGAAGAAAACATCTGGTCCTATGTAGCATGGTCGGCATGCATACATCCGTACTTAGTACACTTGACTGTGAAAAAGTTCTATTGGAAGGGTCAGGGACTTGTAGTCATTGGCCTCTTGCCAGTACCCTATCCTTTTCCTTTGACATTTCTACCAGAGTTCTGTGGCCCATTCTTTCTTTTCCAGAAGTTTCGTCTTTATTTCTCATCCTCCACTGCTCTCAAGCTCTTTTCCAAGAATCTACATTTGTTTATCAAAGGTACAAACTCCCTGATCTACATATCTACAACAACATTTCTTATCTCTGGGTTCAATCCCGCTTCAAACTTAACAGCTTTCCATGCTTCATCGAGGTTAAATCGCAAGTAAGAGGAGAATTTAGAGAACTCCTCAAACCTTGTGATGTACTAGTCTACGGTCATGCTGCCTTGCTTGAGTTAGAGAAATTCGATCTCCTTCTCCTCCCACACAGTACTTGGGAAGTATTTTTTTCAAAAAGGTGTCTTTGAACACATGCCAGGTGATCTGCCTTCCTTAGTGAGCTAAAAGTTCTCTAGCTCCACGCCATCAGCATTCTGCTTCATCATTCAGCATCTATGTAGTAAAGATAACTTGTTGTTCCTCAGTACAACCCATTATTTTAAATATTTTCTCCAATTCTCTTATCCAACTTTCACCTACAATCGAGTCAAAATCTCCTTGAAAAGAAAGTGGTCTAGTCCTTAGGAACTCGGATATGCCATTATCATTCCCTGCCATCCGGTTATTAGTACCATTCTTACCATTCGGGTAATTACCATTGTCGAGGTATTGTAGAATTTGGTTGGTGGTCGTGACTTGGTCTCGAATTGTCATGGCAAGGTTGTGCAGGGTTTCCTCCTTGGTAGTGCCATTTCCTACTGTGGCAAAAACAAAATTATGCTGCTATTGAGCTGATCAAGCCCAATAGTTAGTTTCAAAAATATTTAACAATAGTCACAACACCACCTCAGCATATAGATAGAAAACACTAGTAATTTCTTACCTATATGAAATCAATGGTCCCCTACACAGCACAACCACAACATACTCAAGACACTATAAGATCGATTCAGATAACCATCCACCCACTAACTATCTAGGATTAACCTGTTCTGATACCTAATTATGTAACAATTTTTTTAAAATATATACATATATATATTTTTCAAATCTCATGAAGTCATTGCCTCTTTATTTTTAACTATTTAACAAATAATAACATTCAATTAAATTAATTAAACATAATTAAGGTTTAAGGTATACCATTAACACTGATACAATTCTGAGTTCACATACACATCATTAATTAAAAACATCTGTCCAAAAATAAAACACATATATGTCTATATCTTATTGATCCATATTGACTAGTTTTGGGGATACGGATACAGGTGATTGCAACTTCACCGGGATCTTAGCCAACTCGACCAAACGTATGCTAAAAGCCAGTCATAGAGAATATCTGCATATTTATTCTTCTGAACATGATATGGAAATATAATGAGAATTAAATTCCAGTAGGTTCAATAATAAATCATAATTAATATCAATATAGCTCATCATGTCATGTTCATCTGTATAAGCTACATTCAATATCTTTGGTCACATGAATGCATTTTATCTATGCACATGAAGATCGTACAATAATGACATGTATGGCACGAATAACCAATTTTAAAATATCATATGATGATTATCAATTTATTTTCAAATCAAGCTACCTTGGTCAGGGTGAGTACTTTCTACTCTCCGGTACAGGCTTTTCTCACTCCGTCTGACATGGCACACTTTATTTTTCTCTTCTCATTGACATAATCTTAGTCGTGGGTAAGGCATTCCCTACTAGTGCACCACACGAACCACCATATGACCATCATTGTCTCTTTTCTTTTCTTTTCTTGTCACATTAATATCCAAAAATATGATTTCAATAACAAGTATGTTTATTATACTCACATGCCATAATTTATTATCAAAGCATAATCATTACCAAAAATCATTGGTAAAATACAATCTTGCCATGAACATAATCATTTTCAATTACCACTTTATAAATTATTTCTACATCAAAATTACAAACTTAGGATGGTAAGGAATTCATGCAATGGCAATGGCTAGGGCATACACTAGTCATTTATTATTTTCATTTATAAGATTCTTCTTCTTATTTAAATATTATTTTCCTCTCTCACTAATCAGAGCATAACATATTTATTTTAAATCCTATTGAGTTGATCATAGTGCCAATATAAAGATAAGACAATCCTCTAAAACCCTTATGTTGAACATTTTAGTCAAACCATAAGTAATCGTGGTGTTACTACTCCCTCAAAATCAATGTTATTTCTTCTCGGGTAGGTTCAGACCTCTACTTATTAATCTAACTATATCTCTTTCATATGGATTCCAAATAGAATGATTCCAGTGGCTAAAAATTTGTGATACATATATCTATATTTTTTATGTTAACCATTGCTTTTAATTCCATGCATATTTTGCCCAGAAACTCAAAAACAGAAGCTTACCTAACAGATTCTTTCCTAGTTAACTAGTTTCTAACCTCTGCTTAGTAATCTGACCACTGCTTACTAATCGGACAATATCTCCCTCATATGGACTACAAATTAAGTTCTTCCAGTGGCTAAAAGTCCATCAGACATATATTTATATTTTTCATGTTAACCATTTCTTTTAATTCCTAGCTGATTCTTACTAGCATTTCAAACATAGAAACTTCCCTAGTTACTCTGAAATCTAGTTTCCTAACCAAACATTTCCTAAGGTTTTAGTTCATCATTTTATTACGTCCTCTTCCGATTTCTTCCTAATTTAAATCCAATTATATTCCATCAATTTTTTACCACATTCAAATATACAAAATAGCAGCATATAAAAATCCTAAAATTTTGCCACCCATAACCATACCTATGCAGAACTTTTCACACCAACTGAAATCTTCAAAACATTCATCATATGCAAGATAACATGTAACATCATATAGAACCATCCATGACCAATCACCAAAGTAGCAAATATTGTAAATTTCATCAAAATTCCACATAAATGCTACAAATTTCAAAGCTTTTCTTCAAAAAGAGATATTATTAAACCTACCTAAAGATCTCCCTAGCTCACTTAGTGAATTCTTTTTCTTTTTTCCGCTTGAAGGAAGTAGCAAGATTCCTCCGTTCTCTTAGCTTTTCTAGCAGCTTAAATAAGAGAAGGAGGGTGAGTTTTTAACTCCAAGGATGAAGAGAAAAGATGAATTCATGTGGAGATTAAGCTAACTTACCTTGAGTACTTAGTCTTCTAGACATTTCCTTCCCCTTCCTTCATCTCTTCTCCTCTTTTTCTCTCCTTTCCTCACTCTACCTTGTTTATGTTTTTCCTCTCCCTCACTTGGACGAAATTATAATGTTATAAGGGTAGGTTTTGCTTAAATAAACTATCAAGTAGTTCACCTTTCATCATCATGGCTCTGTTATTTTTTGGGGAAAGACAACTCATGTTCTTGTCTTCCTCTCCCTTAGTCAAGATATGCATAGCGAAAGGAGATTTGTATTTTGAAAATCATGATAAAATGTTCTTAAGACAAGGGACAAGGTCCTTTTGATTTTGGGATTCATTTCCTTTTTCTTTTGTCTCACTCAAGTATGATAGGTTTGCCTTTCTAGTTGGCAAATTTCCAACCCTTGAATCTCCCTTACTTGGCTGAAATTATTTTTATAGGATAAGGATATTTTGTCAAAATGTCATGTATTATTACCTACTTGCTGAAATTATGAATATAGAATATAGATGTTTTGTCCTAATGCCATGTATTATTACCTATTTGTTGAAATTATGGATGTAGGATATAGATGTTTTGTCCTAATGCCATGTGACCTAATCTTTATTATTATTCAACTACTATTTTCTCACATGGTTCATTTTTTTCCTCTTGAATTTAGGCTCATTCTTGCCCATTTCCTTTGCTTTGGCTCAAATTCTAACTTTCATGGAGGGTTTGTTTACATTTTTATGATTTTTTGGCTATCGGTCCAACTTCTATATCCTAGTCCAAGTCTATATTTTAGTTCTTTCTTGGGCTATCCAAATGGCTTGCTAGAAACTCATGTGAAGTGGAAAAACTCTATATGAAGTGTTCATAGGTGAAAGCCCAATGTATGGGTAGAGATATTAAACTTAGGAACTCTAACTCTTGAATTAGGAAAAATTACCCTAATCCAATCCTTTTAAAATTTTAAGACCATTACTTACTTCCCAAAAATTTATCTTCCTTACCCATGAATTTCGCCTCTCTTTAGTATGTTATTTCTAATTTTTCCTATTAGGTTTTATTTCTTTACTTATTCCCTTAATGTTAGAAACATTTTCTATGCATACACATAAAGTGAAGAATTTCTAAGGCTTATATTTCCTTAGATTTCTAAAAATTGTCTAATAAATTTTATTTCCTTAATTAAATATTTATGTACCTTTATTAATAAAAGAAATAAAATTAGGGATGTTACACATGACATCTAGAACCATCCATTCAAAGCATCGAATTGCATCCATTCAAAGCCAAATTTCAACACAATACATATACATTTTAGCTTTTAATCTATATGGCTTTTCTTATGGTCATTCCAATATATGCACAAGCTACCTTAAACAACAATAACTTAAAATTATACACACACACACACACACATATATATATACATGTATCATCAAGATTTCAAGTTTCATGGTAGATTAATGTTAAACCTACTTTTATCATAACTTTTGGTCTTCTCCTTCTTTTTCTCTAACCAACCTTTGTCTCTTCTCTTTTTCTACCAAATCCCTGCATTTCCACCATCAAAAATCCATCTAGAAGGTTTACAAAAAAGATAAGAGAAGATCTAAAGGCTTAGATGCATAGAAATTACCTTAATCTTCCTTCTTATTGCTTTTCTCTCTCTTATCTCTTTCTTTTTCTTCTTTTCTTCTTGGCTGCATATGTTTCTCCCTTCCTTCCCTTTAGTCGACTTCCTCAAGAAGTCACTAAGAAAAATATTAAAATAATAGTTCTTGTAGAAGCTCAATTTCTCCTTCCAACTATATCCCTCAACCAAAACAAAATTACAAGTTTTCCACTTAGATTGTGACTAACCCCTTGTTTAAGGCCTTGTTTGGCTTCCTCAAAATCCCCAAATGGTTTCATTCCTCTTTTGAGAAGATGCCAATGTGTTTTAGGGTCACAACCAAAACATATCTCTAGCTCAATTCCTCATGTTCAGTTCTAGCCCTAAAGAACTAAGAAATTACAATTTCTCTTGTTCCAGATTTTCTTTTTTCTATTTAGTTACTTTATAATTTTCTAGGGTTTCTTCAATGCTCTATTTCACTCTCTTTCCTTCCCTTCACCACTAAAAAGTATTTTCTCTCTAATAAACGGGATGTTACACGTTACAAGGCTTATTAACTCTTAGGGAGAACAATCAACTAAGTTATATCCAACCACTTATGCTTGGGTTATTTAGCTTCATTGATATTTTTAGTGTGTATGGAAATTGTTGGATTAAATCTTGGACACTTAGCTAAGGTTAATTGATAATTAGGGTTAATTGGATCACTTTTAAGGATTAACTAAACTTAAGAAAAGATTAGGTTATATTCCAACATTAAATATCTAATTTGAGTTGAATGATTTATAATTAATCATCAATAATTACAATGAAGGTGTAAGTTAGTCTTAACCAATGCATTCTAATATGGTTTAACTCTTTAGTTTTCTATCTCAATTGTTTACTACTTATTTTAATTAATTGTGACAACCCCTAAATCGATTGCAAAGCTAGTAAATTCCACTCTTTGTGGAATTGATTATGTGTCCATAATTAAACATTATTTTAATACTTTTAAACATACTTTTTGTTAGATTTAAGTAAAGTATGATTAGGAACTAGATTAATTTTGTGTTATGTGTTTTAAGTATAAAGAAGAAGAAAAGAAGAGGAAACTATGGGGAAAATCAAGGAAAATGCTAAATTCTGACCCTTTGTCATAAATTAAGGTATATTTCTCTCATATGAACTCCGATTGAGGTGATTCTAGCGGCTATGAAAAAATAAGATAGAGAGCTACAACTTTTATGTTAAGCACTTCAACACATTCTAGAAACATTTATGCATCGTGTTACTACATATCTAGAACACTGTGGCATTGGCAAGCCCAAAAGCAAGGCGTCATGATGCTTACATAGAATGCTGCTGCACCATAGTCCTTAAATTACTAAAGAGCAGCAACACCCACAACCGTACTAGAAAAAGGACTTTGTAATTTTTAGGTCATTTTGGATCCAATTGAAGCTAAATGGGCCAGGAATTGACCTTGAAACAATCATGGTTCATTTAGGACTCCTCAATCTATAAATAAGGAGGAAAGTCAAGTATCAAAGGATCAATTTTAGAATCATTCTCTTTTCTTCTCTTCTTCTTTTAGATTCTCTAATGGCCCTGCATAGTTAATTTCCTTTTTGTTGGTTGAGGTATATTGAAACCTCAAGGACCTTTTATGCATTGTGAGATTTGGATTTGAGTTTATTAATTTAATTTTAATTGAGTATTGATTATTCATCTACTCTTCTTTTCCATGATTATTCAGATAATTCCTAAAGGGCCTACTAGTATGTTTTTTGTTTTAATATATTGTTGAATCATATATTAAACAAAGTATTCAACATTATGATTTAAGAGGAAATTAGGATTAATAATTGTATGATTATTAATTATTAAGCATATGGTGAATGATTGACTAAAATTAAATATAATCGATGTGTCTATGTTGTTTAACTCTATCAGTTTCTCTAATTCTTCATACAATTAATAAGTTATACTTTACCAAAATTACTTGTTAATTTGGGTTAATTGAGATTATTGTTATCAATTACTAAACTGAAGAAGAAACAGGGATAAAATCCCAATAGTAGAAACTCAAATTAAGATTGATTATATTGTCAATGATTAATGCGATTCCTTAATGGTGGATATCAACATAAACCAACTCTTTCATTATTAATCACACTCTCTTATTTTGTTATTTGCAATTATTTTCTTTTACTTTGTTTACAGTATTCAAACCCCCTTCATTCTATTCACAAAAGGTAATAACAGTCTTTGTGGGATCAACCCTTACTCCCACTACTATAGGTTAGTATAGAGGTAAGATATTAATTTGGTATACCTGCGGCAATATCCACAATCGACCCTTACTCCTACTTCTACATTAGTTTGCAAGGTAAAGTATTTATTTTTGGCATATTTGCAATAACACAACATCAGCGACTACCATGATGCTGGTGCTACAAAAGTTTTTATAAAGCTCCGAGTTAGGGTTTTAAAAGAGAGAGAAAATAAACCCTTTGGAATTTTCTGTGGCAAATTTCCTATTGAACTCACCTCCATTTCTCTTATCCCTATTTGTTTGTATTAAGTTATATTTTTATATGGCCCTACACGAATAATTCACTTGAATCAGTTTAAGTACATTTAAACCTTAGGGTAATCGTTGTGAGACATAGTTTTGATTTAATTGATCAATTTCTGAATTTGGTATTATACCCCTATTTCTATTACTGTGTCTTTTAATTGCTAAAAGGCCTACTAGTTAATTAATTATTCATCCTAAAGCTGAGTTAGAACCCAAATACATAATCGTGTGGTCCCAATAACTTGGCAACTAAGGTTAATAATTTACTCTGTAGTGATTATTAAACCTAGGGAGGACAATTAACTAAGTTAAATGCAACCACATGTATTTGTTTTGCTTAACATTACCAGTTCCTTTAACTATCAATACTATTATTACGTTAAATCCTTAGCACATGTTAAGTGGTTATTTAAGAGTTAGAGTTAATTAGTTTGTGAGTTTTTTATTAACTAAACATGAAGGATAAAGATATAGTCTCAATGGTAAATATCTAAATTATGAATAGAATGATTGTCAATGATTAACGATGAATTCCTCATGGTGGATATAGACCTGATTGATGTTTGTTTGATTGATTGAATTTCCCCTTTATATTTTATTCTTCTTCTTCTATTACTTATTTATTCGTGTGATACTAAATCCCCTTTTCTAATAGCAAAAATGCAATTTTCCAATTCATCCCTCTCTGTGCGTTTAATACTTACTCCCACTACTACAAATTAGTTTGAAGGATAAGATAATCATTAATTTTAGTGTGCCTACAACAGTAAGTTACCAAATTTTGGATTTTTTGTTAGGAAATGCGTCTAATTGGTTTATGATTTTGTAAATTTTAGCTCTAATTTTATGACTGCTGTAATAGCCTTAAAATTAAAGAAAGTCCTAAATTAAAGAAAATTTTGAAGAAAAGTGAGGATTTTGAAAATGGAGATAAGTACCATTGGAAATATGTTTATTTATCATATCTTTCGAGAAATTGTGAAGCTAATATGAGGATTTAAGTTTTGGGGCCAAAATGTAATTTCTTAAAAGTTTAGGGGTCAAAATGTAAATAACAAAAATTGCAAGGACACCCCTCAACAATTGGAATTTTGGTAATAGGTCCCTCAGATGATTTAAGAGAAATCAGATGTAGAAGTGGCCTAAAAATTTTCTGCACTCTCTTTCTCCCAAAATTTACTTTCTCTCTCTAAAAATCCTAAAAATTCTCTCTGGATTACTAACACTTTTGGACCTCGAATTTCAATACCATCACTGCCTACGGATTCAAAATGACGAGGACTATAATTTTATCTGATTATTTTTTGGAAATTTGGCTGAAAATCTGTCGAAAAGTGGAGGAGAAACCCTAGGAAGGTAAGTTCTAAATCTCCTACTTAGATTCCTTAAATTGAAAATCTGACACCATAGATGGGTTCAGAAGGTGGAAAAACCTTAGGATATAAAATTTAGATGCCATCTGACAACTTTTGTATTTCATGAACAGTAAATTCGACCGTCATGAAAAGTAAAACTAATTACAAGACTTGTTAGACAAGGGATTTATACGCCCTAGTACTTCTCTTTGGGGTGCTTCGGTCTTATTTGTGAAAAAGAAAGAGGGATTATTACAGTTGTGTATTGATTACAGACAGTTGAATAAGGTGACAGTACGTAATAAGTATCAATTACCTCGTATAAATGATCTATTTGACCAGTTATAAGGTGCCCAATGTTTTTCAAAAAATGATTTAAGATCTAGGTATCATCAATTAAGAATAAAGAAGAAGGATATTCTGAAAACTACTTTTAGGATTCGGTATGGGCACATGAATTCTTAGTAATGCCATTTGGTTTAACAAATGCCCCAGCTGCATTCATGGATTTGATAAATAGAGTATTTAAACCTTTCCTTGATTAATTTGTTATTGTACTCATAGATGATATCTTGGTATATTCAAAGAGTTCAGAGGAGCATGAGCGACATTTAAGGATAGCTTTGCAAACCCTAAGCGAACACCAGCTGTATGCCAAGTTTTCAAAATGTGAATTTTGACTTAGTAGTGTTACTTTCCTAGGGCATGTGATTACCAAAGATGGTATTCAAGTTGATCCTAAAGAGGTAGAAGCGGTGCAGCAATGGCCATGCCCTACGACAATTATAGAGATTCGTAGTTTTCTTGGTTTAGCAGGCTATTACCGCATATTCGTTAAAGATTTTCTAAAAATAGCTGGTCCTTTGACGAGGTTGACAAGGAAAGGAATAAAGTTTGACTGTTCAGATGAATGTGAAAGAAGTTTCTAAAAATTCAAGGAATGTTTTACTATAGCGCCAGTATTGTCTATTCCTTCAAGTACTGGAGAATACATGATATATTGTGATGCATCGAGAATTGGATTAGGGTGTATGCTGATGCAACATGGTCGAGTCATTGCATATGTATCTAGACAGCTTAAACCACATGAGCAAAATTATCTGACTTATGATTTGGAAATAGCAGCAGTAATTTTTGCTCTTAAAATTTAGAGGCATTATCTGTATGGTGAGACATGTAAAATTTATATAGATCATAAAAGTCTCAAATATATTTTCCAACAAAAAGATCTTAACTTGAGACAAAGACGATGGATGGAATTACTTAAAGATTATGACTGCACAATATTATATCAACCAAGTAAGGCCAATGTAGTGGTTGATGCATTAAGTAGGAAATCTATGAGTAGTTTGGCTCATATCACAGTGGTAAAGAGGCCATTGGTTAAAGAAATGCATAAGTTGGAAACTAATGGGGTAGTAATGGAAGTAAAGGAGCTTGGGATATTATTGGCCCATATACAATTTCAATCGTCTTTTGATTGAGTAGGTGAAAAAGGCACAGAAAGAGGATACCTATTTATGTAAGAAAATTGAAGAGGTGAAAAATGACGGTGAAGTTGAATTTACTATAGACCCTAAAGGAATTCTGAGATTGGGGAAGTAGTTGTGTGTACCTAATAAAGAAGAACTTAAGAAAGAAATTTTAGAAGAAGCCCATAGATCCATATATACCATTCATCCTAAAATAACTAAAATGTATAAGGATCTAAATGAAATTTATTGGTGAGAAAGTATGAAGAAAGACATAGTTAATTATGTTTCCTGATGATTAACTTGCCAACGGGTAAAAGCAGAACATCAAAGGCCTGCAAGACTGTATGGAGTGCCAATATCGATTATTTCTAATCGAGGACCACAGTTCACGGCTCATTTTTGGAGAGCCTTCCAAGAAGCTTTAGGCACAAAGTTAAATCTCAGTATTGCATTTCGTCCTCAAATAGATGAACAGACTAAGTGAGCCATCCAAATATTGGAAGACATGCTACGAGCATGCGTGCTAGACTTTCAAGGTAGTTGGGAAAGATTTTTGTCCCTAGCTAAATTTGCTTATAACAATAGTTACCAAGCCAGTATACAAATGGCCTTTTTTGAGGCATTATATGGTAGACATTTCCATTCTCTGATCGGATGGTTTGAGATGGGCGAAGCTAAGATTTTAGGGGCTGATATGATACAAGATGCATTAGTCAAGGTAAAATTAATTAAGGAAAGGTTATTAGCAGCTCAGAGTAGACAGAAAGCCTATGTTGATAATAGACGTCGACCATTGGAATTTGCCATAGGTGAACATGTCTTTTTGAAAATATCTCCTATGAAAGGAGCAGTAAGAGTTGGGAAGAAAGGGAAGTTAAGTCCACAGTACATAAGACCATTTAAAATTCTGGATAGAATCGGTGCAGTAGCTTATCATTTGGCTTTACCCCCTAAATTGGGTAATGTTCATCAGGTTTTTCATATGTCTATGCTACAGAAGTATTTACCGAATCCTACACATGTTATACAATTCCCACAGATTCAGTTACGAGAAGACTTAACTTATGAGGAACAACCAGTAGTAATAGTGAACAGACAAGTACAGAAATTGCGTTCAAAATAAATATCTGCAGTGAAAGTGATATGGCAAAATCACTCTTTTGAAGAGGCTACTTGGGAAATAGAGGATGACATACGTGCCAGATACCTGCATTTGTTTGAACAATGAGGTTAGTGTTTATTTGCAACTATGGTGATGAAATTTGGGGACTGAATTTCTTTAAGGGGGAAGATGTAATAGCCTTAAAATTAAATAAAATCCTAAATTAAATAAAATTTTAAAGAAAAGTGAGGATTTTGAAAATGGAGATAAGTAACATTGGAAATATGTTTACTTATCATATTGTTTGAGAAATTGTGAAGCTAATATGAAGATTTAAGTTTTGGGGCCAAAATGTAATTCCCTAAAAGTTTAGGGGTCAAAATGTAAATAACAAAAATTGCAAAGACACTCCTCAACAATTAGAATTTTGCTAATAGGTCCCTCAGATGATTTAAGAGAAATTAGATGCAGAAGTGGCGTGAAAATTTTCTGCACTCCCTCTCCCAAAATTTACTTTCTCTCTCTAAAAAACCCTAAAACTTCTCTCTAGATTTCTAACACTTCTAGACCTCAGATTTCAACACCATTACCACCTACGGATTCAGAATGACGAGGACTATAATTCTATCAGATTGGTTTCTAGAAATTTGGCTGGAAATCTGCTAGAAAATGTAGGAGAAACCCTAGGAAGGTAAGTTCTAAATCTTCTACTTAGAGTCCTTAAATTGAAAATCTGACACCATAGATGGGTTCAGAAGGTGGAAAAATCTTAGGATATGAAATTTGGCTGCCATCTGATGTAATATCCCATAATTTTTAAATAATAATGTTTTACGATAAAAAATATATTTTTATTCTAAATGATTATGTTTTGCTAAAAGCAAATATACTTTTAATTAAAATAATTTTTTTTTGCTTAAAATAATTATATTGGCCTTTAATAAATTTTTTTTATTTTTAGAAATATTCTTTCTTTTATTATGTATAAAGATATTTATTTTATATTTGTATTTTAGAGTATGCTCTATATGCCACAGGCAGGATTCCTGCTTCTGCTATTACTCTGATGTTTATGGACTTTGTCTGTATATGGTATATGTATGGGAGAACCTATATGTATCTGTTTCCATGATAAATGATTGGAATATTCATGTTCATGGAAAATATATGTTTATGGTATACGTGTTTCACGTGCCCTAAAATTAAGGGCGTGACAAGTTGGTATCAGAGCATTAGGTTTCCCTGTGGCTATCAGAGCAAAGGATTCTTTAGTAGGACCTTTAGTATGGGTACGAGCCAGACATATTTATACTTCTGGTGCTATTGAGGGATTCTTTAGGATCTCAATTTACTTTTTATTCCAATTTTATTAAATTCCCTAGTATAAGATTGATTGAATATTGTGGTATCTTAAGAAGTATCTATGGGTCAATTACTGCCTGAAAGTGAAAGAGATAGGTGTAACAGAGAATTTAAAGAATTGAGACAAATGCCAAATTATGATCGTTTCTAAATATGATATCTGTTTTACCCAGTTGTCTAGATATGGTAGACTTTGATGTGATATTAGAAATGGATTGGTTGGCAACATGTCAGGCCATTTTATAATGTCATCCTAAGATGATAAAATTCAATATTCCTGGAAAATCTTCTTTCTTGATACAAGGAGACCGTAGTGAAGTACCTAAAACTCTAATCTCTGTTTTAGCAGCATATAAGTTATTACAAAAAGGTGCCAAGGATATTTGGCAATAGTGGAAGATGTTGATATAAAATATACCAATTTAAATCAAGTTCCAGTGGTTAGAGAATTTTCTAATATAATTCCTGAGGAATTGCCAGGATTACCTCGAAAGGTAAAATAGAATTTGGTATTGATTTACTTCTTGGAACCCAACCAATGTCTATACCCCCATATAGAATGGCAATGATTGAACTCAAGAAATTGAAGAATTAGTTGTAAGACTTGTTAGACAAGGGATTTATATGCCCTAGTACTCTCCTTGAAGTGCTCTAGACCTATTTATGAAAAAGAATGATGGATCACTATGACTATGCATAGATTATAGACAATTGGATAAGGTGACAATGTGGAATAAAAACTTATTATCTCATATAGATTATCTATTTGACCAACTACATAGTGCTCAACGTTTTTCAAAAATTGAATTGATCTGAGATCTGGATATCATCAATTAAGGTTAAGGGAAAAGAATATTCCAAAAAAAATTGCTTTTAGGACTTGGTATAGGCACTATAAGTTTTTAGTGATGACATTTGGATTGACAAATGCCTCAACTACATTCATAGATTTAATAAATAGTAATTAAGTCATCCTTGGATCAATTTGTTATTATATATATTGATGATATACTAGAATATTCTAAGAGTTTAAAGGATCATAAGCAATATTTAAAGATAGTTTTACCGACTCTAAGGGAGTAGTATGGTTGGTAAGGATGGTATCCAAGTAGACTCTAAGAAAGTAAAAGTGGTACAGCAATGGCTATGTTTTACTACATTTAAAGATGAAGATCCATGTCCAATTTGCACTTTCTGCGGTTGTCTGTCGTCCATTTTATTTGAGCCATAGTTGGATCAAGTACATGAACATATGCTTGTAAAGCATCAATCAACTCCTCAGCATTTGAAGCCAAAATAAGAATTCGTCGTGCTGATTGTGAGATGAACCTTTGTTCCACAGCTTGATCAAGAAAAGACAACAGACCATCAAAGAAGTGGTTAACATTAAAAAAATCTATCAGTTTATGATGCATATTTAGTTATGCCCAAGAGACTATTTAAAAATCTCTTCTAAAGCACCAAAATCACCTGGTAAGGCAATGAAAGCATCAACATTGCTCATCATTCTAGCCATGCGCTCATGCATGGAAGCTACCCTAAATTCTTCCCCAATTGTTTTTTCTATGATGTTTGATGCAGCTAGATATGTAGGAATAATATCTAGAACTTGACATCCTCCTACATGTGCAGCTATAGACATGCACCCCATTAACCCACAGTTACCTCCACCATACACTAAATGAATTTTTCTTCTGGCCAACACCATACCCAGATTTTGTGCTGCTTTCACATACTCTCCATCTTTTCTAGGATTAAAACCACAAAAGATACAAATATTTCAAAACTGACAGAATGTGGTTCCCTCCATAGCTGCACACACCCTAACTTTGAGTATGAAAGTAAAAATACTAACGTGTGTATTTATAGAACTCAGAGAAAGGCATACTTATAATAGTTATGCGAATAGGCCGGACATAATTAGAACAGCTATGTGAGTGATTGGTGGACATCAGTTAAATTAAAGGTGAAAATTTCAAAAAAGATGGCACGCATGCATATGTACAGTAGTTGTGACTATGACCCATATTAAGCTTATAAAGAGAATAAAATTAAGGTATCACCAGAAATTTTCCTTTTTCCTTGTTGTCCTTAATGAAGCATTAATGTCTTGAAGTTTGTAAGGAAGTTGTAAGTGCTAGGCATCATTGTAAAAAAAAGAGTGAAAAATGCAAACCGGTTAGTTTTTGAAGAGGGACAATCAAAATATTTATCTTGTTTTCCCAATGTTCTTGCCAGTCGACTATCGGTATTATTAAGTCAACTAGCTATTTTGAGAATTTTTAATTTATACTGGTTTATTTTATAGTTGATTGATTACATCTATTTTGAAGCAATCAACTGCATCCTACCAGTTAATTATGTATTCTTTGTTTTTCACAGACTTTTATAAGTTCATAAATGTTTTTTCCACCGAATATCAACAGTTTTAAAGTAGATTTTGGCACATATATTCAAAAGTTGCGGCCACCAATTTTTTCCAAAATAACAGTTAGATTTTATTTATAAATTTTCAAGAATTACGACCACCGATTTTAATTTTCTTTCAATGCTTTGTCCAAACTTCTGACTTCCTATTTTGGCACCATTCTCTATTATGCTTTTCGTCTGTTCTACCGCATTCTCCCTTATTAATGTTTGACATTCAATGCAAATTTCTTTTCCCTCCTTTCAAGAAAACTTAATTTCTTTCCTTTGAAACTCAACTATTATTGTGTCCAAGTGGTTAGTAGGTTAAAGTATGGATATTTTGAAAGAATTTATCTAACAAAGAACGTATTTAAAAAAAATCTTTATATCGAGTATGTATAGCTGTGTAAGTTGGCAGATTATGTGCAAATTAGAAAGAATAATTAGTTTATAGTATATATTGATTGCGTATTAAGGTATGAAGAACACCAAAGTTTTCCTAATGTGGTTGAGAATGGAAAGGAGAATAATTTGAGAACCATGTTCAAAATAATGTAAAGCGATCAAGGTATTTTTGTTAAGAGTTTATACCAAGCTAAATTGAGTCTAGTATCTAGGATGTGAATAATGGTTTAGAAAGGAGATTTCAGAAGAAGCCATAGATTGTGAATATGGATAATCTTAAGGCAATAAGGATATATTAAGATCTAAAAAAAATTGTATTAGCATAATGGTAAAAGGAGTATACAAGTGATATTTCTTTCGCTGTTTGTTGTGTCAGCAAGTAAAAATTGAATATTTTGTTTCAGGAGAGCTATTCAAGAAGCCTAAAGACCTTTGTTAAATTATAATATGGCTGATAGTAAATCTAAATGATGTGTTTATGCAATGAAAGTTATGCTTCAGGTAGCTTTATATAATTTTGGTGAAATTTTGGAGAAAATCATTTATCCTTAGTTGAACTTGCCCCAATCAGTAATTATTAAGCCAATATACAAATGGCACCATTTGAGGTTTTACATGAAAGATCGTAAGTCTCCTAATAGGTGGATGAGTTTAATAAGGTTAAGTTTTTGAAATCTAATTTTGAATATCATGCAATAGATAGAATATGACTAACCTAAATTGATGATGCTAATTTGGAGAGCATGCTTCAAGCGTATGTCTTCGAGTTTGGTGGAAGATCCCTTAGCAGAATTTGCCTATAATAAAGTGTTATTGGATGACTTAAAGCCTTATGTAAGAGGTGTTACAAACTTTCTATTAGATGACTCAGTGGAGTCAGACTTATGGTAATATGTTGTTAATAAAGTGGAATTGATTAAAAAATATATAAGAAACTCAATATAGGCCAAAAGTCTAGAAGGACCATGAATGTTGAGCACTAGAAATTATCAGTTGGTGATCAAATTTTCTTAAAGGACTCACCCATGAAAGAGGTAATGAGGTTTGAAAAGAATGAAAAAAATAAGATTTAGCATATAGGCTCTTTTGAAATCTTGGACAAAGTATGCATAGTATATATCGCCTAGCTTTACCATCACGATTAAGTGATGTTGGTACAATCTTTCTTACATCAATGCTAAGGAAGTACCTATCAGATTCTTCTCATGCTATCTAACTCCAAGAAATTCAGTTGGATAAGAATTTGACTTAATTATGAAGAAAAAAAACGATGTTTATTATTGATCAACAAGTGAAGAGATTTCTTAGAAAGTAAAGATGATATACATAAAAGATATTCTCAATTATTTGAGTAATAAGGTTGGTAACTCCGAATTATGCCTTAACTTCATTCCTTACATGTGGTACCGAATTTCTTAAGGGGGAAGAATGTAATATTTCGTAATTTTCAAATAATAATGTTTTATGATAAAAAATATAGTTTTATTCTAAATGATTATGTTTTGTTAAAAGCAAATATATGTTAAATTAAAATGATTTTTGTTTTGCTTAAAATAATTATATTGGCCTTTAATAAATTTTTGTTTTATTTTTAGAAATATTCTTTCTTTTATTATGTATAAAGATATTTATTTTGTAATTTGTTTTATTAAAATTTTTATCAAGAAAAGTCATGATTTAAGAGTTCAACTAAAGTTTTATAAAAATGTAAATTTTTAGAAATTTTTGGGATATTTTAGGATGAAAAATAGTATTTATATGTATATAATAAAAATAAAAATAATAATTTTTAAATATTTAATTATTAAATAAAAAAAGAAAGAAAAAGGGGAGGGGGAGACAGAAGCGAGGTTCAAAAATCCTATTTCCGTAACCGATGAATAGTATGAATAGTACAAATAGTAACATTTATTTTTCTCTCTAGATCTGGAGTGTTTATTGGCTTCCGATCTCAAAATTAAGGATACCGTTGGATTAAGGACAGAGTATACTATAATTTTGACCAAATTTTTTTTCAAATCAGCTGTAAAATCACTGCAGATCAGAAGTAGAAAGTCTTAAAAAAAGGTAAGTTCTGAAACTTCTATTTAGAGACCTCAAATTGAAAATCTGACACCAGAGATGGATTCAGGAGCTAGATAAACCTTAAGATATGAATTTTTTCAGCCATTTGACAACTTTTTGTGTGTCGTCAACAGTAAATCCAATTGGTATAAATAGTGATTTCTGGCGATAAATAATATTTTTTAGCCGTGAACAGTGACCAACGTTGACCAAGCTCCCGGGATCATTTCTTAGGTTTTTAAACCCTCCAAACTCATTTTTGAAGTTTATTTGATCAAATTAAGATTGGAAAGGTGCATTTTAGGGCTGTCCAATCTGGGGTCCTTACTTTGTGAGTTGATAATTCTTTCTATGACTTGTCCTATACTCTTCTTGATCTTTAATTGTGTAATTGATAATGCTTATAAGTTATTTATACTTTTATATGTTTTTGAAATGGATTAAATTATCTGAATTGTTTACAATTTGGAATATAGTTCAAGAAGAGTGTGGTTTTGAAAATGGATTTTTTTAATTCATTATATATCTGATATTAAATGTATTTCTCATCATATGGTAAAGTAAATATTTATGCACGTGGCATTGATTTATAAAGCTATATGATTGTCTTGAAAAATGGCATGTATATGTGGTAAACCCTAATTGGGAAATTTATGACAGATGAGCTGTATTAAGACTGAAATTATGTATTATACTAAAACCTCAGTTTTGAATGATAAAGAATATGTGCATATGATAATTTTTGTGGAGGAATCCTATTAGAAATATTGTTTGCTAATAGCAGGTGATGTTAGCCCTAGTGCACCTTGATAACTCAGTTAGCAGGGGTGGTGCTAGCCTCGTGTGAGGACCAACACACGGGATATGATATGTGATAGAGAGCGGGATACCTCCTATATGGGTGAGATGCCGACTATATGATATGTGACTTTCCTCCCTTACTGTGTGCTTGGGAAATACCCACATTAGAGTCCCTTTGCGTGTCCTCTTAAATGGTGATAGGGCAAACCTTAGCTGGAATACTAAGTATAAGTAAATCATGCACCACCAAAGTACGGAAGGGCTTGAACTCTAATATGGTGGTTCTGATATAGAATCCTCTTAACGTTTTCATGAGAAATGTTTTGATGCATATCAATGTTTGATTAATGATTATACTAGATCATATATGGTTTTAGATATCTGAATGTGATTTGAACTGAGAATATTTAAAACACAGGTCTCATATATATGTACTTCTGAACTGTAATTTTCAATGTGATAAATTTTAACATATGAGTACATCCACATGTTGACCTAAGAGGTCATAGGAGGTATTATCTGCTCACTGAGTTGTCAAACTCACTACACGATGCTTACATTTTTTTCAAATAAAGATACAAAGTTTGGCCATGCAGCTACGTGATCAGCTAGGTGTCATATTCTCTGGGTGAGCCTACATTGCTTCCAAGGCTCACAATGTTTAAAAATATTATGTCATTGTAATCTAGAGTATGCTTTAAACGCCACAGGCAGGATCCCTACTTCTGCTGTAATATTGATAAGTGTAGACTGGGCATATATAATTAGCTATACTAGAAACTTGTAAACATATGTTATTTTCCTTATATGTGATATTTTGAAGCCGTATGCAAATAAATAAGGGTAAAGTTATATGTTATTTGTGTTAATCGCGTTCTATTAAATTGGGGCGTGTCAACTGCATTTGATTTATCTAACCCAATTAAGTTTCAACAAAATCTAAAGAAGAAGGAAGTAATCATGGCTAAAGATCTTACTTTCAAGGATTTAGCTACTCCTAACTTAAATCAACATCAACAATGCATTACCTTCCCTAATTTATATACTAATGTTAATTTTGAGTTTAATTCTAAACTAATACATCTTCTGCTGATTTTTTACAGTCTTACAAGTAAGGATCCACAAAAATACTTAAAGACATTCTATGTAATGTGCATGAGTATAAAACCTCCAGCGGTAACCAAAGAGGATATAAAGTTAATAGCATTCCCATTCTCTCTTAAGGATTCAGCATAGAAAATTCTTTAACAAAATTTAGGTAATACCCTGCTAATCCAAGGAAACTACAAATTTTTGTGACTATGATGGGGTAAGGTCATTATTATACTACTTCTATTTTTTTGGGATCAACTTGAACTTTTTCCTTACAGACTATATATCCAAGGAAGGTAATGCTACTAAGTTAGAATTAACACTTAAAAAACTTTGCATGTAGTTGTTGTTCCCTCAATTACAAAACAATCCTTAGATACTACTCATGCTCCTCTAAACTCCTTGAATACACCAAAATGTCATATATAAATACTATGAAAAATTAGACTAAGAAAAGCTTAAAAACCTTGTTCATCAAATCCATAAATGTCGTTGAGGCATTTGTTAAGCTAAACAACATTACTAGTGATAGCTTGACCTCACATCAATCTTAAAAAAACATCGGGCACCCTATAACTTATTAAAGAGATAATATATCTATGGTAAGGGATAATTATTATGCATTGTCTCCTTGTTTAATTGTCTATAGTCAATGCATAGATGAAATGACCCATCTTTCCTCTTCACAAAGAAGATAGGAGCACCCCCAAGGAAAAGTGCTTAGTCTAATAAAGCCTTTATCGAACAAGACTTGCAACTAATTTTTCAATTCTTTTAGCACAATAAGAGCCATCATATAAGGCAATATTTATACAAGTTATGTCCTATTGAGCAAGTTAATGCTTAACGCAACTTCACATTCAATAGGTAACCTAAGAAACTTTTCTAGAAAAACATTAAGGAATTCTCTAAAAATTGGAAGTTATTGCTCGTCCATATATCTAACAAAGGCCAAATACCCTTGGCATCCTTTCTATAGGAATCTTTTAGCTCCTAAAGCTAAAATTAGGATACTCAGTGCCTCACTATGATTATATTGGATTTGGAAAAGGAGTTAACAAAGGAAATTAAACTGTATCACCTTGAGATAACAATCCAGGGTGGCATCACAGGGGACTAACCAATCTATACCCAAAATTACATCAGAATCTAACATATCTAACACAATTAGATTAACAAAAGTATCTCTAACCAACACTAAAATTTCACATGACTAATATATATTTTCCATAATTAAACAATCACCAATAAAGGTAGTAACTATAAAAGGGGAACTTACCCTAACTGGATACTTACACACTTGCTTAGAAAAACATGGATATATATATGATTGGGTGGACTCAGGGTTAAATAACACATGAGCTCTAGGAGAATAAACTGAAAGTGTACCTATCATCATTGCCTTCAAGGCTTAAGCATCTTATCGGGTCAATGCAAAAATTCTTGGCTGATCACAATTGAAAAATCTTTACCAATGAACTACTATTGGCTTGGCATTACCCTCACTGTTGGAGCTACTACTGGGGTAGGTGGTAAGATTAATCATGGTAACCCTTTGCTTGAACCACATAGTTATAGAAAATCCTTTTTCATATGCCTTACTTGTTCACAATGGAAACAAGCACCTAACTCCTTGTAACATTTCCCTAAGTGATAATTGATGCATATAGGGCACATTAATCTGTACTAATAGGCAAACCCCAGCCCTTTGCTGGCTAGCTTTCCTAACACCCCCTGGCTTGACTTTTACCTATAGCACTCAACTGATATTTTGCTAAAAGTCCTTGATTGTATATGTAGTGAACACTGCGAACTCTAAATTTTGAGTGCCTAGTTAGTAGGGCTATATCCACTTCTAGAACCACAATCCTTATATTTCCTCTTTTTCTTCTGCCCTTCAATCTCAGCTAATTCTATGGTCTCAATATTCCTAGCATAATCCATAGTTGCTACATAACTAAGAAACTATTTTATTTGTAAAGCCATTGATCTAAACAATAAGCATGTCAACCCTATATGAACCTTTTAATCCTTTCCCTTTCAATAAGGACTAGGTGAGGTGCATACCTAGAAAGTTGTGTGAAACAAATGTCATACTTTGTTATAGTCATTCTTGGGCCTTCCTTTAACTTTTTGAATTCTCTTGCTTGGGTGTTCCTAGCACTCTTAGGTAAAAATCGTTCCATGAACGCCTCTTTGGATTTATTCCATTCCAAGGGTAACATTACATTTACTCATTCCATAATCAAGGCATTAAACTATAACTGAGCTATATATGATAATAGGAAGGATACTAACTCTATAAATCTTTTACCATAGCATCCTAAAGCTCTGTAAATTTTCTCCACTACATCTATGAAATACTGCATGTCCTCACTGCTAATGATTCAAAAAAGCAGGTAGTCTTAGCTTTAGAAACTATGATAATGTCACTTCCATACCAGCAAGCCTATTGTCTCATTCCTCTCACAATACTCATACCTGTGATGCATCAATAGTCTTTAGCTACTAAGATTGTCTTTGGCCTTGATTCACGATCAGGCTAGCTATAATCCCCTTTGTTCTCTGTAACCCATACATGCTAGTAATTATCTCATCCATGACTTTCTCATGAGAAAGAGGGGATATTGTTCTTACCTCAAGGGTTTCATCCTGAAGATCTCCCTATACATCCTAACTAGAAGCTTTAGTGGCCTACCACTATAGCCACTTCCTCAGGGACTTAAAGCCATAATCTTAAGGAAATCCTTTTTATCAGTACAAGACCAAAGCTATCATATAGAAATCCAAATTCTAACTTCAACAATCTTGTTGAAGGATTTTCATAAAAGAAGCTTGTCCTGCATACCTAAAGGTCCTAATGAGAGATAATTGAACAATACTACACAATTTAAAGGTAATAATGTCTGAATATAGATAATTCATAAGCAATTCTTAAGAGAAGAATTAATCTCACTCCTAGTTTAATAACAATCACAATAACATAAAATATGCTGAATCCAATAAAAATTGAAGAAAAACAATGAAAAGAGAGATTATCTACTCAGAATCCAATGGTTCAATGTTGATAAACCCTATTTACCAACTTTCAATGTCCAAATGATCAAACGAGCTTCAAATTTGATCATGAGAGGTCCCAAAATCTAGAAAATAACTTCTAGAGGTCAATCACTATACATATGACAAAATTGCTAATCATGCCGACCAAAAAGTTATCCTATGGTCAAGAAACTTAGAACCCTAATGTTTTAGATACTCCTAAGTCCATCTATGGTGTTGGTTTTTCATTATGAGATGTCTAAGCATCCTTATTTGAAGTTTATCTCTTTAGGGTTTTCTTTTAAAAAATTTTAAAGGATTTCCAGTGAGTTTATAGTGAAATCAATTGCTAAGAATTGTTGCATTCTTCGTCATGAATCCAACAGTACCCTTAGTGTTGCAATTAGAGGTCAAGAAGGTAAGAAATCTTAGAAGGAGAAAGGGCAATTTAAAGAGAGAAAGAGTTGCAGAGATGGGATATTTTTCTAAGAGAAAACCCACAGGAGAAGATTAAAAACTTGATGGGGAAATATTGTAAATTCACTTACCGCCTTGGCACTAAACTCCTAGCGTCATGGTATTGAGATTTCTAGAATTAAGAATTCCCAAGTTTTGATTCTATCATCATGGCAATAAGCCTTCTAGATTCAAGATTTCAAAATGCTAGTTTTGGAGGCACAACAATGGATGCATAATGTGTCAACACCTACTACTAACTAGCATCTTATTTTATACATCCACATCATAGAATATTCCACTTAAGAGAATTTAGTATTATACTATTTTTTATATATAAATTTCTAGCAATGTCTACCTAACCCATAAATTAACCTATTCACTTATATTGTTTGTTATCTTTCTTGGATAAGCATAAAAGTACTTCAAGCTATTCTAACCATTTTCAAATTTCATTTCCTTATAGGCAACTAACTAGCCATAATATGCATTACTTACAACAAAAAGGCTCTCATGCCATAAAAGAAAATGGTATAATCCATAACTAATTTTACATCACATTATAAGCTGTCTAAAAGGGACTTGGCACTCAACTAAGTCATCCCACAAATATTACACAACCAAAGAAAATACAATCCATATACATAATCAGATGAGTCAACCTTGAGATCCCTGTTGCTCACTTCTTGCTGGAGTACCTGGAATGTGATTATGTGGATATAAAAAGATGAGATGACAATCTCAATAGCTAGAAATTTTTTTAGAAAAATAGTACACATTCCATTCCTTAAAACATCTTAATTTATTTCACTGAAACATAAGCACTGATCATACATACATACATCATCTTGGTCACACTAGGGACCCATTTTGGTCTACTTACCCAATGCAGTCCCATACCTGCAAAAGGGTTATGCATCTCCTATTATTGTCCAATATGTTGGGGAAATGGGGATTACTTGGCACACTTTGGGCATCCCTTAATTCCTGAGAATGCATACATAACATATCTTTAGACCATCATTCATCATAGCATAAAAGTTAGGCAACCAGTAAAATTAATAAATTCAAGTTCATAAACATAAAGAGTGTTTAAAGGAAAAGTTAGCTACCTCAATTTCTGCACTATCACTTCCTTTCCAAGGCTACCAATGTTACTACCTGTAACTCAAACTAAAACATATAAGAGCTTTTGGTTAATGCATGCATATTAGCACCTAAAATCATAAGTCTCTAGTTTAAGAGCTTCTGCTCCCCAAAATACAACTATGATTCTATTGATATTTGGGGTTATTATTAAATATGACAAAAGTCCTCTAAAATTTCTAAATTTTTCCATGGAGATTCCTCTACAAGTCTATTTTATTTTGGAGTTTTCTTAGCCCTTAACTCTTCCATTTACCCTAAGAAATACCTCCATAATCCATAACAGTGTATATTGATTTCAGTTCCATTTCTATTCGGTTTTCCATTCCTTTGGATGGGTAAAACTTCTTCAAAATTCGTGATATTTTATATGGAGAATCCTAGCTATGTTATATAATCACCATAAAAATTTAGAGTAAAAAATAATTCATTTGTCCCCTCAAATAACACACTTTTTATGGCTGTCCCCAGTTCTAATCTGTTCTGACTCACTTCCTGCGTCACCAAAATTCCATATTTTATTATATGCCTTAACCTGCACATAATTCTCTATAATTTGTTGGGGTCCTTAACTATGATCCCTATAACATGTCATAAACGTTTCATATGAAAATTCAACATTTAACTCCTTCAATATTTAGTATTCCCATCAACAGCCTAAGCTATCCAGCAGATTGTTCTCAGTACTATTTTGATTATAAATGGCCTATTTGTAGGTTCTCAAAAATCACAAAAATTTCCCAAATTGATTATAAATATTTAAATACTTTGCTCACCAAATATTAGAAAATTTAAAGGCCATTTACCCAATCAAATAGTCATGAACACAAGGCCTAAAAATTTTAGGTGCAGAATGTGTGGTGCTTCAGCATGTTTGTTACTTAGATGGCAAAGATTGTTCCCTACCACTAGAGTTCCATGTTTTCAACTTTAAAATCTTGTATCTCATGCTTAAGAATCACCCATTCAGAACCCAAAAATGAGCTTTACTCACTATAAACCAACTTTCCTTTAGAGGAGAAACTCACCTTGTGCAAAAATGCTCCTATGGTTCTCAAATTTTAGCTTGCTTCTCCACTTGGTTTCCCTTGCAACTTAGCTACGTTTTTTTTCTAGTTTCTCTCCCCCTTTGGCTCTAATTTTTCTGGCTGCCTTCTCTCCCTCTTGGGTGCTAATTGCATGAGGAATGGGGTTTGAATTTGCTGCCCACAATAATACCTAGACAGCATGATTCTTGGCTGCTGGTTTCCACCACTCAAGAGGAAAAGGAGGCTGTGTTTTGCAAGGATTCCCTTGTGTTTTTGCAAGGATTCCCTTGTGGTTTCTGCAAGGAGGGAGTGATAATTTAGAGGCATGAAGTGGGGAAGGAACCTTTGCATTATTTTTCTAATTATGGGTAGAAACATGACTGAAGTGGGTGGTTGTTTCTTTGCTAGAATGTTGCTGAAATAATTAAGGCTATGTGGCAAGATTTTCTTGCTGAAAGGTGGCATTTTTCTTGGCTGATTTTGGCTGAATTTTTTGTGGATATGTAGCATGCTTTGGTAGGTGCAAGGTGGCTGAAATTTTTTGGGCAATGTGGCATGCTATGTGGCTACAACTTTGTGGGCAATGTGGTTGCAATTTTTGTGGCCAATGTGGCATGCTATGTGGCTGTACCTTTGTGGGCAATGTGACATGCTTTGGTAGGTGCAAGTTGGCTGCAATTTTGTGGCCAATGTGGCATGCTTTGGTAGGTGCAAGGTGGATACAAGGTGGCTACAATTCTATGGGCAATGTGGCATACTATGTGGTTGAAATTTTGTGGTGCTACTTGGCAACTCCTTAGTTGTTTTATATTGCCTTAATTTACTACTAATCCTAAATTAGTAATGTCTTAAAAATGTATTTGTATTTTCTCCCCATCCATTATGCTCCTAAGAATTTTATTTATATGATTCATAATTAACTACATATCACCTATTTTTTAAATGCCTTATTGTTACATAACTAAGCATTTTAATTATTTGTCATATGTATTTTCTACTTATTCTTAGATTTATCTAACTTTATTAGAGACTTAGGATGTTACATAATGCCGCAGAGTTGGCCACTCTGGAATCTAAAACTAAAATCTAAGGTTGCTAGTGCCACAACTGTAGGGAGCTAACCCCATGGCAATGGCTCTTTTTTAGGAAATTTAGACTTTGAACTTTAAGCAATCCCAAAACTCCACATTTACACCCTTAAAACAACCATACCACAAAATTCACCATCAATATCCATCATCACATCACATAAAAGACAAAATATATAAGCAACTAAAATTGAGGTTATTACACCTAGACTTAGTTTTCATATAACAAAGACTTAAAAACCCATGAGCTCATAAACTATTTTAAAAAATGTTAAAGATTAGTTTTTTATGCTTTTTGGATAAAAGTTTGTGAAATTTCCCTAAAAATGATTTTTGAAAGAGCAATAGAAGCTTGTTGAGTATAACAGGCACCTATATGTTGGAAATGATGTAATTTGACTAACCAATAACCAATAAGCTCCTATTATCTTTTAAATTTTGAAAATTAACAATTAAAAGAACTAATAGGAACTTATAGTTTGCTTTTGCTGCATGTTCAGTCTTGGATTTTTTTTCTCAAAAGCTACTTTACTCAAAAATAGGCATCTATAGACTTTTATAGTCATATGTTCAAGTTCTTAAAGCCTGGATTCAAGTATTTAACATGACTAAAGTCACCTATAGACTTTGGTTGCCTGTTGCTTGAACGGGAAAGAAATTAAAGGCTTCACAACGATCATATTTCATTAAATCATGTTGTAAATGGCCCCCAACGACTATAATCTTCCTTTTCCTATAAATACCAAGCTCCATTGAACTTTGGAAGAGTAGAAAACATGTCTAAGCTTTGTGTTTATCTTTTGAGCTCTTGATTTTTCTTATTTTCTTATATAAGGTGTTGTCATTGTATAAATAGACTCTTTAAGAAAGTTTGTAGACCGTCATATATTTCTTTCATCAGTTTTTGATTCAAGGGGAAGTCCCTCAAAGTCATAGGATTAAGAGATTTATTGTAAGAGGGAAAGAACAATGTTTCCAACTCGGTGGTGTTATGTTTTTGTTGTGGCTCACAAGTGACCATGTTACACTTGTGTATTATAGTGGAAAATATCAAGTTGCAACTTGTGTTCTAAATGTAGGCTCAGTGGTTGAGCTTAACCAAGATAAATTATTGTGTTTATTTCTCTCTTTTCCCTTTACTCTTTTGTTGTAATAATATTTTAAAATAAATTCTTATGATATAATCTCTTGTACCTATTATTTGGTTGCTCATAAAACATCCTTAATTTCATTTCTTTTATTAATAAAGGCACATAAATATTTAATTAAGAAAATAAAACTTATTAAACAATTTTTCGATATCTAAGAAAAAAATACAAGCCTTAGAAATTCTTCACCTTATGTGTATGCATAGAAAATGATTATAACATTAAGGGAATAGGTAAAGAGAGAAAACCTAATAAGAAAAATTAGAAATAACATCCTAAAGAGAGGCGAAATTCTTGAATAAGGAAGATAAATTTTTGGAAGTAAGTAAAGGTCTTAAAATTTCAAGAAGATTGGATTAGGGAAATTTTTTCTAATTCAAGAGATAGAGTTTCTAAGTTTAACATCTCCACCCATACATTGGACCTTCACCTATGGACACTTCATAAAGCTTTTCCACTTCACATGAATTTCTAGCAAGTCAATTGGAAAGCCCAAGCAAGACATATAACATAGACTTGAACTAAGATATTGAAGTTGGACCGATAGCCCAAAAATCATAAAAATGTGACCAAGCCCTCCATGAGAGGTAGAATTTCAGCCAAAGCAAATGAAATAGGCAAGAATGAGCCCAAATCTAAGAGGGAAAAATAAGAACCATGTGATGAAATAGTAGTGTAATAATCATCAAGATTAGGTCACATGGCACTAGGACAAAACATCTATATCCTACACTCTAATTTCAGCAACTAATGTGATGAAATAGTAATAATACATGGTATTAGGATGAAACATCCATATCCTACACTTATAATTTTAGCAAGCCATGTGATGATATAGCAGGTAATAATATATGGCATTAGGACAAAGCATCCCTATCCTACACAAATAATTTCAGCCAAGCAAGGGAGAATCAAGGGCTGAAAAGTTACCACCTAGAAATACAAATCAATCATACATGAATGAGTAAAAATAAAAAGTAAATGAATCCATAAATTAAAGGGACCTTGTCCCTTGTCTTAAGAACATTTTATCATGATTTTTAAATACAAATCTCCTTTTGCTATGCATATCTTGAATAAGGGAGAGAAAGACAAGAACATGAGTTGTCTTCCCTCAAAAAGCAACCAAGTACATCCTAATTGTGATAAGATATACCCATAATTATGAGAGGTGAACCACTTGATAATTTATTTAAGCAAAAAATACCCTTATAACATTATAATTTTGTCTAAGTAAGGGAGAGAAAAAATAGAGGCAAGGTAGAGTGAGGAAACGAGAGAAAGAAAGGAAAAGAGAGGAAGGAAGAAGAAAGAAAAGACTAGAGGACTAAGTACACAAGGTAAGTTAGCTTAATCTCCACTGAATCCATATTTTCACTTCATCCTTGGGGTTCAAAACTCACCTTCCCTCTCTTATTCAAGCTATTGGAAAAGTTAAGGAAAGGGAGGAATCTTGTTATTTCCTTCCAGAGGAAACATGAAAAAGAATTCACTAAGTAAGCTAGGGAGAGCTTTAGATAGGTTTAACAATATCTCTTGTTGAAGAAAAACTTTGACATTTATAACATTTATATGGAATTTTGATCTTATAACTTTGATGAAATGTACAATATTTGCTACCTTGATAATTGGCTATGGATGTTGCTATAACATGTTACATGTTGATCTTGGTTGGTGTGGAAATTTTTGCATAGATATGGCTATGGGTGACAAAATTTTAAGGCTTTTATGCTGCTGTTATATATATTTGAATGTGGTAAAAAATTTGGAAACACCCTTAATAATACATGATTAGATTTCTATTTTCTTGAGAAGTAGATTATGGAATTTGTTAAATTAAGTGTAAAGAATCTAATTAAAATGATTAAATGAGTAATCTTATGGTTAGATGTAAATTAGGAAGAAAATGGAAGAGGTCGTAATAAAATGATGAACTAGAACCTTAGGAAGGGTTTGGTTAGAAAACTGGATTTTAGAGTAACTAGGGAAGCTTCTATTTTTGAAATTTTGGGAAGAATTAGTTAGGAATTAAAAGAAATGATTAACATAACAAATGTAGATATTTGTCTAACATATTTTTATCCACTGGAATCACCCAATTTAGAGTTCAAATGAGAGAGATATGGTCTGATTAGTAAGAAATGGTCAGAAAATGGATAACCAGGAAAAGATCTGTTAGGTAAGATTTTGTGTTTGAATTTTTGAAAAAAAATATGTAAAGAATTAAAAGAAATGGTTAACATAAAAAATATAGATATATGTCTCATGGAGTTTAATCCACTTGAATCACACAATTTGGATTCCATATGAGGGAGACATGATCATATTAGTAAGCAGTGGTCAGAAACTAGTTAACCAAGGAAGAATCTGTTAGATAAGGTTTTGTGCTTGAATATTTGGACAAAATCTATAGGGAATTAAAAGAAATGGTCAATATATATATATATATATGTATATATATATATATATATATATGTATGTATATATATATATATATATATGTATATATATATATATATATATATATATATGTATATATATATATATATATATGTATATATATATATATATATATGTATATATATATGTATATATATATATATATATATGTATATATATGTATATATATATATATATGTATATATATGTATATATATATATATATGTATACATGTATATATATATATGTATACATGTATATATATATATGTATACATGTATATATATATATGTATACATGTATATATATATATGTATACATGTATATATATATATGTATACATATATATACATATATATGTATACATGTATATATATATATATATATATATATATATATATATATATATATATGTATGTATATATATGTATGTATATATATATGTATACATATATATATATATACATACATATATATACATACATATATATATGTATGTATGTATATATATATGTATGTATATATATATGTATGTATATATATATATATGTATATATGTATGTATACATATATATACATATACATACATATATATACATACATATATATATATATATATATATATATATATATATATATATATATATATATATATATATATGTATATCTGTGTGTCTGTGTGTCTGTGTGTCTCGTGAAATTTTAGCCACTGGAATAACTCAATTTGGAGTTCATAGGAGGGAGATATGGTCAAATTAGTAAGTAGAAGTCAAAACCCACCTGAGAAGAAATAACATCGAACTTGAAGGAGTAATAACACCAAGATTCCTTACAATTTCACTAAAATCTTTAACATAATAGTTTTAGAATATTGTCTTAGCTTTAAAATGGACACCAAAATCAGAGTTAAAATCAGGAAGTTATGCTCTGACTAGTGAAAGATGAAAATAATATTTAAGAAAGAAAAAGAATCTTATAAATGAAAATAATAAATGACTGATGTATGCACTAGCCATTGCCATTGCATGAACTCCTTACCATCTTAAGTGTATAATTTTGACATGGAAATATTTTATAAAGTGATGTTTGAAAATGATTATGTTCATGGCATGATTGCATTTTACCAATGATTTTTGATAATAAATATGGTTTGAAGATAAATTATGGCATGTGAGTATAATAAATATACTTGTTATTGAAATCATATTTTTGGCTATTAATGTGAAAAGAAAAGAAAAGAAAAGGGACGAGCACGGTCACATGGCAGTCCGTGTTGTGCACCAGTAGGGGACGCCCTACTCACGGCTATGATTATGTTAATGAGAAAAGAAAGAAAAAGTGTGCCATGTCGGATGGAGTGACAAAAGCTCAAACCGAAGAGTAGAAAGTACTCACCCTGACCAGGGTAGCTTTATATAAAAATAAGTTGATAGTCATCATATAATATTCTGAAAATAGTTATTCATGCCATACATGTCATTATTGTATGATTTTTATGTGCATAGATAAAGTGCATTCATGTGACTTAAGACATTTGTTGTAGCTTATACAGATGAACATAATATGATGAGCAATATTGATTATGATTTATTGTTCAACCTATTGGGATTTAATTCTCACTATATTTCTATATCATATTCAGAAGAGTAAATATGCAGATTTTCTCTTTGACTAACTTTTAGCGTTGGGTTGAATTGGCCTAGATCCCGATGAAAGTGCAATCACCTGCACCCGTATCCCCAGAACTAGTCAACATAGATTAATAAGATGTAGACATATATGTGTTTAACTTTTGTTCGGATGTTTGTAATTAATGATATGTATGTGAACCTATAATTGTATCAGTGTTAATGGTATATCATAAACTTTAATTATGCTTGGTTAATTTAATTGAATGTTATTATGAGTTAAATAGTTAGAAGTAAAGAGGTAATGACTTCATGGAATTTTACAATATATATATATATATATATATATATATATATATATATATATATATATATATATATATATATATATATATATATATGTATGTAAAAGAAATGGAGTTGTTAAAGCTCAAGTCTTTCGATGTCGTTTTAATCTAACTTTAATATTCTACATTCCCTTGTACAAACTTGCTTACATGATGCACTAAGTTTTTCATGTTTTCTAAGAAGTTTGAAATTTGCATTCATATTTTAGGTTAACTTATTTTTTTAAAAAGATATCAACATGTTCTTTTATGATATTTTAATATACAGCCTTTCACTTGCCTCTCATGTTGATTAACTTAGAATTGACTCAACCAAACTTAGAACCCACTTTTTGTATGCCAAAATGGGTAAATATTCATTTTCTATCACTAAAATAGATTACTTATGAAATTTTATTTCAAACGAAGGGGTAGTAATTTATCCCAACAAAGTTAAGGCTATTATGGAGTCATTAGTACCATCTACTTTGAAATTGCTCAGAAGTTTCTTGGGCTTTATAAGCTATTTTAGAAAGTTTGTTCAAAATTATAGTGTCAAAGCACGGCCCTTTCCTTGTTTGATTTATTAAAGGCTAATAATTTTCAAAGGAACCCAACAACTACTAAAGCTTTGAAGTAGCCAAAAAATGCTATAATGACTGCCCTAGTCTTGGCACTGCCTAATTTTTAAAAAAAATTGTAATTTAGACTTCTGCCTTAAGTACTATTTTTAGAGAAATTTTGTTGTAGGATGGGCATCCTATCTCCTTCCTCATTAAGACCTACTCTTCACATCACCAAACATTAGTTATGTATGACAGAAAATTACTTGCTTTGGTGCATTCTATTGATAAGTGGCAACAATAACTTACAAGAAGGTATTCTACTATCAAAATTTATCAGTAAAATCTCAAGTATTTGATGGATAAATACTTACTACTCCTTTTCAAATTTACTAGCTCACTAAATTGTTAGGATAAAATTACAAAATTACTTATAAAATGGGCAAAGAAAATATTGTACTTGATGCCTTATCAAGGGTGCAAGGAAGGGAACTATATCAATTGACTGTTTCCAGTATTTTATCTAATCTATGGTAAAAATAAAAATAAAACAAACATGAGCACAAGATCTTTCTATATAGCTATTGATATAAGAAATTCAACATGTGTCAAACCCAGATTTTTTAGTACATGACTAGCATAAAATGAGGATTTCCTTACTCCATAAGCCTTCCTAACAAGACCATAACACATAATTTAAGAAAAACCATGTCAAGCTCGTAGAATAGTTACACACATCATTTAAAGCTTATTTTTTTATATTTAAAACATAAATAAGGATCTATCTTAAAGAAAATGCCAATTGTAAACAAACCATTGATTATACTAGCATAATCATCTATTATACTTCTCAAATTCTAAACTTCAGTATATCAAACATTTTATTATTAATCAATGCAGAACATTCTATTCATAACAACCATGTCTGTAGCGACTCCATTTTTTTTCTTTTAATACACTCATGAAGTCATTACAACTTAATTATTGAATCGCTTTCTTCAAGATAATTTTTTTAAGCAAGCATAATTATGATTAAATGGGCGTAATCTCATTAAACATCATTGCTGCCATTAGTTTATGTACATACCAATACCCATAAACAAAAGATAAAACATATTCATGCATGCACCCTATTCATCCATATCGACCTCGTCTGGGGACACTAGTGCGGTGGTGGAACCTCCACCGAGATTTCAGTCAAATCTATTACAGTCACTTCATTTATTATTGGGATATGCCAAATATAGGGTATGCTAAACACCAGAGTCATAGAGAATAGATGCATGTTATCACTGCCTATCTAAACATGACATGGAATTATAGTGAGATATAATAATTCTAGTAAGTTCAACAATAAATCATAACCATCTTCAATATCAGTCATCATGTCATGTTCAGCTGTATAAACTACAACAAATTCATCAGACCACATGAATGGACCGTATTTATGCATATGAAAATATACGAAAATGTCATGTATGGCATGAATATAATTTCTTCAAAATATCAAGGGAAAGATCAACTATTAAAAATGGTCATGGCATAACAAATTCACAACTTCATTGTATGATGGCTATAACAATTCTCATAATATCTTTTCTTTCATAGTCAAGTTGAGCATGCTTTTCTCACTCTACTCGCTTCTGAACAAGCTTTTCTTACTCTACTCGCTTTTGAACGAGCTTTTCTCGCTCTGTTCAGACATAGCACAATTTTCTTTCTTTTCTCATCATGCTTATTTCATTATAGCCATGAATAAGGCATCCCCTACCTAGTGCACAACACGGATTGCCATGTGACCGCGCCACTTTTCTTTTCTTTTCTTGTCTTTCCACATTAATAGCCAAAATATGATTTCAATAACAAATATGTCAATTATGCCCACATGCCATAATCATAGTTCAAAACACCATCTTTTCAAATATCATTTTATAAGATATCATTATGCCAAAAATACATACTTAGGATCGCAAAGAATTCATGCAATGGAAATGGCTAGGACATACATCCAAGACCTTTATCATCTTTAGTTATAAGATTCTTCTTCTTTCTTAAATTTTTTTTCTTTTGTTTTTGGCTTCTAATCACTTTCTTCCTACTTAAATTATTTTTCAACACTTGTTCTTGTTAAAGAAATTCTCTTTAACCACCTATTTTACCTATGATCTTTATACATTATTTGTCATAAATTTTTTCCAAGGTTTTAATACCTTTTTTTATTAGAAATTACTATTTATTTAAGTATTAAGGCCCCAAAATGAATTCTGGATTTCTAGGCCCAAACCTCTCATCACTGTTTGGTCTATATCTCCTTCATTTGGACTCCAAATTAAGTGGTTCCAAAGCCTATGGAAATATAAGAAAATCCTCTAAAACTATTATGTTTAAAATTTTGGTAAAAACCTAATAAATACTAGTTTTATTGCTCCCTTAATTTCACTATTGTTTCTTCTCAGGTAGGTTCTGACCACTTCTTACGAATCAAACTATATCTCCCCTATATGGACTTCAAATTGGGTGATTCCAGTGTCTAAAAATCTATGAGACATATATATACGGTTTTCATGTTAACCATTTCTTTTAATTCCTTACATATTTCTCCCATAAATTCAAAAACAAAAGCTTCTCTGGTTTCTCTGAATTCTAACTTTCTTAGCCTTGTATTTTCTAAAGTTCTAGTTCATTCTTTTATTAAGTCCTCTTCCATTTTTCTTCCTAATTTACACCTAACCATAGGCTTGCTCATTTCAACATTTTAATTAGATTCCTTGAACTTAATTTAACATATTCCATCATTCACTTCTCAAGAAAAATAGAATCAATCATGCATCATTAAAAGTGTTCTTCAATTGAAATTTTTCATGATCTTCTTCTAGATTTTTAAAGCCATACTTATTTTATCAACCTAAACTTCTTCCATCAATTTTTTTACATTCAAATATTCATAAAAACATAAGCACCATAGCCTAGAATTTTACCACCCATAGCCAAGACCATGCAAAAAATTTCATACCAACCTAAGCATTCAAACATCCATCACATGCAAGATCATCATATAACATGATATAGCAATATCCATGGACATCATTAAAACAAAAAAAAATATTACAAATATCTTCAAATTTCTAGAGTCAAAGTCCCAATTATGTTACAAAAGTTTCAAATTTCTTTCAAAAATAATTTATTGTTAAACCTACCTACAATTCTTCCTAACTTACTTGTAAGTTCCCTCTTCTTGTTTTCCCCTTGAAGGAATGGCGAGTTTCTTCCCCTTGGCTTTTCCATCAGCTTAAATAAGAGAAAGACGGTAAGTTATAGATCTTAAAGATGGAGAGAAAGAATGGGTTAGGGTGGTAATCTTTTTTACTTACCTTGACTAATTAGGTTTCCCACGCCTTCTCCTCTTCTTCCTTTCTTTCTTCTCCTTTCTTTTCTCTCTTTGCTTCTGCTCCCTTATTGTCTTCACTTAGTCGAAACACTCCTTAATGAAGTGTCCAAGTTTTTATTCATCTCATGGTCAAAGGATCTCTAAGCATGACCTCATCTTCTTTACTTATGGAAATCCTTCTTAGTACATCATCATGGCCTTTCATTTAATGCTTTCCTTGTATATGATTGACTCGTGCTCCTCTTCCTTCTTGTTCCAGCCAAAGTTTCACTCAAGGGGAAGAGTTATGTTGCTTGAGATTTTATGATTTAATTGGCTTAAGACAAGTGGCAAGATCTCCTCAAGTTTTAGGATTCATTTCCCCTTTCTTTTGGCTTACTCAAAGGTTCATTAAATTCATCTTAGGTGGCAAAATTTCCAGCCCTTCCTTCCCTCCTTGCTTGGCTGAAATACATGTTTAGGGTGGGGATGTTTTTGCCTCAAAGCCATGTGACAAAAATGCTTGCTTATGGAGCACTCATGCAATAAATGTTAACTAACTTGTAGGACTCACCAAAATCTTGCTTATTGTTCATCTCATGATGGTTAATCTTTGTTACTATTATACTGCCATTACATCATATGACTCTCCTTCTTTTCTCTTGGATTTGGGCTCCATTTTCTCCCTTGGGCTAGGTCTCCCTTTCCTTCCTTTCTTGCTTAGGCCAAAATCTCCACCCAAGAGTGGAGGGCTTGTCTCAACTTCACATGGTCTAGCCTATTGGCCCATCCTCTTTATCTTAGTCCAAGCCTATGTCATGACTCTTTATTAGGTTATCCATGTGATTTTCCAATAACTCATTTAGGTGAAAAAATCCTAGTTGAAGTGCCCATAAGTTGATATTATAGGTGGAGTGTAACATCCCAAATTTCTTTTCTTTTATTTCTAGATGTACATAAATATTTAAGGAAATAAAACTTATTAAACAATTCTTTTTTATATCTAAGAAAATATAAGCCATAGAAATTCTTCACCTTATGTATATGCTTAGAAAATATTTCTAACATTAATAGAATAGGTAAAGAGAGAAACCTAATAGAAAAAAAATTAGAAATAACATCCTAAAGAGAGGCAAAATTCTTGGGTAAGGAAGATAAAAAAAATTTAAAGTAAGTACAGATCTTAAAAGTTCAAGAAGATTGAATTCGGTTAATTTTTCCTAATTCAAGAGATAGAGTTACTAAGTTTAACATCTCCACCATACATTAGGCCTTCACCTATGGACACTCCATAGAGTTTGTTCTTCCACTTCACATGAGTTTCTAGCAAGCCAATTGGATAGCCCAAACAAGAGATATAGCGTAGATTTGGATTAGGATATAGAAGTTGGACCAATGGCCCAAAAATCATTAAAATGTGACCAAGCCCTCCATGAGATGTAGAATTTCAGCCAAAGTAAAGAAAATAGACAAGAAAGAGCCCAAATCCAAGAGGAAAAAAAATAAAATAAAATAAATCATGTGTTGAAATAATAGTAATAATAAAGATTAGGTCATATGGCATTAAGACAAAAATTCAGCAAGTGGTGTGATAATATCTATATCCTACACTCATAATTTTAGCAAGTAGTATAATAATACATGACATTAGGACAAAACATCTATATCCTACACTTATAATTTTAACAAGTGATATAATAATACATGGAATTAGGACAAAACATTCCTATCCTACGCAAATAATTTTAGCCAAGCAAGGGAGATTCAAGGGCTAGAAACTTGCCACTTAGAAAGGCAAACCTATCATACTTGTGTGAGATAAAAGAAAAAGAAAATGAAATCCTAAATCAAAGAAACCTTCTCCCTTATCTTAAGAACATTTTATCATGGTTTTTAAAATATAAATTGTAACAACCTTTTTTTTTCTTTATTATTATACAATATTGAGTTCACATACACGTCATTAATCAAAACGTACATGCAACATATCAAACACATAGATATTTACATCTTGTTTATTTTGGTTGACCAATTCCGGATATACAGGTGCGGGTGGTTGCACCTTCACCGGGATCTGAACCAACTCGACCACAAACATCTTATTTGATTCTGAGATCTGCCCAACATAAAGTAACTTGATCCAATGTGCACTAAAAGCCAGAGCCATAGAAAAAGTTGCATAACTAATTTTTTGAACATGATATGAAAATATAGTGAGAATTAAATCCCAATAAGTTCAACAATAAATCATCATCAATATAGCTCATCATGTCATGTTCAGCTGTATAAACTACAGAAAATATCTTTGGTTACATGAATGCATTATATCTATGCACATAAGAATCATATAGTAATGATATGTATAACAGAATTTACTATTTTCATAATATCATATGATGGCCATCAACTTATTCTCATTTCAAGCAACCCCGGTTAGGGTGAGTATCCTCTACTCTCCGGTACGGGCTTTTCTTGCTCCGTCCAACAGGGCACACTTTCTCTTTCTTTTCTCATAATCATAATCATAACCGTTGGTAGGGCGTCCCCTACGGGTGCACCACACGGATTTCCATGTGACCGTGCTCATTTCTTTTCTTTTCACAATGATAGCAAAAAATATGCTTTCAATAACAAGTATGTTCATCAAAATATAACTATTACCATAAATCATTGGTAATCATACCATGAACATAACCATTTCAAATATCACTTTATAAAATATTTCCATGTCAGAATTTCACACTAAAGATGGTAAGAAGTTCATACAATGGCTATGGCTATGGCAGATACTAGTCATTTATTATTTTCATTTATAAGATTCGTCTTCTTTTTTAAATATTAATTTTATTTCTTTATTTTCTTGATGCAGGTTTTCATCATATCTAACCTTCTCTTTATGCTTGGCCTTTAGTCATTTTCTTCTTATTTATATCATTTCCAACACATGTTCTTACAAATTTATAGAGCATTGTTCTCCTATTTGATTTCTACTATTACCCTATAGTTAAAGAGGTTCATCTAGGATAGAAAAATGTTGAAAATAGGCTTCACCATCTTTCAACACGGTCTGGCCAAGTTCCAGGACACGGCCATGCTTTAAAATTCAAATGTACTAAAAAATAGCCCCGAACACGACTAACCCGTGCTTGAAGCACCCAGAACACGGCCTGGCCGTGTTCTGTGACCTTTGCCACTAATTAGAGCACAACTCCCTCATTTTAACTCCGATTGAGGTGATCTTGATGTTTATAGAAAGCTAAGACAATTATCTAAAACTATTATGTTACTTATATCAGCCAAATAGTAATAAATATTGGTGTTATTACTCCCTTAAATTCAATATTATTTCTTCTCGGGTAGGTTCTAACCTTTACTTACTAATCTGACTATATCTCCCACATAAGAATTCTAAATTAAGTGATTCTAGTGGCTAAACATCCGTGACACATAAATATATAATTCATTTGTTAACCATTTATTTTAATTCCTTATAGAATTTTCCCAGAAATTAAAACACCGAAGCTATCCTAACATATTCTTCCCTGATTAACCATTTTCTGACCTTTGTTTAATAATCGAAACATATCTACCTCATATGAACTATAAATTGAATGATTCCAGTGGCTAAACATCTGTGACACATATATCTATAATTCATATGTTAACCATTTATTTTAATTCCATATAGATAATTCCCAGAAATTAAAATACAGAAGATATCCTAACATATTCTTCCTTGATAAACCATTTTCTAACCTTTGACTACTAATCAGACCATATCTACCTCATATGGACTCCAAATTGAATGATTTCAGTGGCTATAAATCCATGACACATATATCTTTAATTCTTATGTTAACCATTTATTTTAATTCCCTATAGATAATTCCCATAAATTAAAACACAGAAGCTAAAAAGTTTGCCACCCATAGCCATACCTATGCAGAACTTTCTATACCAGTCTAAGTATTCAAACATACATCACATGCAAGATCAATATGTAACATGATATAGCAATATCATGACCAATCATCAAAGTTCTAAGATCAAAATCTCATATAAATATTATAAGTTTCAAAACTTTTCTTCAAAAAGAAATATTGTTAAACTTACCTTGAGTACTTAGCCTTCTAAACTTCTCCTTCTTCTTCCTTCCTTTCTTCTCCTCTCTTTCTCTTCTTTCCTCACTCTATCTTGCTTCTATTTCTCTATCTTCCTCACTTGGACGAAATTAAAATGTTGTAGGGGGTGGGTTTTGCTTAAATAGACCACCAAATAATACATCTTTCATGATCATGGGTCTACCTTATCACAATTAGGATACACTTTGTTAAATTTTTGGAAAACAAACAACTTATGTTCTTGTCTTCCTCTTCCTTAGTCAAGATATGCATAGGAAAAGGAGATTTGTATTTTGAAAATTATGATGATATGTTCTTAAGATAAGGGACAAGGTCCCTTTGATTTAGGGATTCATTTTCATTTTCTTTTGTCTTACACAAGTATGATAGGTTTGCCTTTTTAGGTGGCAAATTTCTAGCCCTTGAATCTCCATTATTTGGTTGATATTATTTGTGTGGGATAGGAATGTTTTGTCCTAATGCCATGTATTATCATGCCACTTGCTAAAATTATGAGTGTAGGATATAGATGCTTTTGTCCTAAAGCCTTGTATTATCATGCCACTTGCCAAAATTATGAATGTAGAATCACACCACTTGCTAAATTTTTGTCTTAATGCCATGTAACCTAATCTTTATTATTATTACATTATTATATCATCACCTATTTTATTTTATTTTATTTTTCCTCTTGGATTTGGGCTTATTCCTACCCATTATGGGCTTATTCCTACCCATTTTCTTTGCTTTGGATAAATTTCTACCTTTCTTGGAGGGCTTGGTCACATTTTCATAATTTTTGGGCTATTGGTCCAATTACTATATCCTAGTCCAGGTCTATGTTTTATTTCTTGCTTAGGTTATCCAATGGGCTTGCTAGAAACTTATGTGAAGTGGAAAAACTCTATATGAAGTGTCCATAGGTAAAAGCCCAATGTATAGGTAAAGATTTTAAACTTAGTAACTCTAGTTCTTGAATTAGGAAAAATTACCATAATCCAATGTTCTTGAAATTTTAAGACCTTTACTTCACAAAAATTTATCTTCCTTACCTAAGAATTTCACCTTTCTTTAGCATGTTTATTTCTAATATTTCCTCTTAGGTTTTCTTTCTTTACCTATTCCATTAATATTAGAACATTTCTATGCATATATGTAAGGTGAAGAAATTCTAAAGAAAATATCTAAAAATTACGGGATGTTACACAAATTCTCTTTTGCTATGCATATCTTACCTAAGGGAGAGGAAGACAAGAACATGAGTTGTCTTTCCTCAAAAAGCAACCAAATGCATCCTAATTGTAATAAGGTAGACCCATGATTATGAAAGAAGAACCACTTGATAGTTTATTTAAGCAAGAACCACTCTTATAACATTAAAATTTTGTCCAAGTGAGGGAGAGGAAAAATAGAAGCAAGGTAGAGTGAGGAAAGGAGAGAAAGAAAGGAAGAAGAAAGAGAAGCCTAAAGGACAAAGTACTGAAGGTAAGTTAGCTTAATCTCCACTTGAATCCATCTTTTATCTTCATCCTTGGGGTTTAAAACTCACCCTCCTTCTCTTATTCAAGTTTTTGGAAAAGCTAAGGGAAGGGAGGAATCTTGTCACTTTCTTCAAGAGGAAACAAGAAAAAGAATTCACTAAGTAAGCTAGGGAGATCATTAGGTAGGTTTAACAATACATTATTTTAGAAAAGCTTTGAAATTAGAAACATTTATATGGGATTTTGATCCTAGAACTTTGATGAAATTTACTATATTTGTTACCTGGATGATTGGCCATGGATGTTGCTATATCATGTTACATGTTGATCTTGCAAGTGATGTATGTTTGAATATTTAGGTTGGTGTGAAAAGTTCTGCATAGGCATGGCTATGGGTGGCAAAATTTTATAATTTTTATGCTACTATTTTGTATATTTAAATGCAGTGAAAAATTGATGGAATATGATTAGATTTAAATTAGGAAGAAAATGGAAGTGGACATAATAAAATGATGAACTAAAACCTTAGAAAATGTTGGTTAGGAAACTGGATTTCCTAGTAACCAGGGAAGCTTCTATTTTTCAAATTTTGGGAAGACTCGGTTAAGAATTAAAAGAAATAGTTAACATGAAAACTATAGATATATGTCTCATGAAATTTTATCTACTAGAATCACTCAATTCGGAGTTCATATGAGGTAGATATGGTCAGATTAGTAAGTAGTGGTCATAAATTGGTTAACCAGGGAAGAATCTGTTAGAAAAGCTTCTGTGTTTGAATTTTTGGGAATATTTGGTAGGGACTTAAAATAAATGGTTAATATGAAAAATATAGATATATGTCTCACAGAAAGTTAGCCACTGCAATTTGGAGTTCATATGAGGGAGATATTATCATATTAGTAAGTATAGGTCAGAACCTACCCGAGAAGAAATAACGTTTAAATTAAGGGAGTAATATCACCAAGATTCATTAATATTTCACTAAAATGTTCAACATAATAGCTTTAGATAATTTTTTATCTTTAAATGGACACCAAGATCATCTAATTCAGAGTTAAAATAAGAGATTTATACTTTGATTAGTGAGAGAATATCAGGCAGGACGAAAACCTGTAATAGGGAATAACACAACATAGAGCATGGCCGTGTTCCAAGGCACGGCCAGGCCGAGTTCGATGCTGGAAATGGTATTTTGAAACCTAAAGTATGGTTTTTTTATAGGAAATGGTCAAGCCATGTGTAAAATCCCTAATTTCATTTCTTTTATTGATAAAAGAATATTTAATTAAGGAAATAAAATTTATTAGACAATATTTTAGATATCTAAGAAAATATAATCCTTAGAAATTCTTCACCTTATGTATATGCATAGAAAATGTTTCTAACATTAAGAGAACAAATAAAGAGGGAAAACCTAATAGGAAAAACAATTAGAAATAACATACTAAAGAGATGCAAAATTCCTAGATAAGGAAGATAAATTTTTAGAAACAAGTAAAGGTCATAAAATTTCAAGAACATTGGATTAGGGTAATTTTTTCTAATTCAAGAACTAGAGTTACTAAGTTTAAAATCTTTACCCATACATTGGGCTTTTACCTATGGACACTTCATATAGAGTTTTTCCACTTCACATAAGTTTCTAGCAAGCCCATTGGATAACCTAAGCAAGAAATAAAACATAGACTTGGACTAGGATATAGTAATTGGACCAATAGCCCAAAAATAATGAAAATGTGACCAAGCCCTCCAAGAAAGGTAGAATTTTATCCAAAGCAAAAAAAATGGGTAGGAATCAGCCCATAATGGGTAGGAATAAGCCCAAATCCAAGAGGAAAAATAAAATAAAATAAATTAGGTGATGATATAATAATGTAATAATAATAAAGATTAGGTTACATGGCATTAAGACAAAAATTTAGCAAGTGGTGTGATTCTACATTCATAATTTTGGCAAGTGGTATGATAATACATGGCATTAGGACAAAACATTCCTATCCCACACAAATAATACCAACCAAATAATGGAGATTCAAGGGCTAGAAATTTGCCACCTAAAAAGGAAAACCTATCATACTTGTTTAAGACAAAAGAAAATGGAAATGAATCCCTAAATCAAAAGGACCTTGTCCCATATCTTAAGAACATATTAACATAATTTTCAAAATACAAATCTCATTTTCCTATGCATATCTTGATTAAGGAAGAGGAAGACAAGAACATAAGTTGTTTGTTTTCCAAAAATTCAACCAAGTGTAATCTAATTGTGATAAGGTAGACCCATGATCATGAAAGATGAATTATTTGGTGGTCTATATAAGAGAACCCACCCTTAAAACATTATAATTTCGTCCAAGTGAGGGAGATGAAAAATAGAAGCAAGATAGAGTGAGGAAAGGAGAGGAAGGAAGGAAGAAAGAGGAAGGAGAAGTCTAGGGGACTAAGTGCTCCAGGTAAGTTTAAAAATATTTCTTTTTGAAGAAAACTTTTGAAACTTATAATATTTATATGAGATTTTGATCTTATAACTTTGATGATTGGTCATGATGTTGCTATATCATGTTATATATTGATCTTGCATGTGATGTATGTTTGAATACTTAGACTAGTATAGAAAGTTCTGCATAGGTATGGCTATGGGTGGCAAACTTTTTAGCTTCTGTGTTTTAATATCTGGGAATTATCTGTAGGGAATTAAAATAAATGGTTAACATAAGAATTAATGATATATGTGTCACGGAATTTTAGCCACTGGAATCATTCAATTTTGAGTCCATATGAGGTAGATATGGTCCGATTAGTAAGCAAAGGTCAGAAAATGGTTCATCAGGGAAGAATATGTTAGGATAGCTTTTGTGTTTTAATTTCTAGGAATTATCTATATGGAATTAAAATAAATGGTTAACATAAGAATTAAATATATATGTGTCACAGAATTTTAGCCACTGGAATCATTCAATTTGGATTCCATATGAGGTAGATATGGTCCGATTAGTAAGCAAAGGTCAGAAAATGGTTCATTAGGGAAGAATATGTTAGGATAGCTTCTGTGTTTTAATTTTTGGGAATTATCTATAGGGAATTAAAATAACTGGTTAACATAAGCATTAAAGATAAATGTGTCACGGATTTTAAGCCACTAGAATCATTCAATTTGGAGTCCATATGAGGTAGTTATGGTCCGATTAGTAGTCAAAGGTCAAAAATTGGTTCATCAGGGAAGAATATGTTCGGATAGCTTTTGTATTTTAATTTATGGGAATTATCAGTATGGAATTAGAATACATGGTTAACATAAGAATTATAGCTATGTGTGTCACGGATTTTTAGCCATTGAAATCATTCAATTTGGAGTCCATATGAGGAAGATATGAGCTTATTAGTAGTCAAAGGTCAGAAAATGATTCATCAGGGAAGAATATGTTAGGATAGCTTCTGTATTTTAATTTTTGGGAATTATCTGTATGGAATTAAAATAAATGGTTAACATAATAATTATAGATATGTGTGTCACCGATTTTTTGCCACTGGAATCACTCAAGTTAGAGTCCATATGAGGTAGATATGGTCCAAGTAGTAGGTAGAGTTCAGAACCTATCCCAGAAGAAATAACCTGTACATTGAGGGAGTAATATCACCTTGATTTCTTACTCTTTCGCTACAATATTCAACATAATAGTTTTAGATAATTGTTTTATCTTGAAATTGACACCAAGATCACCTACATCGGAGTTCAATTGAGGGAGTTATGCTCTGATTAGTAAGAGAAGGTTAGATATGATGAAAACCTGCATCAATAAAATAAGGAAATAAAATTAATATTTAAAAAGGAAGACGAATCTTATAAATGACTAGTATATGCCATAGCCATTGCCATTGTATGAACTTCTTACCATCTTAAGTGTAAAATTCTAACATGGAAATATTTTATAAAGTGATATTTGAAATGGTTATGTTCATGGCATGATTACCAATGATTTATGGTAATAGTTATATTTTGATGAACATATTTGTTATTAAAAGCATATTTTTTGCTATCATTGTGAAAAGAAAAGAAATGAGCACAGTCACATGGCAATCCGTGTGGTGCACCAGTAGGGGACGCCCTACCAACGGTTATGATTATGATTATGAGAATAGAAAGAGAAAGTGTGCCATGTCGGACGAAGCGAGAAAAGGCCGTATCGGAGAGTAGAGGATACTCACCCTGACTGGGGTAGCTTGAAATGAGAATAAGTTGATGGACATCATATGATATTCTAAAAATAGTTAATCATGTCATACATATCATTACTGTATGATTCTTATGTGCATAGATATAATGCATTCATGTGACCAAAGTTATTTTTGTAGTTTATACAGCTGAACATGACGTGATGAGCTATATTGATGATGATTTATTGTTGAACTTACTAGGATTTAATTCTCACTATATTTCCATATCATGTTTTAGAAAATTAGTTATGCAGATTTTTCTATAGCTCTGGCTTTTAGTGCACGTTGGATCGAGTACTTTATGTTGGACAGATCCCAGAAGCAAATAAAATATTTATGGTCGAGTTGGCTTAGATCCTGGTGAAGGTGCAACCACCCGCACCTGTATCTCCAGAATTGGTCAATCAGAATAAATAAGATGTAGATTTTTATGTGTTTGATATGTTGTACATATGTTTTGATTAATGACATGTATGTAAACTCTATATTGTTTAAATTAAATAAATGTTATATTGAGTTAAGTTGTAACGAGGTAATAACTTCATGATATTTAAAACAAAACAAAAAATTTGATTCTTAAATGGAGTTGTTACATAATTGGTATCAGAGCAGGTCGATCCTAAATGGCCAGTAGGTGGATGGTTATCTGAATCGATCTTATAGAGTCTTGAGTATGTTTGTAGTTGTGCTATGTAGGGATTAGTGAATTCATATAGGTAAGAAATTACTAGTGTTTCCTACCTACATGTCGAGGTGGTGTTATGACTGCTGTTAAATATTTTTGAACTAACTGTTGGGCTTGATCACCTCAATAGCAGCATAACTTTATTTTTGCCACAGTAGAAAATGGCACCATCAAGGAGGAATCCGACAAACAATGTGGAGGAAACCCTACACAACTTGGCCACGGCAATTCGAGACCAAGTCATGACCACCAACCAAGTTTTACAATATCTCCAGAATGCTAATAACCCAAATGGTGAGAATGATGCTAACAACCGGATGGCTGGAAAAGATAATGGCATATCCAAGTTCCTGAGGACTAGACCACCTTGTTTCCAAGGTGGCTATGACCCAACGGTAGCCGAAAGGTGAATAAGGGAATTAGAGAAAATCTTTGAAGTGATGGGCTGTACTGAAGAGCAGCAAGTTATTTTTGCTGCATATATGTTAAAGGATGAAGCAGAATACTGGTGACGTGGAGCTAGAGAACTTTTAGCTCATCAGGGAAGACAGATCACCTGGTAAGTGTTCAAGGACATTTTTTTTGAAAAGTACTTTCCAAGTACTGTACGAGCAGAGAAAGAGATCGAATTCCTCCAACTCAGGCAAGGCAGCATGACCGTGGACCAGTATATCGCAAGGTTCGAGGAGCTGTCTAAGTTCTCTTATCTGCGATATAACCTAGATGAAGCATGGAAGGCGGTTAAGTTTGAAGTGGGACTAAACCCAGAGATAAAGAATGCTGTTATAGCTATGGAGATCAGGGAGTTTGTACCTCTGATAAATAAATGCAGACTCCTGGAAAAGAGTTTAAAGGCAGTAGAGGATGAGAAGCAAAGGCGAAACCTATGGAAGAGGAAGAAAAATTTTTCCAACCCTGGAAAGAACATGAGAAGAAGTGGATATGGAGCTGGAAAGAGGCCATTGACTGCGGGTCCTAGACCTTTTCAACAAGACCTCACCCCAGTCAAGTGCTCTAAGTGCGGACGCATGCATGGTAACCGGCCATGCTACATGGGACAAGATGTCTGCTTCAATTACGGATAGAAGGGACATTTTGCGAGAAACTGCCCACAGAATGTGGGAAAGCAGCTACAACAGAGGCCTCAGGTGAAAGGAATGGTTTTGAAAATTATGATAATATGTTCTTAAGATATGGGACAAGGTCCTTTTGATTTAGGGATTTATTTACTTTTTCTTTTGTCTTAATCAATTATGATAGGTTTGCCTTTTTAAGTGGCAAATTTTTAGCCCTTCAATCTCCATTATTTAGTTGAAATTATTTGTGTGGAATAGAAATGTTTTGTCCTAATGCTATGTATTATCATACCACTTGCTAAAATTATGAGTGTAGGATATAGATGTTTTGTCCTAAAGCCTTGTATTATCATACCACTTGCTAAATTTTTGTCTTAATGTCATTTCACCTCATCTTGATTACACCATTATATTATCACTTTATTTTTATTTTTATTTTTCCTATTGGATTTTGGCTCACTCTTGTCAATTTTCTTTACTTTGGTTAAAATTCTACATTTCATAATGGGCTTGGTCACATTTTCATGATTTTTGGGCTACCGGTCCAATTTCTATATCCTAGTCCAAGTCTATGTTTTATTTCTAATCTTTCCTCTTAGGTTTTCTCTCTTTACCTATTCCATTAATGTTAGAACATTTCTATGCATACATGTAAGTTGAAGAATTTCTAAGGATTATATTTCCTTAGGTATCTAAAAATTGTCTAATAAATTTTATTTCCTTAAATATTTATGTATGTTTATCCATAAAGGAAACGAAATTAGGGATGTTACTTTGAATACTTTTGTACTTACATGAAACGAAATTAGGGATGTTACACCTTCTACCCACCTCCATTCACCCTACATTCTATGTTTCTCTAGTTAAACATTATCTCAACCCCAATGTTTAACCATCCACCCCTTAATTAGCCATAACTACTTGTGACATTTAAAGCCATTTTACAAAGCATTGTCATTAAGAGGATCATTAAGAGAAAAAATAGGGTTATCATTCAAATTATTGTAAAATGGCATCAACTACCTGAGGATAAAGCTTCTTGGATGCTTTAGGCTAACTTTCAAAACCAATTTCATAATTTTGACCCTTGTGGGCAAGGGCCTCAGTGGAGGAAGTACTAATATGGTCTAAATGCCCCCATAATGGCCTATAACCAGATACAAGATGGAATTTGGTAGTTTCTGAACCTTACTAAGCTAGCAACCCAAGACAATCAATTTTGTTAAGTAAAATCCAGTTTAAAATTTTCCTAATAACTCAAATGGCCCATATTAGCAAGTTAAGTCAACTATTTAAAATGGTTATTGTTAACATATCCCTTTATTTCTATTTACTATTTCTTGTTATTTTCTATAATTCCTTGTAATTCATTTCCTTTCTACTAGAATTGTTCACATGAACTTTGAGTTAGTTAGGAGGTTTTAATAGCCTAAGGGAGAAATATAAGGAGTTGTATCTAAGATTATATTGAAGTTTTTGATCACTGTAATTATAAGTTCATTGCTGAATATAATTCCTCTAAACTCCCAACTTTATAGGTTGTGTATTTTATTAGATTTTTAGCTCTATAATAACTATATTACAAAGTTCAAGGTCACAATTACATGTAAAGCATCTATAAAGACACACTGACGAAGATGGAGCCTTCAATAAAAATTTGAAAGGTATGTTGTTGCAATGGCTTTAGAACTATGCTCAACTTGTAACAACTCCATTTTTTTTCTTTTTTTCTTTATATTTCTTTAAACACTAATTAATTCATTACTAACTATTCACTAATCCATTCATTTTATGATAACTAATCTCTTAATTTAAGAAAACATAAATTGAGATCAAAGGAGCATATCTATTATTAATATTAATATTGTCGTTAGTTCATATCATATCACAATGTCCTAGGTGTTACTTGTAGTAAAAAAGGAGGAGGACACCTAACAATATGCCAAAAGAATGATCAGCATTAGGGAATGGTTAGTCAAAAATACCCATGTACAAAACCATACATATATCTACGCACCAATCATCTATATTAGCCTTGTCTAAGGACATTGGTGCAAGTAGTGGCCCCTCCACCAAAACTTCAGCTATCTCAATTATTGACACATCGTTAATCACAAGGATTTGCCCAAAATAGGGTATCTCTATCCAACGTACACTAAAAATCAAAGTCATCGAAAATAGATGCTTATTATCACTGCTTATCTAGAAATGACATGGAATTACATTAAGATATAATAATCTCAATAGGCTCAACAATAAATCATAATTTCACATACATAGCTCATCATGTCATGTTCAGTTGTATAAGCAACAAAATTTCTCAGGCCACAGTAATGCACCATATCTATGCATAAGGAAATCAAGCAATCATGGCAATTATGGCATGAATAATCTTTTCAAAATATCATGGCATTTCAAAATCACACCTTTATCATATACTGGCTATTAAATGTTCCTATCAAAACTTTTCTACCCCAGTCAATGTGAGCAAGCTTTTCTCACTCTATTCGTTCTGAATGTGCTTCTCTCACTTCATCCAAACATAGCACAATTCTCTTTCTTTTCTCATCATAGCCATGAATAGGGCATCCCATATCTAGTATACCGAACATGAAAAGCCATGTGACCATTTTCTTTTCTTTTCTTTTCTTTTTCCTTCCACATTAATAGCCAAGATATGATGTCATCAACAAAATATGGCCACATGCCATAAATTACACTTTAAAAAATAATCATTTGAAATATTATTCCTAAAAATCATGCCAAAATAGTATGCATATAATGATAAATAATTCATGCAAAGGCAATGGCTAGGGCATAAATTAAGATTTACCAATAAAGTTATATTTTCCAAAAGTCCTTTATTTTAACTCATAAAGGAATTATTTCACCTTTGTAATTCTTCTTCTTTCTTAATATCATTTTATTTATTTTTTTTCTTCTATTTTTAGCCTTTCGTCGATCTTCCTATAAAACTAATCCCACTTAAATTATTTTTTTTCAACATATGCTCTTAAACACTTATTTTCCATAGTCCTCTACATATCACCCTTCTTATTATACTTGATTTTCCTCGGAGACATCCTTATACTTTTTTATCAACCCGTTTTTTACTATCAAAGCATTTTGGTTACCATAAGTCTATACATGTTGTTACTGTTTAGGTTATATCTCTCTCATTTGGACTCCCATTTAGGTGATTTTAAAGCCTATGGAAAGCTAAGATAGAATTATACAACCCTTATGTTAATAATTTTGGAAAATTCCTAAAGAATCTAGGTGTTATAGCATCCTTAATGTTACTGTTACTACACCACGAGTTAGTTCTAACCTTTCCTTACTAATTTGGCCATATCTCCAACATATCGACTCCAAATTGGGTGATTCCAACGGCCATAGGACCATAAGACATAGAAAAATAAGTTTTATGTTAACTATTTCTTTGAATTAAATATGTATTTTTCCCATAAATTCGAAAACAGGAAGGTTTCCTACACTGTCCAAGTTTCTAACTTCTTACTACTTTAATTTTTCTTATTTATTCTTATCACTATACCTAGGCATATTTGGTCTCCAAAATTTCCAGTTATTCATGCCTTAACTCCTAGATTACTCCTCTAAAAATTTTTAGTTGCATTCATCTTACAAATATCTATCATAACATATTCCATCATCCACTTCTTCCAAAAACCAAAATTTATTAACAATAATATCAAGAATGTTCCCAACACTGAAACTTCCAAGGGTTATCCCTAGATTTCAAGAATTTACTTATTCTAGCAATAACCTTATTCCATTAAATATACCATAGCCAATTCAATTAAAAGAAGACATTATAATAGCCCTAAAAATTTTCCAACCATAGCCATTCATGCAAAAATTCAAGACCACCCTAAGCAAGCATAAAACCATCACTTGCAATATTCACAAATAGTAAGATATAGACATCAATGGCCAATCATCAAGAGTATCAATTGTACAAATTTATCAAACTCCTAGGGTTAAAACCTCATTTAATGTTACATATTTTCAAAATTTTCTTCAAAGGAAATATTGTTAAACCTACCTATAGCACTTTTTAAGCTTACTTAGCTAGTCTTTCCTTCTTGCTATCTCCTTGGAAGTTGCAAGAATTTTCCCTTCTACTTGATGTTCCAGTAGCATATTTAAGAGTAAAAGAGTGAGTTCTAAGCCCTAGAGATGAAGAGAAAGAAGAGGTTTAGGTGATGGTCAACTACATTACCTTGTGCTTTTCGATTCTTCTACACTTCCTTTTCCTCTTCCTCCTTTCCTTCTCCTTCATTTTCTCATCTTTGCTCCTACTTCCCCTTGACCGAAATGATTTCCAATATGGTGGCCAGTATGTCATGCCCCACTTTTAAGGGCACGTGAAACACATACTTTATGGATAGATCTTTATTATAATAGGTATAATACAAGCGTTCATTTTGGAAACAAGTACAAATAAATTCTCTCATGTAAACACAATATACAGACCAAGTTTATAAATATAAGAGTAACAACCGAAGCAAGGATGCTGCCTGTGACGTTTAGAGCATACTCTAAAGTACAAGTACATTATAAATAAAAATCTACAAGCTCTGGAAACAAAATGGGCTCACCAGAGAATATGTCGTCTAACTAATCACCTATCTTAAGGAAAATGACCAAACTCTATTTTTTTATATGAAAAAAAATATAGATATCGTGTAATGAGTTTGACAACTCAATTAGTAGATAATATCTCATATGACGTCTTAGGTCAATATATGGATGCACTCATATTTTAAAATTTGTCACATAGAAAATACAATTCGAAAGTACATCCATATAGGACTCACATTTCAAATATTCTCAAAATAAAGGATATTTAGATATCCAAAACCATATACTATACTGTATGATCACTAACTAAATGTTGTTATGCATCAAAATATTTCACATGAAAATATTAGGATAATCCCATATCAAAACCACCATATCAGAGTTCAAGCCCTTCCCTACTTTGGTGCTGTAGGATTTGTCTAAACTCAGCATCCCAGCTAAAGTTTGCCCTACCACCATTCAACAGGACACGTGAAGGGACTCTAATATGGGCATTTCCCAAGTACACAGCAAGGGAGGGCAAATCACATATCATATAATCAGCATATCGCCCGGATGAGAGGCATCCCACTCTCCTTCACATATCATATCCCGTGTGTTGGCCATCACATGAGGCTAGCACCACCCCTGCTAGCTGAGGTGTCAAGGTGCACCAAGGCTAACATCACCTGTTATTAGCAAACAGTTTTTTTCAATATGATTCCTCCACAGAAATCATTATTTACATATATGCCATATCATTCAAAATAGAGGTTTCAATATAAATTCAAAATTTTCAATCTCTGTACAATTCCTCTATTAGAAACTTCACAATCAGGATAATCATAAATACATGCCCTTTCTAAGGTAATCTTATAGCTTTACATATCAATGCCACGTGCACAATATATTTTCTTTACCATATGATGAGAAATACATTTAAAATCACATATTCAATTATTTCAAAAATCTATTTTGAAAACCATACTCTTCTTGACCTATATGCCAAATTATAAACAAATAAGGTAAATTAATCCATTTTAAAGAAATATAAAAGTATAAATAACTTGTAAACAGAATCAATTATACATTTAAAGTTCAAGAAGATCATAGGGTAAGTCATAGAAAGAATTATGTACTCACAATGTAAGGCTTCAGGTTGGGCAGACCTAAAATACACTTTTTCAATCCAAATTTGATCAGATAGACCTCAAATTCGAGTCCAGAGGGTCCAAAAACCAAGTAAATGACTCGAGAATTATGAAATTTAGCCTCTAGGAGCGTGGTCAACACTAGTCAACTGATGGGTACTATTCACAGTCGGAATCACTATTCATGCCAACAGAAATTACTGTTCACGACACACAAAAAAGTTGTCAGATGTAACATCCCTAATTTCGTTTCTTTTATTAATAAAGGTACATAAATATTTAATTAAGAAAATAAAATTTATTAGACAATTTTTAGATATCTAAGGAAATATAAGACTTAGAAATTCTTCACCTTATGTGTATGCATAGAAAATGTTTCTAACATTAAGGGAATAAGTAAAGAGAAAAAACCTAATAGGAAAAATTAGAAATAACATACTAAAGAGACACGAAAATGTTGGGTAAGAAAGATAAATTTTGGGGAAGTAAGTAAAGGTCTTAAAATTTCAAGAAGATTAGATTGAGGTAATTTTTCCTAATTCAAGAGCTAGAGTTCTTAAGTTTAACATCTCTACCCATATATTGGGCTTTCACCTATGGACACTTCATATAGAGTTTTTCCATTTCACATGAGTTTCTAGCAAGCCAATTGGATACCCCAAGCAAGAAATAAAATATAGACTTGAACTAATATATAATAGTTAGACCGATAGCTTAAAAATCATGAAAATGTGAGGGAGATAATGTCAGATTAGTAAGAAGAGTTTAGAAACTAGTTAACAAAGGAAGAATCTACTAGGTAAGCTTCTGTGTTTGAATTTCTGAGAAACATATGCAGGTAATTAAAAGAAATAATTAACATAAAAAATATAGATTTATGTATCAAGAATTTTTAGCCACTGCGATCAGTCAATTTGGAATCCATATGAGGGAGATATGGTCAGATTAGTAAGTAGAGGTCAGAACTTACCCGAGAAGAAATAACATTGAATTTGAGGGAGTAATAACACCACAATTACATAAGATTTCAAAAAAAGTTCAACATAAGGTTTTTAAAGGCTTGTCTTATCTTTCAATTGACACTAAGATCACCTCAATCAGATTTAAAATGTGGGTGTTATGCTCTGTTTAGTGAGAGAGAAAAATAATATTTAAGAAAGAAGAAGAATCTTATAAATGAAAATAATAAATGACTAGTATATGTCATAGCCATTGCCATTGCATAAACTCCTTACCATCTTAAGTGTGTAATTTTAACATGGAAAAATTTTATAAAGTGGTAATTGAAAATGATTATGTTCATGGCAAGATTGTATTTTACCAATGAATTTTGGTAATGATTATGCTTTGATGATAAATTATGGCATGTGAGTATAATGAACATACTTGTTATTGAAATCATATTTTTGGATATTAATGTGAAAAGAAAAGAAAAGAAAAGAGACGAGCACTGTCACATGGCAGTCCGTGTGGTGCACCAGTAGAGGATGCCCTACTCACAGCTATGATTATGTTAATGAGAAAAGAAAAAGAAAATGTGACATGTCGAACGGAGCAAGAAAAGCTCGTACAAGAATCAAGACATCAATGCTTCATCAAGGACAACAAGGAAAAAGAAAATTATGGTGATATCTTGACATTATTCTCTTTATGTGCTTAATATGAGCCACAATTACAAATATTGTACATCTGTATGTGTGCTGTCATTTTTGAATTTTTCACCCTCAATTTAGCTAATATCCACCAGTCACTCACATAGCTGTTGTAATTATACCCGGCCTATTCGCATGGCTATTATAAATATTCCCTTCTCTGAGTTCTATAAATGCACATATTAGTATCTTTTCCTTCATACTCAAAGTTAGTGTGAGTGCAGTTATGGAGGGAACCGTATTCCATCAGTTTTGAATTATTTGTGTCTTTTTTTGTTCCAGTCTTGAAAAAGATGGAGAGTATGTGAAAATAGCACAAAATCTGGGTATAGTGCTGGCCAAGAGAAAAATTCATTTAGTCTATGGTAGAGATAACCGTGGGTTAATGGGGTGCATTTCTACAGTTGCACATGTAGGAGGATGTCAAGTTTTAGGTATTATTCCTACTACTCTAACTGCATCAAACATCATAGGGAAGACAATTGGTGAAGAATTTAGAGTAGTTTCCATGCATGAGCGCATGGCTAGAATGATGAGCAATGATGAAGCCTTCATTACCTTACCAAGTGTTTTTGGTACTTTAAAAGAGATTTTTCAAATAGTCTCTTAGGCATAACTGAATATGCATCACAAACCAATAAGTTTGTTAAATGTTAACCACTTCTTTGATGGTTTGTTGTCTTTTATTGATCAAGCTATGGAACAAAGGTTTATTTCACACTCAACACGATGAATTCTCATCTCAGATTCAAATGCTAAAAAGTTGATTGATGCATTACAAGCATTTCTTCATGTACCTGATCCAACAATGGCTCAAATATATTGGACTACAGACAACAGCAGAAAGCGTAAATTAGAATTGGATCTTCATATGTAACTATAATAGGATGTGACCATTACTGTACCGCTTTTACTTTCTTAGGGTATACTTGAATACCATCCTTACTAACCACATGCCCTAAGAAAATAACACTACTAAGTCAAAATTTACATTTTGAGAACTTAGCATACAGCTGGTGTTCTCTTAGGGTTTGCAAAGCTATCCTTAAATGTCACTCATACTCCTCTGAACTCCTTGAATATACCAGGATATCATCTATGAATACAATAACAAATTGATCCAAAAAAGGTTTAAATAATCTATTCATCAAATCCATGAATGCAGCTGGGGCATTTGTTAAATCAAATGGCAATACTAAAAGCTCATAGTACCCATAACGAGTCTTGAAAGCAGTTTTCGGAATGTCCTCCTTCCTTATCCCCAATTGATTATGGCTAAATATCAAATCAATTTTTGAAAAATGTAACATCCCTAATTTTGTTTCTTTTATTAATAAACGTACATAAATATTTAATTATTTAATTAAAAAATAAAACTTATTAAATAATTTTTTGATATCTTAAAAAAAATATAAGCTTTATAAATTCTTCACCTTATGTGTATGCATAGAAAATGTTTCTAGCATTAAAGGAATAGGTAAAAAGGAAAAAACCTAATAAGAAAAATTAGAAATAACATCTTAAAGAGAGGCAAAATTCTTGGGTAAGGAAGATAAATTTTTGGAAGTAAGTAAAGGTCTTAAATTTTCAAGAAGATTGGATTAGGGTAATTTTTCCTAATTCAAGAGTTAGAGTTCTTAATTTTAACATCTCCACCTATATACATTGGGCCTTCACTTATGGACACTTCATAGAGTTTGTTTTTTCACTTCACATGAGTTTCTAGCAAGCCATTTGGATAGCCCAAACAAGAGATATAACATAGACTTGGACTAAAATATAGAAGTTGGACAAATAGCTCAAAAATCATGAAAATGTGACCAAGCCCTTCATGAGATGTAGAATTTCAGCCAAAGTAAAGGAAATGAGCAAGAATGAGCCTAAATCCAAGAGAAAAAAAATAAGAACCATGTGATGAAATAGTAGTGTAATAATAATCAAGATTTGGTCACATGGCATTAGGACAAAACATCTATATCTTACACTAATAATTTCAGCAAGCCATGTGATGATATAATAGGTAATAATTCATGGCATTAGGACAAAACATCTCTATCCTACACAAATAATTTTAGCCAAGCAAAGGAGACTCAAGGGCTGGAAATTTGCCACTTAGAAAGTCAAACCTATCATACTTGAGTGAGACAAAAGAAAAAGGAAATGAATCCCTAAATCAAAGACACCTTGTCCCTTGTCTTAAGAACATTTTATCATGATTTTCAAATACAAATCTCCTTTTGCTATGCATATCTTGACTAAGGGGGAAGAAGAAAAAAACATAAGTTGTCTTCCCCCAAAAAACAACCAAGTGCATCCTAATTGTGATAAGGTAAACCTATGATTATGAGAGGTAAACCACTTGATAATTTATTTAAGCAAAACCCACCCTTATAACATTATAATTTTGTCCAAGTGAGGGAGAAAAAAAATAGAAGCAAGGTAGAGTGAGGAAAGGAGAAAAATAGAGGAGAAGAGAGGAAGGAAGAAGAAAGAGAAGTGTAGAAGACTAAGTACTCAAAGTAAGTTACCTTGATCTCCATTTGAATCCATCTTTTTTCTTCATCCTTGGGGTTCAAAACTCACCCTCCTTCTCTTATTAAAGCTGCTAGAAAAGCTAAGGGAAGAGAGGAATTTTGCCACTTCCTTCGAGAGGAAATAAGAAAAAAAATTCACTAAGTGAGCTAGGGAGATCTTTAGGTAGGTTTAACAATATCTCTTTTTGAAGAAAAGTTTTGAAATTTATAACATTTATATGGGATTTTGTTCTTAAATTTTTGATGAAATTTACAATATTTTCTACTTTGATGATTGGCCATAGATGTTGTTATATCATGTTACATGTTGATCTTCTTATTTTCAGCTAATTCTTTTTCTTTGTACCCAAAAGGGTTCTCTTTATCATTGTTCATCAAAATGAGTTCAAAAGCTGAACTGGTAGTCTAAACTCAAGAGGCGCCATCCAAGACATACGCATCAATGTTTAAACATCGCATACCTAAGGATAAGAGTCAAAAGGAAGAAGAGGATGACACTTTATAGAATTTCACAGCAACACTGTGAGTATAAATATGTCTACGGTTACATACCTATACTCAAAGTCCTACTACAAAATCTTTTGCTCCGATAGCCACAGGGAAACCTAATACTCTAATACCAACTTGTCACACCCCTACTTTTAAGGGCACGTGAAATACATACTTTACGGACAGATCTTTACTATAATAGGTATAATACAAGCGTTCATTTTGGAAATAGATACAAATAAGTTCTCTCATGTAAACACAATATACAGACCAAGTTTATAAATATCAGAGTAATAATAGAAGCAAGGATCCTACCTATGGCATTCAAAGTATACTCTAGAGTACAAGTACATTATAAATCAAAATCTACAAACTCTGGAAACAAAATAGGCTCACTAGAGAATATGTTGTCTAGTTGATCACCTATCTGAAAGGAAATGACCAAACTCTGTATCTTTATCTGAAAAAGAAAATGTAGATATCGTGTAATGAGTTTGACAACTCATTGAGCAGATAATATCTCCTATGACCTCTTAGATCAACATATAGATGTACTCATATTTTAAAATTTGTCATATAGAAAATACAGTTTGGAAGTATATCTATATGGGACTCGCATTTCAAATATTCTCAAAACAAATGATATTCATTTATCTAAAACCATATAATGTACTGTATAATCACTAAATAAATATTGTTATGAATCAAAATATTTCACATGAAAACATTAGGAGGATCCCATATCAGAACCACCATATCAAAGTTCAAGCACTTTCGAACTTTGGTAATGTAGGATTTGCCTAAACTCAGCATACCAGCTAAGGTTTTCCCTACCACCATTCAAAAGAACACACGAAGGGACTCTAATATAGGCATTTCTCAAGCACACAACAAGGAAGGGCAAATCACATATCATATAATCGACATCTTGCCTAGATAGGAGGCATCCCGCTCTCCTTCACATATCATATCCCGTGTGTTGGCCGTCACACAAATCTAGCGCCACCCCTACTAGCTGAAGTGTCAAGGTGCACTAGGGCTAATATCACCTGTTGTTAGCAAACAGTATTTTCAATAAGATTCCTCCACAGAAATCATTATTTACACATATGACATATCGTTCAAAATAAATGTTTCAGTATAAATTCAAAATTTTCAGTCTCAGTACAATTCCTCTGTCATAAACTTCTCAATCAGGTTGATTACATATACATGCCCTTTTCTAAAGTAATCTTACAGCTTTACATATTAATGCCACGTGCACAATATATTTCCTTTATCATATGATGAAAAATACATTTAAAATCACATATTTAATGAGTTCAAAAATCTATTTTTAAAATTATACTCTTCTTGAACTATAAGCCAGATTGTAAACAAATCAGGTAATTTAATCAATTTTATAGACATATAAAAGTATAAATAACTTGTAAACAAAATCAATTATATATTTAAAGTTCAAGAAAAGAATAGGGTAAGTCATAGAAAGAATTATCTACTCACAAGATAAGGCTTAAGGTTTGACAGCCCTAAAACGCACTTTTTCAATTCAAATTTGACCAAATAAACCTCAAAATAAAGTCCAGAGTGTCCAAAAACTTAAAAAATGACTCCAGAATCGTGAAATTTAGCTTCTAGGAGCTTGGTTAACACTTATTAACTGATGGGTACTATTTACGGTCGAAAATACTATTCACCAACGAATCACTATTCATGCTGACTGGATTTACTGTTCACGATGCACAAAAAGTTGTCATATGGCTGAAAAATTTTATATCCTAAGGTTTTTCTACCTCTTAAATTCATCTATGGTGTCAAATTTTCAATTTGAAGACTCTAAGTAGGAGTTTTGGAACTTACATTTTTCTAAAATTTTTTACTTTTGATCTATGACGATTTTACGGCCGATTTAAAAAATTGTTTAGCCAAAATTATAGTACTTTTCATCCTGAATCCAATAGTATCTTTAGTTTTATGATTAGAGGTTCAAAGGTACTCCAGATCTAGAGAGAAAAAAATTGAGGAAAAAATACTATTTGCTCTTCACTATTCATTATCACCGTTTACGAAATTTCTTTTTTCTCTTTTTTATAAATGATGGAGGGACCATTATGCAAAAATTTAATTTTTGAGGGAAATCCTTGCAAATTTTATTATTTACATTTTGACCTCTAAACTTTTAGAAAATTATAATTTGACCCCAAAAATATTTATAAGTTTTCATTTTCATCCTTAAAATCTTTCAATTATATCCCTACTACTTTATTTCTTTTAATAATCTATATATAAATGAAAATTATGAAATCTTAGGAGTGTTCACAATGTCTTAAAAAATTTTAAGTTCAATGGTCTCCAATCTTGATGTCACTTTCTTTACTTACAAAGCACTCATTTGGTACATCATCATGGCATGTTATAATTGTTTCTTGTAGGATGACATGCTTCAGTTTTCCCCCTCCATTCCTTGGTCAAATAATACTTCTTAAAAGGGTGATGAAATGCTTAAAATTCATGGGGTCAAATGCTTCCAAACATGTGGTTAATTGCTTTGCTTGTTGATCACTCAATAGGGTATCATTATGGCTTGTTAATTTCTCATATATGGCACCATTCCTTAACAAGAATTTTGGCCCTTCTTCCCCCTCTCTAGCTTGGCTAAAACACACACATGCCATGGGTGGTATATTTGTCTTAAATTCATGTAATCATTTTCTTTACTTATAGAACACTCAAAAATTAATTTTCCTAACTTGTTGGGCACTCCATGGCTTGCTTAGTGTACACTCTACAAGGGGTAATCATTTCTCATCATTGTGGGCTACTATTGCATCATGTGAGCTCCCATTTCCCTCTTAAAATTTTGGATCCCCCTCTCCCTTTCTTGCTTGACCGAAATGCTCCCTAAGTGTGGGATACTATGTGCCTTAAGGTTTTGACCAAATTCTTTGACCTAGTCCTCTTTCATGATGTGTCCCTTTATTGGTCATCCATGTAGCTTGCAATCTACTAATGTGAGGTGACAAAAATATTATATGAGGAGTCCATGGGATAGCAATCTAGGTGGAAGTCAAATAGTATAGAGTGAGGTGTCAATCTTGGAAAATTAGTTCTTGAATCAAGAAAATTTCTTTAATTCAACTTATGGAAATTCCAAAACGTCCATCCAACTCCTAGAAATTATTCTTCTTGTCCAAGAATTCCACCCCTCCTTAGGCCATTATTTCCAAATTTTACCTCCTAGGGTTCTCCTTTTCCCTTTCCTAGTTTTTCTACAAATTCTACGAATTTCTAAGATACACATTTTATTAAATATCTCTCTAGAACTTCTTGGTAAGTCTTTCTTCTTTTCTTTATTCCCTTAACTTAATATTTTACATTCCTTTTAATAATCAAGGAAAAATAGGGATGTTACACAACCAACATTATCTACAACCACCGAAGAACACCATTTTTAAGAAAAGTACGACCCAAAACATAGCTTCCTTAAAGTTAAAAGAAGGAGGTGCTACTCTTGGGATTGGCTAAGTATCCTAGAAGGAAGAGACTTTCTAACCAAATAGTGCAGGTAAAGTATTGGCAATGGGAACAACATAAACATATTAGACGATAGATGGTTAAGCAATGGTCAATTGATCGATAACAACTCATATAGCTCTCTAAAAAGATTTTCTTCTCTTATTGATCATTCAACTAAAGAGTGGAAGAATAAAATCCTTAGAGAAATTATGCCTCCCCACCTTGTAAAAGAAATCAAGGCTATACCTATCCCTAATATCGAGACAGAGGACAAGTTGGTGTGGCCATGGTCTAGCGATGGAAATTACTCTATTAAGAAGGACTATGAAGTTTTAGAAGAGAAAGTTGCAGGAGTTGCTAGAGACAGAGGATTCACTTTTAGATATTTTAATCAGAAGGTATGGGGAAAGATTTTGGGGTCCTTAGCACCACCAAAAATTAAATTTTTTTTGTGTGTGGAGAACTCTAAACAATGCCATCCCTACAAAGCCAAACATTTTAAAGAGAAAAATTACTCAAGACCCCCTCTTCCCTATATGCAATCTCTAAAATGAGTCCCTAGAACACTTGTTCCTAAAGTGCAGCTAGACCATACCTATGTGGTTTAGAGCCAATTTCATGTGCCTGACAACCTTATGGATGGTCTAAATTTGGGGTATTGGATAAAGGAAAAAATTGATCATATGATACATTTAGGGGAAGATCCTATATTTTCTTAATTTTATGGTTCTTATGGAAGGAGAGAAATAAATTCATTGTCGAGCAATAGAACATCAATCCTTTCAAAGTCATTCTAAAGGCCTAAATGTTGCTCAATAACCTACCAGCTAATCAAAACCACCACCAGCAAATGACTGTAAACCAGAGTAGAGAAGTAAATACTAAGGGACGGATCCAATAAATGGAATCAACCCCTTAAACGATGGATCAAATTTAATATAGATGTGTAGCATACGAAAGCTCAAGCCTTGAAGGTTACCTGGATATCTTGGTGAGAGATCATAACAATGTTGGTCTACATCTATCATAAAATGCCCAAAATTAAATAATTACCTTACTCTTATTAAAAAAATTAATGTAGTAGCGAGAATAAGGATCAATCCCACAGAGAATGATAGTTGATGTTTTATAATTTTATGAATATAAAAAGGGGGATTTGACAAATGAGAACAAAAAGTAAATAATAAAAATAAATAAAAAGAGCAAGAAAAGACTTAATGAATAAGATAAGCATTGGCCAAAGTCAACTTCCACTGATCATCAATATAAGTTATTCAATTTAGTTGAGATATTCATTGTCAAAGTTCAATCCAATCTTTCCTTAAGTTTAGTTAATTTTCAACAAGCAATCCAATTAACCCTAATTATCTAATTAATTCCTTTCATAAGCATCTAGAAATAACTTTAATAATTGAAATACATTCTAGAAATACCAATGAAGCTAGATAATCCAAACTCAGGTGGTCGTATTTAACCTAGATGATTACCCTCCCTGAGAATTAATAATTCCTAATAGCAGTAAACTTACTAACCCCAAGTTGCTTCTTAAACTAGAGGGACAAAACAATTATGAATTTGGCTTATAGTTCAGCTTTAGTTTAACTTAATCAATTACGGACAGATCCTTTCTAAAAATTGAAACAAGAGAAATAACATAAATATGTACATAAGGGTGAATCAATACTTAATCAAATTGAACCTTCAAATAAAACACAAATTCTAATTTCACAATGTTAATACATCTAAAGTTTTAGTCTTCCTCAACCAATAAAATAAACATAGCCACACAGTGCCGTAAAACTAAAAGAAAAAAGAAGAAAAGACAATTTAAAGTTCTCGGAGGCACTTCAAGATGATATGAGATGATCCATTGGCAGTCTATTTATAATTAAAGGAAGCTATCAATCTTCTAGGGTTAGTCTAGCCTAATTTCAGCCATAGGGTTTGATTAGAAACCCTAATACCTTTGTTTTTCACTTAAAACACATTGTCAAGCTATTATCACAATGTTGTTGTACTCATTTTTCACTGTTGCAATGCTTGAGCTCTTTGAAATGCTGCAGCACTATTATAGACATCTAGTGCCACAAAACTAAGAAATCTATAGAATTTTCCAGAAACTATTGTTATAGAAACTATTGTTATAGCTCTCTGTCTTAACTTTCAATTGCCGCTTAAATCACCTCAGAGCTCAGATGAGAGAGTTATACCTCAATTAGTGGAGAAATGTCAAAGATTTCTAAATTTATGTATTTTCCTTAAATTTATTCTCTTTTTCTCCTCTTTACCACTTTCTTGATTCATATAACACACAAAAATTAAACTAATTCCCAACATATTTCAATTAAGAATTAACAAAAAGTAAGTCTAAAAGTTTCTAATTTGTGATTAATTATCACTTATGGAAGTTAAGGGGAAAGCATTGAAGGAGGCTCTTCTTTTTGTGTCCAACCTGCAACTAAATCAAGTAGAAATGGAGTATGATTGTAAGATACTTGCAGAAGCTTGCAAAGGGAAGAAAGGGCGATGGAATTTAATCTATTTCACAAACCTTATTCAAAAGCTCTTATTAGAAGGTATGATGATTAGAATCAAATGGACTCCAAGTGAAGATAATGGGGCCACTCATGCTGCTGCTAAGTTGGGATCAAGAGGTAGATTTCATTGGAACTGGCCACACCGCCCTTTGCCAGCATTGAAAGAAATTCTGGTTAAGGACTGTTTACGTTCCTAGCTAGTAATGAGTAGGTAGATGTCATTACTGTTACATATGAATTGAGCCTCTGTGTATTGATTAATGGGGGATGGAAAGGGTTTATTTTCCAAGGTGTGTTGTCACATTGGTTTTTAGACTTGTTTCTATTGCTTTCTTAAAGTTGGATCTTGACCTCAGTCCTAAGATACTTATGTCTCTTTGTTTGCATGGGCGTTTGTCCTTGCTATATCATTAAGCTAAGGCCTATCCAAATACCTATGCCAACAAAGAAGACGAAGATTCTTTCTATTGAGGTATGTTTAGGAGTTAAAAGTGGAAGCTAAGGGAAGGAATTCAATTATAAAAAATAGGAAAAAAGAAGAGAAGGGAAGGGATAGTTAAATAATGAATTTCTTTCCTTTTCTTTGGATCTCCAAATTGTAAGAACTTAGAAATATATGTAGAGGATATTGAAGGGTCGGTAAATAAGGGTGCGTTTGATTTATAAAAATATTTTTTATTTTTATTTTTTGTTTTCATTTTCTAGTTTTTATATTTTTAAAAATACATTTGAATATGTTTTCATTTTTACTATTTTTTTAATTATATAGTTGTATTTTTTATTTTTACTACTTTATAATTATATAAATAATAAAACAGTGTATATAATTCAAAATAATTGTAAAAATACCACCATTACAATACACTACAAAATTGAAAATTTTGAAAACGTCTTTTTAATATTTTTAAAATTTTCAAAAATTCTAAAAATATTTCTTGAAAATGAAAATATAAAACAATAAACAAATGCGTTTTCATACTTATTTTTTAGTTTTCAATAAAAATAAAAATTGAAAATAAATAAACCAAACGGTCCCTAATATTTCATTCCATATAAAATACTTAAATAAGGTCTAACTTAAATTATTTTCTTATCTTTTCCTTTATTCTCCTAAATCCAAGCATACCCTTATGGAAGTGCTTTTGTCCACCACTTAAAAAAGGCCATAAATGATAGTAAAATCTCCAAATACTAGTTTTATATATATACAAAGGTAATACTTTTAACTTTAACTTTTAAACCCATAATACTCCATTAATGACATTGTTACTTTCAAAAAACTAGAATGAGAATTCTTCTTCCTACTTCAAAACTTCCCAACAAATAATAAAGGAGATTTTTTTTTCTTGGCTTTTTTTATTAACTCTCAATGGATAGTTTGTAGTCTCTAGCCATACACTCTAACTTCAACAACAACAACAATTAAATTTAAATGACACTACAATAATTTATTATAAATTAAATTAATAAAAATATTATAATGCACTCTAACTTCAAATTGACAAAAAAAGATCTTAAGAAGCAAAATGAATAATCAAAGTCTATTAATTTTCATTTCTTAATTTATTGATTTCTGCTTGTTAGTATTAAGTAACAAATATTATCCTTAATATATATATAAACACAAACAAAATTATTGATTAATAAACTAAAATTGAATAAATTTATTACCTTTATTTTGTTCATATTCTTTCCGTATATTTCATCTATGATAACTATATACTCATTCTTGGAATCTCGGTCATCTATAATGCATAGCAATTGTTTTACAAGTAGACCCCACGAAAGTAAAATATTACAACTAAATTTTTCGGAGCTCCAAGAACGCCAACATTAACCCTGTCAGTCAACAATGCAAGATACTGGTGCACTTTAGCAGCCATAGAATTAACTCCACATTACAAAGACAAAAATAACTAGAGTTTGGTGAAATAAGCAGTGTGAAGGAACCATAATTTCCAAATGGTAACTAGAATTAATTTGACCAACACAAGCACAAATCCCCTTCTTTTTATGCTTAAGATTCCCTAATCTGGCCCCCCTTAGTGGGTGGTTTGTAAAAACAAAGTAACATCCGAAGTAATTGCAAGATAAAATAAATACAATAACTAGAATGATATCCAGAACACAAGCAAGAATGAACTCGCTGCCTACAAAGAGGATCATTTCTCAGACTTTGAAGCGCATGCCACCACATGAGACTTAAATTTCTCTAGCTCCTCCAAAACCTCCTCTTCAGGTCGGTAGATCAAATCACTCATGCGCCATATCTGTGCAAATAAATTAACATCAATTTCCATTTGATTAAACTAATTTGTATATCAATGAGTGAATTGGGTTAGTGATACTAGAATCGTCCCAAATTGGTTTGGATCAGTCCTGAGGGTCTCAAATTCAAATCCAAATCAGAGTTAAATGAATAAAATAATAATAATAATAATAATCTGCATACAATCTGTTGATATAGACTTCACAAGTTTCTCAGAAAATAGCTGTAGGGAAAATATTTTCTATATTTTCTGTGATCTGGTATCAACTGAACATTCAAGCCAACCAAAAGTAAACCCAAAAGGAGTAAAAATAATCTTCCCTTCTCAAAGGCATAGTTTCCAGAACAGGTCCAAGACTTCACCACAAGGTTACCTACCATTAAAAGGTGCACATGATTATTAATTTATTAGCGGCGGCCTATAGAGAACCCATACCTCAGTCACAAGCTGTCAACCAACTTGCCATAAGCCAATTCTCCAGAACCTCAGTTATTATTATGGTAGTCACACCCTAACTTGTATGGGTGTAAGATTGGGGGGAAAACATTCTTTCAAGAATGATTCCTTTAAACAAAAAATTCCACTTAAAAAGTTCCCCAACATGTTATCCATCAACAGACAATCCTAGGAAACAAATTTCAAACTTCAATTTTTTTATGAATTATTCTAACAATTAAAATCACTTATGATAGCTTTAAGTTAGCAGAGGTGTTCATCAATTTGATTCAATTTGGTTTTGGACCTAAACCAAACTAAATCCAACCAATTGGTTTATTAAAACAGTGGACCCATTTATTTTTTTGACTCAATCAACCAAACCAAACCATTAACAATCTGTTCGATTTGATTCAGTATATATATATATATATATATGTTTTTTCTAATGTATATATACCAAAATTTGTAAAAATTTTAAATAATTAATCTTAAAGTTAGTGTTAAATAAATATAACAACGAAGCACTTTTTCATTAAGTGAATAAGTGAGATCGACTATATAGATCAAATGACGTCACAATAACCTATTATAAATAAGGTCAATAAATAAATTATTAATTATTAAATTTTTCTTAATGCTTTCACCTATTATTTTTTTTAACCACCCTCAATCTTTGACTATCGAGTTGTTCTCCATTTAATCTACTTTTCTCAGTGAGACTTCTGCAAGTCTTCTCTACATATATCAAACCACCTTAAAAGATATTCCACTATTTTTTCCACAACAGGTGCTACCCCAACTTTCTCTCTAATGCACTCATTAATCATATCTCTTCTAATGTGTTTACACATCTAACACAATATTCACATCGACATTGAGTTTATCATTATGTTATCTTTTAATCGTTCAATATTCAATATCATACAATATTGTAAATCTTATAATTATACGGAAGATTTTTTTTTAACTTTGAACAACACTTTTCTATAACAAATGACACCCAAAACCTTTCATTTCATCCATCCCGCTTGAATCATATGGTTAACGTCATCCTTTACTTCTCCATCATTTTGTATAATGAATCCTAAATATTTAAAGTTTGTGACTTATTTTATAAGATAGTCCCTAAGTTTTACTTCTAACTTCATATTTATTGGCCTTATACTAAAATTACATTCTATATATTCTGTTTTATTTCTAATTATACGAAAGCTACATGTTTCCAAATCTTATTTTCATGACTCTAATTTTATATTTATTTCTTCTTTTGATTCACCAATTAAAACTATATCATTTGTAAAAAATTATACATCAAGACCCTAATTCTTCGATATGTTCAATAACTATATATATAACTATATATATAACTATATATATATATATACACACACACAACAACAACAACAACTAAGTCTTTTCCCACTAGGTGGGGTCGGCTACATGGATCAAACGGCGCCATAGTAGCCTATCATAAATGAGATCAATAAATAAGTTATTAACTATTAAATCATTTTTAATAGTTTCACTTATTGTTTTCTTTGGCCTCCCTCTACTTCTAATTATTAGATTATTCTCCATCCGATCTACTTTTCTCACTAGGGCTTCTGCAGGTCTTTTCCACACATGGCCAAACCACCTTAAGTGAGATTCAACAATTTTCTCCACAATAGGTGATATCCCAACCTTCTCTCTAATGCACTCATTTCTAATCATATCTCTTCTAGTGTGTCCACACATCCAGCGCAACATTCTCATCTCTGCAACGTTGAGTTTATCTTCATGTTGTCTTTTAACCGCCTAACATTCAGTACCATACAATATAGCAGGTCTTGTAGCCGTACGGTAGAATTTTTCTTTAACTTTGAGCGGCACTTTTTTATCACAAATAACACTCGATGCTTTCCTCCATTTCATCCATCCGACTTGAATCCTATGATTTACGTCCTCCTTTAATTCGCCGTCGTTTTGTATAATAGACCCAAGATATTTAAAACTTGTAACTTGTTTTAATATATAGTCTTCAAGTTTCACGTCTACATTCGTATTTGTTTGTCTCTTACTAAAAATACATTTTATATATTCTGTTTTATTTCTACTTATCCGAAAACCATGTGTTTCTAAAGCTTGTCTCCATGACTCTAACTTCATATTTATTTCCTCTTTCGATTCGCCAACTAAGACTATATCATCTGCAAAAATCATGCATTGAGACCTCAGCTCTTGTATATGTTCAGTAACTGCGTCCACAATCAAATTAAAAAGATACGGACTCAAAGAAGACCCTTGATGTAGTCCAATTGTTGTGGGAAAATTCTTTGTATCCCCATTTTGTGTTCTCACGCAAGTCGTTATCCTGTCGTACATGTCTTTGATTGCTCGAATATACGCAATATTTACTCCTTTCTTTTCTAAAACCTTCCATAAAATCTTTCTTAACACTCTGTCATATGCTTTTTCCAGATCAATAAAAACCATATGCAAATCTTTCTATCTGCTTTGATACCTTTCCATCAATCTCCGTAGTAAATAAATTGCTTTCATAGTTGACCTTCCTGCCATAAATCCAAACTGGTTCTCTGTAACTTGAATCTCTTATCTTAATCTTTGCTCAATGATCTTCTCTCATAACTTCATAGTGTGGCTCATGAGTTTAATCCTCCGATAGTTGGAACAATTATGTATGTCTCCTTTATTTTTATATATAGGGATTAAAGTATTTCTCCTCCATTCATCCGGCATTTTCTTATATTTCATTATCACATTAAACAACTTAGTGAGCCAACTTATACCCTTCCTTCCTAAACTTTTCCACACCTCAATAGGTATATTATCAAGTCCTACTGCTTTGCCATTATCCATTTTCTTCAAAGCCTTCTCTACTTCAAACTCTTGGATTCTACGATAAAAGGTATAATTACGGTCCTCTTCAAACTATATATATATATATATATATATATATATATATATATATATATATATATATATATAAAATTATAAATTATGAAAATATGTATAATATTTGGTTGGTTCAATTTGGTTCACTCACCAACCAAAAACTGAAGTAAACCCATTTTAATTGGTTTACCCTCATCTTCTACACTAAAGGATTATCCTATACCTAGTTGTTTCCATAAATTGTTTGTTCAATTATATAAAAATAAACAAGTTAATGATTTTCCATACTAAATATAGGATGGAACACATTTAATAAGCATACCTGCAATGTTCCCCCCCCACCAGTACTTTCACAGTCATCAGACACACTGACAATAGTCCATGGATCATATGCATTCCAGTGGAAGTCAACTACTTTGTCTCTGTAGAAGTAAAACTCCGTTAGTGGAACAAAAATAAGTTATTCAAGGGAAAACAAAAAATGCCAAATTTTTTGAGCAAAATAAAGAGCATTTTAAGAATCAAAATTGTTACTCCTGTTATCTCAAGAACAAAAGTCCAGTACTATTTTCCAAGCATTCATCATGTGGGATGGAAGATTCACAACGGGAAAAACAAGCAAAAGAAAACTGCCTACAGATGTTTTGTTAGTGATTCACTGATTTGCGCGAAGAACTTCAGAATGTAATATAATTGATCTGGTAAAGGTTAAAAGTCTCTTAAACATTTTTTGGACCCAAAACAGAATTGGTCAGTGGTATTCTTCAGAATAGTTCTCTCGTACTATTTCTACTTTCTACCGCTACTCGAAACTATTCTATTACTCTTACTAATCATTTTTTGTAAGACTATTTGGTGGTCTTTCAGCTATTAAATTATCCTATCCCTTTATTATTGATGATTGGCACTATCTTCTGATTATAGAACGCATCAATAGTTAATATTGCAAGCTTCCAACCATTACAACATTAATGAATACTATTGTGCTCAAAGATGTACAATCAACACAAAAATGCAAAATTACTAGCATAGACACCAAATAGAATATGAAGTTGTGCATCAACTATATATAAAGCCCAGCAATTCATTATGGAGTTAAGTACTTCAGTTCCAGTACACAAATATGACATATACCAGATTAAAAAGGGTGTTAAAATGAGGATCTAGAAGATAGACAATCAGGTAATAAAATACACTAAATGCACCCAAAAGGATAAAGTAAACACATGGAGCTCTATCAGGTAAGAGACAATGATAACATGAGTAGAGTCAGTATCACCTCGTGTCTTGGCTAAAAAATAGTAGAAAAAATAAAAGGCTAAAAGCAGCCCCAGAGCTACAAGTCTGGATGATTGGAATGGCTAACTAAAGTAAATCACGTTTGCTAGATGGAGGAAGTCTCATACCTATGGCCAGCATGTTGGAAAAACAATCCTGAAGGAGGAGAACCTAATGATTTCGCAGATTGCTCTATCTTTTTACCAACCTTCATTATAAAACAATAGCAAATAGTGTTGGCAGTAAGCAAAAATTTTGTATCAGTAAATCCCTAAAAGCAGTGAAACTCTACCATTTGACACCACACCTTGTCATAATCCCAAATGTTCAACAGACCATCTTCTGCAGAACTTCCAAATACAGATGATTTGTCTGGAGACCACTGAAATAAAATGCAAAAATAACAAAAACAAAATGAGCTAATTAGCATAATGCTAGAAAGAAAGGAAGAAAAACCAAAATACCAATTAATTACCTGAACACAAAGAACAGCAGCTTTGTGACCCTCAAATTTATGGATTGGTGACCCAACTCCATTAGAAGTAAGATTTCGGCAATCAAACATGCGAACAGAATTATCAGCTGACCTGGAGAAAGATGATAACAAGTCAAACTTGCTGTGGTGCTTCATTAGCTTGCTAACAACGCTGAGATGAAGTAGCACTTTTATTTAATTGCAAATCCACATCTTATATAAAGAATTTAATGATAATGAGAAATTTCCAAAAACAGAACACACCCAGTTAGAATGAGATTAACATCATTGGGATTCCAGTCAACACAGTGAAGATCAGCATTATGAGCTTTTTCAACCTGCCGCCATATAAATAGGGAGAGTAAATGAAATAAATTTTTAAAAAAAGGGCATTGATATGCTGCCAGATTACATACAGTAAGAGGAAGGTTGTACATATCAACATCTAAATTAATGATGCATGTTTTCCTGGGTGAAAAAATCTAACTAGCATGGTATACTAAATGTAATTCATTGGTATATGGGGATTGCCAACCTCCCCAATGTTTTCTAGAAGTTAGCAGCTATATTTATACAACAACAACTAAATATTTTCTCACTAAATGGGATCGGCTACATAGATCAAACGATGTCACATGTATGTACGTTGTCATGTTACACTAATAAAAGGGCTGTGCATATCAATACAACAACAACAACTAAGCTTTTTCCCACTAGGTGGGGTCGACTACATGGATCAAACGACGCCATAGTGGCCTATCATGGAGGCTGTGCATATCAATATCTTATAAAATAAAGATTCACACTTTCCTGAGGGACTAAATCTCCCTAGCATTATATATATATATAACTCATTCAGCAACAAACATACCTTAAAAGCCATACTGCAATGAAATAACTTTAAAAGGGAAAGAAAAATTAGATACATTGAAGAGAAGATAACCTTAACTACAGGACTGGAGCCAGTGCGTGCATCCCATAGTATGAGACAAGAATCATCCCCAACGCTACAGAACTCCTGTGCACTTCAGCATGATGATAATGATGTCAGGAAGAGAAGGTTAACTCATAAACCTCAAATTTAGTTCATACTGCTATTATAGAGCAAAATACCCTCCACTCCAGAAAGGAAAATGAAACAGATACAAGGGAAGAAAAAGAAATTCAGGAGATTTAAAAAGAATAACATTTCACCCCTCAAGATCTAATTGAAAATGGCATAGCACACACTAAAAAAGAAAAGGGGAAGAATTAGACAACATTTGAGACTTCCTCCTTAAAAGGTCATATTAACATGTGAAAAACTACTCAGTATAGAGTATGCAAATTACCTGGAAGGGCAGAAAGTCACATCTTCAACAGTATCTTCATGTCCATAGTAGATGCCCCGTGGTCCAACAGATGGACCATCAACACTTTTATCCTTGCCTTCCCCAGATTTGTGGTTCTGTTTAATTATTGACCCACCAGACTTGGAGTCCAAAGCAGTTGATGAAATATGGTCCTGAATACTCCATAAAACAACCGATTTGTCCTTTCCTGCAATGTCACTTCTTTCAGATAAACATATATCTAAAGATTAATTTAAGTTCATTTTAGGAACAATTTCACAACAAGCACAGAAGTCTAAGAGAAAGCAGCATGGAACATAAATAGCATAGTTATTAATAGTGCATAGCACACTTGTAGCAACAAGGGCTCCTAAACACTATAGCACATGACTTTGCGCAAGCTACACCAATATGTAGCCCCCAACAACAACAACTAAGTCTTTTTTCCACTATATGGGATCAGTTACATGAATCAAATGACACCACAGTGACTTATTATAAATGAAATCAATAGAAAAATTATTAATTGTTAAATATAGCTCCATTATAATAAATATCAAATATATTTAAAATACTTCAGATTGACAACAATATAGTAATAAATCAACTAGAATATATGGAAAAAAAAATAAGTTTACATTTAAAGCATAGCTCATGACAACTTAATAATCATCCAAAGCCTAACTGAATCGACCATAAAACAGAACATCAAGCACTCGAGTCATAAATATGTCAATGTTAACAAAGTTTAGAAGTCTAAGCATCGTCAAAAATGTAGAAAATCCCGTTATTTGGTTCAAACATAATTTCAGTGGGAATCACAACGTAAAAGTTGAATCAAGGGCAGGATTGAAAATGTATCAGCCATATAAGTTTCAAAGCATGCACATTATTACAGAATGCTGCAGAAACCTAGCAAAAACAGATGGAAAATTCATATGGAGGAAAAGCAAAAAGCTTAGTGCAATAATAAACAGTGCTTCCTAATGGGTCTTATCCTTTCCATGACCAGAATATGAGGAACAAAGAAGTGAGTAAAGGGGAAAAAATAAGGAAGACAAGGAGGAGTTCATTTAGAACAGACGAGACGTGGCTTCTGGTAACCTTAGGGCTGTCTTCCTCCAAAGACAGTGCCAATATTTATCCTTGAACAAAGTCAAAGGCAGACCAGTTGAGAATTTTGCCCTGTTTTCCATTTAGAACAAATTGCGAGCACTAAAGACAAGCTGCCATAGCACAAGCTATAGCTAGCTGAGCTACAAGAAAGTTGCTATGCTACACCTGTAGCATTGTGAAAGGGCCCGCCACAAATGGCTATAGACTATAGCAAGGGCTGTAGCTGGATATTAATAACTGTGATAAATAGTGCATGCTAATCATCACCATGTTACTTACCAAGTTACCATAAACTCATAAACTAATGAAAGTGGTAGAGTCTCATATCACAAGCCATGCATTTGACCTACAAAGCACTAACACTTCATAAAATGAGCCGTGCTCATGTCTGACAAGTATTGGACACTTGTAATATAAATGACACAACTCTTCAAATTATATATGGACATTTCAAATATTATCGCGTCATGATGTCTATGTTAATGTTGTGTCCCATGTCCGTGTTAATGTCCATGCTTCTCAGCATTTGACTAGTTCAAGAACTAAGCCACAAGAAAGCACACAAGGTACATCAAAATACGTTACATGATAAAATTTAGATTTCCAGTCAACATTGATCAACTTATTTACTACTTTAGCTGTTGTTGAGGATAAACACACCAAGAAATGAACAGGAATATGAAAACATAAAAATAACATGAAAAATATGAAAGCATGCCATGCCAACCTCCAGAAAGCACATAGGGTTCTGTCGGACACATAGCAAGAGCAAATTCTGCATTATCTTGGTGTCCAGTCAATATCTGCAAGAAAACTCTGTGAACATATATTATGAAGTAGCAACCCCACCAGATAACAGTGACAAGAGAAATAGCAACAATTTTGCTCTGTTAATTTCTTTAATACAGGAAGCAAGTTATAGGTGCCAGTTAATTAAAAGTGGAGCGGCCAATTCACTAATAGCCAATTCTAAAAACATCATACCCATGGCCTTCTGGCCCCAACATTGCTACCTCACTATACTATATAATAGCCACAGATCTAACATATAAGAGAAAGGGCTAAAAATTTGTTCCTCCATGCAACCAAATAAAACTTTTCCATAATTTGAGTCAAACATACTTAATGATAAGTCCTACAAGCTATTAAAGCTCAGTCATACAACCATACCAAATCTGGACGTGAGTTAGTGGCTCCAAGGACAGCATGACGGTTTGTCTGTGCTTCAACATCCCAAATGAGGACCTGATTTTTGGTTATTTACAAGTTAAGGGACCAAAAAACCCAGAAGTCAAATAAGTTGAGGCAAAACACATCCATTTTCCAAAGAATATACACAGAACAAACAGTCCGACAGTGAGATTCTTACATCAGGACTATCTGTATGAGTAGCCACTATCTTAGAATTTTGTGGCAGTTCCCTAATTCGGTTCACCTGCAAATTAACTTCCAAAGGTCAGTGCGGTAGACACCAATCTCTTGACCATTAATAAGGTGCCATAGAGAATGAAATATAAAAAGAAATATAACTTTTCTCAAAAGCTGTAAAACAAAGCCACAGAAGACTAAGGAACATAATTGGAATTTTGGAAAAGAGAAACAGGGGCTAAAACGAAGTTTCCTTCACTCATCTTCAAAAATGCTTCCAATGTATCAGTCTGCATCTATACCTCTCCTGGATGTATTATAGTCTTGTACTTCTTTACAAATGGTGAGCGTGCTTCTTCGTTAAACTGTATGAAAAAACCATCAACTCCTAGCTGCTTAATTGATTCCCAATCATCAAAGTCAAAACCAAAGACACCAGAGATCACATAATAATAATAACAATAAGTGACCTGCGAAATATGCTCTGCAGCTGCAACCCTAGGCTTGACAACCTCGCAGTTTGCAATGACCAGAGTATTTGGAACACTACCATCAGTCTAGCAAGAAAAATAAGATTTTCTTTTTAACTCCAGTAAAAGAAAAATGTCTTGGTTGGAAAAGAAATTATTAACATTCGTAAAGGAACACACATTGCGCCACCTAAGGCTAGCTCAGGTGGCAAAGGGGGGGTTGGGGTTTGGGGCGTGAGTCGGGTTCGACTCCTATCGCTGTACCAAAAAATAAATAAATAAATAAAGGAACACACATATGACTCCGGGCACAAAACCAGCATACACAGTCAAACTCTCAGATGGCCAACCATTGCAATAACTTTTAGAAGCTAAGGAGAAATCAATTGGAATAGTTCTTATGCACAACCCTTATGCCTTCATCAAGTTAAATTTAATAACGAGATTTTTAAAAAAATAATAGAAGTAACAGAATGAGACATGCCTGCTCAGAAAGGTATAGACGCTGGCGATTCTTGTAAGTAGCTTGCTCAAGCTGAGGACCCCACCTATTCGAAAGACATCAAAAAAATTCAGTGGCAATGGAAACGAATCAGTACTAAATTATAATCAAGGAAGCCACGAAAATGAAGCAAATATGGCACCTAGCTTCCTCGAAATCAGCCCAGAAAAAACACAGAACGAAATTTTTTGCATGAAATATATATCACCAAAATGACAAAAACGCAAGAATAAATCACAGAGAACAAAACCCTAGAGAGAGAACCACAGACCGGCAAGAGAGAGAGGGCCAAACGAGGTTGTGATTGGCGAGCCAATCATATAGGACAGGAACGAGTGACTTCCATTGGGTGTATTTCTCGTCGACAGTAGGTTGTTGCTGTGATTTCTTTCCTTCCTTCGTCATTTTTCCCTGTTGCTGTTGTTGTTCCTCTTTCTTGTCGTCCTTCGGCTTCGGCTTGCGGCCCCTCGTCTCCTTCTTCTTCACCACCCCTTGCTGCGGAGTCTCCATCTGCCTTTGGTTTTCTCTTCTGCTTGAACGTTACTCTCAGTGCCAGCTCCCTTGACCGTACGCTACTCTCACTTCCCTCCCTTCGTTCGGACATGGATCCTCTTTTCCCATTTGGCTGCGTTTTGCTTCTTCTTCTTTTTGTTATTTTTAATATATTTTTAAATTTTAATTTTTCAATAAATTATTTAAAAAATTATTTTTTCTTTAAAAATTAAAAAAATAAACTTTAAAAATATAAAATTTAGATTTTTTTTCAAATAAATTTAGTTTAAATTTTTTATTTTTTTTTATGTTAGACTTTAACTACTAACTAAAATATAAGAATATGTTGAAAAACTTTAAAAATTTATTGAAAACTCAAATAAAAATAGACTTTAAAAGAAAAAATATATTTTAAGATAAAATTTTAAAAAAATTAAACATTAAAAATAAATTTTAAAATAAAAAAAAGTAAGAAAGTTAGCACCTTTTTATTCGTATATTTGATTTTTCATTAAATTTTTAAAATTTTAAAAAAATTATTTTCAACAAATTTTTATTTTTCAAATTTATTTTTTCTTTGATTTAAAAAAAATAATTTCCTAAATAATCTATTAAAAATATTAAAATTTCAAATATATTAAAAAAACTAAAATGTTCTTATATTTATAAAATTTATTTCTTATTTAATTTCTTAAAAAATAATTTTTTAAATTTATTGGAAAATTTTAATTTTTAAAAATATATTAAAAATAAATATATTATTATTATTATATTTAATTTTCTAATAAATTTTTAAAAATTTTCACTAAATTCTTATATTTTGATTAGTAGATAAAATCATAACAGACATAAAATAACAAATTTAAGTTAGATTTATTTGAAAAGAAAAAAATTTAAATTTTCAACAAAATTTTATATTTTTAAATTTTTTTTAATTTTTAAAGAGAAAATAATTTTAAAAAAATACTAAATTTTAAAAATATATTTAAATAAATTTTAAAATAAAAAAATATTTTTTAAAATTTTTTAAATAATTTATTAAAAAATTAAATTTAAAACTAAAAACAAAATGCTGCCAAATGGCTGCGTTTTGGTCGGGGGCACAGAGTGTCCGTGTCCCTAAATTTATTTGAAAAGAAAAAAATTTAAATTTTTAATAAATTTTTATGTTTTTTTTAAATTAAGTTTTAAAGAAAAATAATTTTTTAAATAATTTTTTGAAAAAATTTAACTTTAAAAATATATTAAAAAAATTTTAAAAAAATTAAAAAATTATATTTTTTAAGTTTTTTTTTTAAAAAAAATTTATAAAAAAATAAATTTTAAAAATATATTTAAAAAGTGGGGCACTCCGTATCCCCTTCATTCTCACAAGCTTCTTCACTTTTAGTCCAAGTGGACAAATGGACTCCAAAAAAGAAAAACAATTTAGGGTTTGTTTGTTTCTAATTTTAAAATATTGTTTTTTATTTTTAATTGTTTTCAAAATAAAAAAATTTGTTTTGTAACTGTTTTTTATTATTATTTCAGAAACAAGTTCTAGAAATAAATTATTTTTAAAACAGAAAAATAGAAATAAGAAAAAAGTGTTTTTGTTTTCTATTTTTATTTTGAGAATACAAAAAATTAAAGAATAACATATTTTCAAAACAGTTTATCAAATGAATTTTTTTTATTTTTGTTCTGCAGAATAATTTTTAAATATAATTTTCAGAAACAGTTTTTAAAAATAAAAAATAAAAAACAAAAACATAATCAAACAAGTCCTTAGTAATCACAATCCCACTCTCTCCTAGGCACTTTTGAATACTTTTTTTTTTTGGGACAAAACTAGATTTTAACCTATCGGACGCGCAGAAGGTTATTCATTTTATCACTTAAAAATTAATATAATAATATAATTAATATTCTTTTAGGTACAAGTAATTAATAATTTTTTGTGCTTACTTAAAAAAATAAAGTTCAAATATATTAATAAACACTTTTATAAATAAATATACAATAAAAAAAAATTATTATGCTTACAGTTTCTAACTTTATACCAGTGGTATTCTCATGTTATATAATTTGTATAATTATAATTATTATAAAATATAAGATATAAATATTTATTTAATTTTTATAACTCAAAATAAACATCATTTTAATTTATTTTATCATCAAATTAATATGTAATATTATAATTGATAAACTCTTGTGATTACAAAAATATAAAGATCAAATATATTAAAGAAACATTTCTATATAATTGGAACATGGAAAATTTTTCCAATTTTTTAAAAAATGTAAATTGAATTCAATTTTTACATATATTTCAAATAACTTAAATTGAAAGATAAAGATAAAAATTCAATTCAATTGACTTTAAACAAAGTCATAAATTTTTGCAAAAATAGTGAATAGATGTTAAGAAACAAAGTTAAACTTAAAAAAATGTATATAGCAAGCATTTACTCACCTAACATATCTATATATAGTTGTGTTTTTAGATTTAATGTGTAACATCCCTAAAATTTAGTAATTCTCGTTTATGTATAGATTATTAAAAGAAATAAAGGAGTAGGGATGTAATTGAAAGGTTTTAAAGATGAAAATAAAAATTTGTTAATATTTTTGGGGTCAAATTGTAATTTTCTAAAAGTTTAGGAGTCAAAATGTAAATAATAAAATTTGCAAAGACTTCCTCTAACAATTAGCAAATTGCTAATTGGTCCTCCATCATTTTTTTTTTAAAAAAAGAGAGACGAAAGGATTTTAAGATGAATGAATAGTAAAAATAGTATGAATAGTAACATCCATGTTTTCTCTCTAAATCTGGAGTGTCTATTGGCTTTCGATCTTAAAACTAAAAGTACTACTAGATTCAGGATGGAGAATACTACGATTTTGATCGAAATTTTTTTTAAATCAATCGCAGAATCGCCACAGATCGAAAGTAGAAAATCTTAAAAAGAGGTAAACTCTGAAACTCTTATTTAGATACTTCAAATTAGAAATATGATACCGTAGATAGATTCAAGAGATAGATAAACTATAGGATATGAAGTTTCATAGTCATTTGACAATTTTTGGTATAATGAACAGTAAATTCGGTCGGCATGAATGGTATTTTTCGGTAGTAAATAGTAATTTTCAATCATAAATAGTATACATCTGTTGACTAACGTTGACCAAGCTCTCAGATGCCAAATTTTGCAATTCTAGAGTCATTTTCTATATTTTTAGACCCTCCGAACTCGTTTTTAAGATCCGTTTAATCAAGTTTGACTTGGATAAATACATTTGGGGCTATCCAATCTAGAGCCCTGACTTGTGAGTAGATAATTCTTTCTATGACTTACCCCATACTCTTCTTGAACTTAAAATGTATAATTGGCTATGTTTACAATTTATTTATGCTATCATAAGTTTATGAAATGTGTTAAAATATCTATTTTACTTACGAACTTGCACATAGTTCAAAAAGAGTATGGTTTTACAAATAGATTTTGAAATTCATTGAATATGTGGTTCTAAATGTATTTATCATTATTTGATAAAATAAATATTATGTGCATGAGACATTTATTTGTAAAACTATATAGTTGCTGATTATGATTGAATGGCAAACGTAAAACTCATGGCGAGTTGCTTGATAATTATATGCTGTATTTGATGAATATGCATTTGTGTGTGTGTGTGTGTGTGTGTGTATATATATATATTTATTTATTTATTTATTTATATGTATGGATGAATATCGACGGGTTGTATGGCTTGTGACAGTACCAAGTAGGGGACACCCTATTAGCCTAATGAGCCAAGGAGGGCCGCTCCAACCGAGTGACAGTGGTAATGTGAGGAGGTAAATGGGTGATAAACTCACATTTCTTTATTACTATTGTGACTGTAGTCGATCGATCACTATGCGTATAATAAATGAGTGAATTTAGGGGTATTAAGAGCTGTAACATATTTGAGTATTATGTAAAAAGAATAGATTTTCAATACATTTATAGTATGGCAATTATGCATCAACAAAAGTTATGACTTTATCTCAGAAGTTTAATATTTTACTATAGCTTATACAGTTGAGCATAACAACATTTGTTTAATGATTATACCGTGCTGAATATAGTTTTGGATATCTGAATATCCTTTTATTTGAGAATATTTGAAATACGTGTCTCATACGGATATACTTCTAAATTGTATTTTCTATGTGACAAATTTTAAAATATGAGTACATTCATATGCTGACTTAAGAGGTCATATGAGGTATTATTTACTCACTGTGTTGTCAAACTCACTACACTATATTTTCACATTTTTCATATAAGAATACATAGTCTGATTCTGCAGATAGGTGATCAGTTAGGTGACATATTCTCTGAGTGAATTTACATTACTTCTAAGGCTCACAGTTTTGAATTATACTAAAGTGTGCTTTGAACGCCACAGGCAGGATCCCTGTTTCTGTTGTTACTTTGACATTTATAACTCAGTTTGTATAATGTATATACATGAGAAAACCTATATGTATCTATTTTCATAACAAAGAATAGTGTTATGCATATTATGGTAAACATCTGATTGCGAAAGAAAAATAATGTTTGTTTCACATGCCGTAAGTTGGGGCGTTACATAATGGCTCTAGAAGTTGTATGAGGAGAAAAATCTAATCCACAATTTTGTAATGGAGATGGAAACAATAATGTTGTCGTGAAAAAGTATTAACCCAAGTAACACTTTTTTAATAATAATTGTTAGCAATTTTAGAAGAATATCTATATATTGTAGAAAATATCAAAAGATATTATTGTTACTGAAAGACTTACAAAAGTTTTTTATCTTCTAAGGTAGGCTTCAAAAGATTGAAAATTATAGAGGTATAAGAATAAGAGATACAAAAGGTTCTCTCAAGATTTCACTCAAAATTTTCTCTTTAAATGAAAGCTTGTTGATACAATCAGAGTCTGAGCTTTTATAGTGTCGAGCAAACTTAAGATCACTTGAAATTCGAGAAAATGTCAATTCTTTAATGATTTTTCTTTTTGCAAAGGCTAGTAGGAATCTTCAGCTTTTTCTTTTTCTTTTCTTCTTTTAAGTTGTTGATTCATGTGACTCTGTAATTTTTTGAAATTTACTTCATTTCTATAAAGCTATCTAGGAATCTTGACTATAGCTGCTTTTGATGTAGTTACTTTCGAGCTATCTGTGTCTCTGGCATTATGAATGAAGAAATGTTAGAATATAGTCAAAAGGTGTCTTCAATTAAACCATCCATGTATTGTTTCTCCCTAGAATCTTTATAGAAGTGGATAAACCATGAATACTTAAAATTTTGGAGATAAAAAGTATTATACCACGCATCCGCATAATCTCAATATGAAAATGAAGAAGGTTGGAATTTTATTGAAATTTTTTTTTCTGTAAACGGATGTTGATTCCAATCTTCTTTTGACAAAACTTTTAAAGTTTGTAATTGCGAGAAAATGTTACCATCTTCTCTTTTCCTGTGGAAAATAATAACATATTTTGTTTGAACAAGAACAAGTTCATCATAAGCTATGGTTTTTAAAAGAAAGGAAGGTAGGAAATGCCATAATTCTTCCTTTTGAGTCTACTGGATCATCTTTAATTTGATTGAGTTTAAGAGTTATGATTGACATATAGGTTGATTTTACAACATAGTTGGATGTAAGTGGTTCTATGTTGTTTTGAATGGTCTTTAAGTAAGACCTTGATGAATCAAGGGCTTTTGGTTCAAGCCTTTGAGAAGGTAGTGATGGAAATATTGTTAGTGTAGGTAGCTATTGAACATCCAAAAGGGCCTTAACTTTTGAAGATGATGAGGCCTACTAGACAAAAGATTATCCTTTAACATGTTTGAGCTTTAGCTCCAGCTCCTTGGAAGACACCTTTTGACTATTCTTTTGGGGAGCTTTTCCTATCCCCAATCCTAACAGTTCCCATGTAAGAACTCTTTGTTTAAAAAATCAAGGAATTGGATTCTCCTTTAATAAATTCGATGTCAAAATCAAAACAAGATAAAATAGCTTGATATCTTGCAAAAATTTGTTCTAAAACCATATTTTTGGCATCCTTTTGTTGATTTACAATCAATTCTAAAAATAATTTGATTTATCAAATCATTTTGAAATTTGTTGATACATAAAACAATGGAGGTGATCTCCTTTTTTATAGTGTTGTATTTTTGTTGGTTAAAAGTCCATGCACTTGAATGGTATCTAACTACTTGTTCTTTGGTGTCTCCTAGGCTTTTTTTGTTTAAGAATTCCTTCATAGCTTAATTTTGAAACACTGGTTTCAACTATTTAAAGGCTTTGAGGTCTAGTATATCTAAGCAAGGTAGACTTTTGACTTATGACTTAAGGGATTTGACTACTTGGGTATGTTGGTAGATTTTTTAAGTATTTGGAATAATGGTCTACATGTTATCTTAATATTTGAGATAAAATCCAAAACATAATTTAAATAACCTAAAAACTCTTGAAGTTGAGTTTTGTCTTTAAATTTATTTGGAAATTTATTGACAAACTCTATTAACCTGCTAATTTGTATAATAGAACCTTAATAGATTTCAAAACCTAGAAATCTAACTTTAGTTTGAAATAGCTTCATTTTGGAGGCTAAAATTACCAATCTATTATTTTTAATAATATTGAAGAATTGATCTAAGTGAGCAAAGTGTTGCTCTGTTGAGTTTGAAAATACAAATACATTATCGATGTAAACTATGGTAAATTTTGAATAAGGTGTGAATATATCATTCATGATACTTTGAAATTCATAAGAGGTGTATTTTTAGTTCAAAGGATATTACATTCCATTCGTAATGTCTAAAAGAAACTGTGAAGGTAGTTTTATACATACCTCCTTGCACCACTTCAATTTGATAGTAACCTGACTTAGTATCAAAATTTGAGAATATTAATGCATTAGATAATCTCCTTATTAAATCCTTTCTATTAGAAAGACGATACTTGTAATATCCCTAATTTCGTTTCTTTTATTAATAAAGATATATAAATATCTAATTAAGGAAATAAAATGTAATAGCCACAGATTTAATAAAGTTCAAATTAAAGAAAATTTTGAATAAAAGAGAGGATTTGAAAATAGAGATAAGAACCAGTGGAAATAAGTTTATTTATTACATGGATTAAAGAATTATAAAAGAAATATGAGAATTTACGTTTTGGGGTCAAAATACAATTTTTTAAAAGTTTTGGGGTCAAAATATAAATAAGAAAAATACAAGGACTTCCCTCTAAAATTAAATTTTTACAGAAAGATCCCCCGGGATATTTTAACGGGCTCGAGACACCAAGGAGTTCATAATTTTTGGATTTTCTCTCTCTTCTCCAAATTTTCTCTCTCAAAACCCTCAAATTTCTCTCTAAGATTTCTCCGCTTTCAGACCTCGAATTTTGACACCACCACCGCCAACGGACTCAGGACAAAGAGTTCCACAAATCTATCTGATTGGTTTCTAGAGAATTGGCCGGAGATTAGTTAAAAAATTGAAGGAAAAATCGCCTAAAAAGGTAATATCCGAAACTCCTATCTGTTGTTCTCAAATGTAAAAACTAACACTGTAGATCGATTCAGAAGGTACCAAAACCTTTGGATCTCAAATTTCAGGCTAATCCACCACTACACGCGCCCCCACGCGATGAATCTCCCTTAGCAAGTGAAGCCCACGTGCAGCTCCTTGGGCAGCGCATGTAGTGCGTGACTCTAGCAGCTCCTTGTGTTGACCTGCGTTGATCGAGTTTTCGGAGGCCAAATTTCGTAAATCTGAAGTCATTTTCAAGGTTTTTAGACATTTCGAACTTGATTTTGGGGTTTATTTTGCCAAATTCAGACCAGAAACAAAGATTTTGAGGTTGTCAAACTTGGCACCCTAACGTTTGTGAGTAGATGATTCTTTCTATGACTTGCCTTTACTCTTCTTGAACTTTAAATTGATAAATGAGTATGTTTACAAGTTATTTATACTTTATATGTTCCTGAAATGGTTTAAAATATTTGAAACGGTTGTAATATGATATTTAGTTCAAGAAGAGTATGACTTTTGAAATGAATTTTGAAACACATTGAACATGTGATTTTTAAATGTATTTCTCATAATATGGCAAAGGAAATATGTTATACATATGATATTGATTTATACAGTTATGTGTTTGCCTCGGATATGAGCATATATATGTGATTCCCCTAATTAAGAAGTTTTGACATAGGAATATACTGAGAATGAAAATGCTGTATTATATTAGTACCTCTGTTTTGATTAATATGGAATATATAAGATTATAGTTTTATGGAGGAATTTTATTGGAAACACTGTCTGCTAACAATAGGTAATGTTAGCCCTGGTGCACCTTGATTGTCTCAGCTAGTAGGGGGTGGTGCTAGCCTCATGTAAGGGCCAACACACGGGATATGATATGTGAAGGATAGTAAAATGCCTCCTATATAGGTGAGATGCCAGTTATATGAGATGTGATTTGCTTTCCCTTACTGTGTGCTTGGGAAATACCCATATAGAGTCCCTTCGCGTGTCTTCTTGAATGGTAGTAGGGCAAACCTCAGGGGGATGCTGAGTTTAGGCAAATCCTATACCACCAAAGTACGGAAGGGGTTAAACTCTGATATGGTGGTTCTGATATGGGATCCTCCAAATGTTTTTAGAAGAATTATGTTGATGCATACCATGATTTATTATCGTTCTTACAACATTACTTATGAATTAAATATGAATATAAATTTGAACAGAGATTATTTGAAATGTGGGTCCCACATGGATGTACCTCTGAAATGTGATTTTCAATGTAAAAAGTTTAAAAATAAAGAGTACATTTATATGTTGACCTAAGAGGTCATAGAAGGTATTATCTACTCACTGAGTTGTAAAACTCACTACACGTTGTTGATATATTTTTCAGATAAAGACTCAGAGTTTGGTCCTGCGGCTTCTTGATCGACTAGGTATCGTACTTCCATGGTGAGCCTAAATTGTTTCTGGGCTTTCAGTGTTTAAATTGTAATATAATTGTACTCTAGAGTTGCTCTGAACGTCACAGGTAAGATCCTTGTTTCTGTTGTAAAACTGATAAATGTAGACTTGACATGTATAATTAGTGATATTGAAAACTTGCAAACGCATAATATTATCCTAATATGCCATAATATGAAGTTGATTGCAATTAGATAAAGATAAAGTTATCGGACAGTAGTGTTATTCGCGTTCCTAAAATTAGGGGCGTGACATAAAACTTATTAAACAATTTTTAGATATCTAATAAAATATAACCTTAGAAAATTTTCACATTTTGTGTATGCATAGAAAATATTTCTAACATTAAGGGAATAGGTAAAGAGAGAAAACCTAATAAGAAAAATTAGAAATAACATTCTAAAGAGAGCCAAAATTCTTGGGTAATTTTTCACCTATGGACACTTCATAGAGTTTTTTCACTTCACATGAGTTTCTAACAAGCCAATTGGATAGCCCAAGTAAAAGATATAACATAGACTTAGACTATGATATAAAAGTTAGACTGATAGCCTAAAAATCATGAAAATGTGATCAAACCCGTCACGAGAGGTAGAATTTTAGCCAAAACAAAAGAAATGGGTAAGAATGAGTCCAAATCCAAGAGGGAAAAATACGAATCATGTAATGAAATAGTAGTGTAGTAATAATCAAGATTAAGTCACATGTCATTAGGACAAAACATCTATATCCTACATTCATAATTTCAGCAAGTTATGCGATGAAATAATACATAATAATACATGGCTTTAGGACAAAACATCTAAATCTTCGGCTCATAATTTTCAGCAAGCCATGTGATGAAATAATAGGTAATAATATATGGCATTAGGACAAAACATCCTTATCCTACACTCATAATTTTAGCCAAGCAAGGGAGATACAAAGGTTGAAAATTTGCCACTTAAAAAGGCAAATCTATCATATTTGAGTGAGACAAAAGAAAAAGAAAATGAATTTCTAAATTAAAGAGACCTTGCCACTTGTCTTGAGAACATTTTATCATAATTTTCAAATAACAAATTCTACTTTTGCTATGCATATCTTGACTAAGGGAAAGGAAGAGAAGAACATGATTTGTCTTCCCCTAAAAAGAAACCAAATGCATCCTAATTGTGATAAGGCAGACCCATAATTATGAGAGAAGGACCAATTGATAATTTATTTAAGCAAAAATCACTCTTATAACATTCAAATTTCATCCAAGTGAGGGAGAGGGAAAAACAAAAGGAAGGTAGAACGAGGAAAGGAGAAAAAGAGAAGAGAAGAGAGGAAGAAAGAAAAAGGAAAAGTTTAGAAGATTTGTACTCAATATAAGTTAGCTTAATCTCCACTTGAATCCATCTTTTCTCTTTATCCTTGGGGTTCAAAACTCGCCCTCCCTTTCTTATTCAAGCTGTTGGAAAAGTTAAAGGAAGGGAGGAATCTTACCACTTTCTTTAAGAGGAAACAAAAAAAAGAATTCACTAAGTGATCTAGGGAGATCTTTAGGTAGATTTAACAATATCTCTTTTTGAGGAAAAGCTTTAAAATTTGTAACATTTATATGAGATCTTAATCTTATAACTTTGATGAAATTTACAATATTTGCTACTTTGATGATTGGCCATGAATGTTGCATAGATATGGTTATGGGTGGCAAAATTTTAGGGCTTTTATGTTGCTATTATGTATATTTGAATGTGGTAAAAAATTGATAGAATATGATTAGATTGATAAAATGAGTATGGCTTTAAACACTTAGAAGAAGATCATAAGAAATTTCTGTTGGAAAACATCCTTAATAATACATGATTTGATTTCTATTTTCTTAAGAAACAAATGATGGAATATGTTAAATTAAGTGTAAGAAATCTAATTAAAATGTTGAAATAAGTAAACTTATAGTTAGATGTAATTTAGAAATAAAATGAAAGATGACGTAATAAAAGAATGAACTAAAATCTTAGGATGGATTTGGTTAGAAAAATGGATTTCGGAGTAACTAAGTAAGCTTCTATTTTTTAGATTAAGGGAAGAATCAGTTAGGAATTAAAAGAAATGGTTAACATGAAAAATTTTGATATATGTCTTACAGATTTGTAGCCAATAAAATCACCCAATTTGGAGTTTAAATGAGGGAGATATGGTCCAATTAGTAAGTAGTGGTTAGAAAATAGTTAACCAGGGAAGAATCTGTGAGGTAAGCTTTTGTGTTTGAATTTCTGAAAAAAATATATAGGGAATTAAAAGAAATGGTTAACATAAAAAATATAGATATATGTCTAACGAATTGTTAACCACTGAGATCATTCAATTTGGAATCTATATAAGGGATAGATGGTCAAATTAGCAAGCAGTGGTCAGAAACTAGTTAATCAGGGAAGAATTTGTTAGGTACATTTTTGTGTTTGGATTTCTGAGAAATATTTGTAAGGAATTAAAATAAGTAGTTAACATAATATATATATATATATATATATATATATATATATATATATATATATATATATATATGTCTCATGAATTGTTAGCCACTAGAATTATTTAATTTGAAATCCATATAATGGAGATATGGTCAGATTAGTAAGCAATGATCAAAAACTAGTTAACTAGGGAAGAATCTGTTAGGTAAGTTTCTATATTTGAATTTCTGAAAATAATTTGTATAGAATTAAAAGAAATGGTTAACATGAATAATATAGATGTATGACTTACAAATTTTTAGTCATTGAAATAACTCAATTTAGAGTCTATAGAAAGGAGATATGGTCAGATTAGTAAGTAGAGGTCAGAACCTACCCGAAAAGAAATAACATTGAATTTGAGAGAGTAATAACACCAAGATTTCTTACAATTTCACTAAAATGTCCAACATAAGAGTTTTATAGGATTGTCTTAATTTTAAATGGATACCATGATCACCTCAATCAGAGTTAAAATGAGGGAGTTATGCTATGAGTAGTGAGAGATGAAAATAATATTTAAAAAACAAGAAGAATCTTATAAATAAAAATAATAAATTACTAGTGTATGCCCTAACCGTTGCCATTGCATGAACTCCTTACCATCTTAAGTTTGTAACTTCAACATAAAAATATTTTATAAAGTGATATTTAAAATTGATTATGTTCATGTCATGATTGTATTTTACCAATATTTTTTATAATGATTATGCTTTGATGATAAATTATGGCATGTGAGTATAATGAACATACTTGTTATTGAAATCATATTTTTGGCTATTAATGTGAAAAGAAAAGAAAAGAGATGAGTATAGTCACATGGCGGTCCATGTGGTGCACCAAAAGGGGATGCCCTATTCACGGCTATGATTATGCTAATGAGAAAAGAAAGAGAAAATATGTCATGTCCGACAGAGCGAGAAAAGCTCGTATAGAAAAATAGAAAGTACTCATCCTTATGGGGGTAGCTTGTGTAACAAATCTATTTTTTAAATTTATAAATTTGTAAAATCCCAGGAAATCATTACCTCTTTACTTTTAACTATTTAACTCATGATAACATTCATTTAAATTAACCAAACATAATTAAGGTTTATGAAATACCATTAACACTGATACAATTCTGAATTCATATAAACATCATTAATTAAAAACATTCGTACAAAAAAAAATCAAACACATATATGTCTACATCTTAATTATCAATATTGACTAGTTCTAGAGATACGGATGCAGGTGGTTGCACCTTCACCGAGATTTTAGCCAACTCGACCCATGTATGCTAAAAGTAGGTCATAGAGAATATTTGCATAACTTAGCTTTTTGAACATGATATAGAAATATAGTGAGAATTAAATCCTAGTAGGTTCAACAATAAATCATAATTATCATTAATATAGATCATCATGTTATGTTCATTTGTATAAGTTACAACAAATATCTTAGGTCGCATGAATGCTTTTTATCTATGCACATGAAAATCATACAGTGATGACATGTATGGCATGAATAACTATTTTTAAAATATCATATGATGGCTATCGATTTATTTTTATATCAAGTTACCCTAGTTAGGATGAGTACTTTCTACTCTTCGGTACAGACTTTTCTCGCTCCATCTGACATGGCACATTTTTTCTTTCTTTTTGTAACGCCCCCAATTTTACAACACGTAAAACAAATATTTTTTTTCCCACAATCAGATATTTTTCTTAACATGCATGACACTATTCTTTGTCATAGAAATAGATACATATATGTTCTCTCATGTATATACATTATACAGACCAAGTTATAAATATCAAAGTAACAACAGAAGTAGGGATTCTGCCTGTAGCATTCAGAGCACACTCTAGATTACAAACACAGTATAATTCAAAACCGTGAGCCTTGAAAACAACATAGACTCACCTAGAGAATATGCCACCTAACTAATCACCTATCTGCAGAATCAGATTCTGTATTCTTATCTGAAAAATGTGGAAATATCGTGTAGTGAGTTTGACAACTCAATGAGCAGATAATACCTCCTATGATCTCTTAGGTCAGCATATGGATGTACTCATGTTTTAAAATTTGTCACTTAGAAAATATAGTTTAAAAGTACATCCATATGGGACCCATATTTTAAATATTTTCAAATAAAAGGATATTCAGATATCCAAACCATATTCAGCATGGTATGATCATTAAAAAAAATATTGTTATGCTCAGCTGTATAAACTATAATAAAATAATATGCTTTTGAGATAAAGTTATAAAATTTTAAAATGACCTGTCTCATTTTGCGATCTGGTCAACTCAATTTAAAATGACCTGCCTCATTCGGCGATCTGGTCAACCCACACACTCATTTGCTATACGCATAGTGACCGATCGACTACAATCATAATAGTGACCAGGGAATGTGAGTCCATCACCCATTTGCCTCCTTACATTACCATTGTCACCTGGTTAGAGCGGCCCTCCCTTGACTTACTCAGGCTAATAGGGCATCCCTTATTCGATACCGTCACAAGCTATACAACCTGTCGATATTCATCCATATATATAAATACATATATATAAATGCATATTGATCAATGTAATGTAAAATTATCAAGCAACTCGCCATGAGCTTTACGCTTGTCATTCAATCATAATTAGTAATTTTATAGTTTTACAAATCAATGCCACGTGCATAAATATTCACTTTATCATTTAATGAGAAATACATGTGAAATCAGATATACTATGAGTTCAGAAATCTATTTTTAAAACTATACTCTTCTCGAACTATATTCCAAATTGTAAGCAATTTAGATAATTTTAATGCATTTCAGAAACATATAAAAGTGTAAGTATCTTATAAACATAATCAAATACACGTTTAAAGATCAAGAAGAGTTAAGGGCAAGTCATAGGAAGAATTATCCATTCACAAGGTAAGGGCTCCAGATTGGACAGCCCCAAAATACACTTTTTCAATTCACATTTGACTAAACATACTTCAAAAACGTGTCCGGAGGGTACAAAAATCAAGAAAATGACTCCGGGAACTTAGTCATTATTCATAGTCAAAAAACACTATTCATCGCTGGAAAATACTATTCACAAAAAATAAAAAGTTGTTAGATAGTTGAAAAATTTTATATCCTAAGGTTTATCTAGCTCTTGAATCTATTTACAGTGTCAGATTCCCAATTTGAGATTTTTAAATAAGAGTTTCAAAGTTTTCCTTTTTCTGAGATTTTCTACTTTCGATCTTTGGCGATTCTATGGTTGATTTGAGAAATTGTTCGATCAAAATCGTAGTATTCTTCATCCTGAATCGAGTGATACTTTTAGTTTCAAGATCAGAGTTCTATAGACACTCCAGATTTAGAGAAGAAAATAAAAGTTACTATTTACACTATTCATATTATTCACCGGTTACAAAAATCCTTCTCATTTTCTCTTCATCCGTCTCCCCCTCCCCATTTTCTTTATTCTTTATAATAATAATAATAATAATTGAATAATTGAATAATAAAATTTTATTTTATATATATTCATATCAATACCGTTTTTATCCTAAAACATCCCAAAATTTTCTAAAAATTTATATTCTCATAAACCTTTAGTTAAACTCTTAAATCATGAATTTTTTTGATAAAAATCTTAATAAAACAAATCATAAAATAAATATCTTTATACATAATAAAAGAAAGAATATTTCTAAAAATACAACAAAAATTTATTAAAGGCCAATATAATTATTTTAAGTAAAATAATAATTACTTTAATTAAAAGTATACTTACTTTTAGCAGAACATAATCATTTTTAAACAAATAAAAGTATATTTGTTTATAGAAAAACATTATTATTTAAAAATAAAAATTACGAGATGTTACATTCTTTCTCCCTTAAGAAATTCGGTCCCCGAATTTCAGCTCATCCTACTACATGTAGAGAATGAAATCAAGGTATAATTCGAAGTTACCAACCTTATTACTCAAATAATTGAGGATATCTTTTTTGTATATCATCTTTACTTTTTAATATGTCTCTTCACTTGAGTAATTTTGCCATATTACTTAACTATAGAGATTTCTTTCATCCATAAGTTCTTCACTTGTCGATCAACAATAAACATCGATTGTACCCATAGTTAAGCCAAATTTTTGTCCAATTAAATTTCCATAAATTAGGTAACATAAGAAGAATCTAATAGGTACTTCTTTAGTATTGATGCAAGAAAGTCTGTATCCAAATTACTCAATCTTGATGGCAAGGCTGGGCAATGTATTACTATGCCTACTTTGTTCAAGTTTTCAAAAGATTCTATATACTAGAGCTTAACTTTTTTCTTCTTTCCAAACCTTATTACCTCTTTCATTGGTGAGTCATTCAAGAATATGTGGTCACTAATTAATAATTTCTAGTGCTCAACATTCATGGTCCTTATAGATTTTTGACCTGTATTGAGTTGCTTGTATTTTTTTTTCATTCCATTTCACTTTATCAACGACATCTTACCATAAGTCTAACTCCACTGAGTCATCTAACAAAAAGTTTGTAACACCTTTACTTCAGGCTTAAAATCATCCAATAACACTTTATCATAAGCAAATTCTGTTAAGGAATCTCCCTCCAAACTCAAAAACATACGCTTAAAGTCCTACAATGCTTAATGTAAAACCTCAAATAATGCCATTTGTTTGTAAGGCCTGATAATTACTGATATGGACAAGTTCAACTAAGGATAAATAATTTTCTCCAAAATTTCACGAAAATTATATAAAGATACCTAAAGCATAGCTTCTAATGTAAAAACACATCATTTATATTTACTATCAGCTATACTATAATCTAGCTAAGATCTTAAACTTCCTAATTAGCTTTCTTGAAATAATATATTCAATTCTTACTTGCTGACATATCAAACAATAAAAAATATTTCACTTGTATTTTCTTTTTACCATTATACTAGTACAATGCTTTCATATCTTAGTATATCCTTATTGTCTCGGGTTATCCATGTTCACAATCTATGACTTCCTCTGAAATTTCCTTTCTCAACAATTGTTCACACGTAAATTTTCAATCTCAATATAATTCACATCCTAGGTACTAGACTCAACTTAGCATGGTATAAACTCTTAACACAAATACCTTGATTATTTTACATCATTTTCGAACATGGTTCTCAAATTATTCTCCTTTCCCTTCTCAACCACATTAGGTAAATTTAGATGTTCTTCATACCTTAATACTCAATCAATATATACTGTAAACTCATTATTCTTTCTAATTTGCACATAATCTGCCAACTTACACAGTTATACATGCTTGATATAAAGATTTTTTTTAAATGTGTTCTTTGTTAGATAAATTCTTTTAAAATCTCTATACTTTAACCTACTAACCATTTGGACACCATAATAATCGAGTTTCAAAGAAAAGAAATTAACTTTTCTTGTAATGAGGAAAAAGAACTTTTTATTTAATGCCAAACATTAATAAGGAAGAATGCAGTAGAACAAACAAAAATAATAATAAAGAACGGTGCCAAAATAGAAAGTCAATAATTTGGACAAAGCATTGAAAGAAAATTAAATTCAGTGGCCGTAATTCTTGAAAATCTATAAATAAAATCTAACTATTATTTTAGCAAAAATCGTTGGTTGCAAGTTTTGAATATATGTGCCAAAATATACTTTTAAACTGTTGATATTTGGTGGAAAAGAAACATTTCTGAGCTTATAAAAGTCTGTGAAAAATAAAGAATGCATAGTTAGCTGGTAGGATGCAGTTGACTACTTTAAAATAGATGTAATCAATCAACTGTAAAATAAACCAGTCTAAATTAAAAATTCTCAAAATAGCTAGTCGACTTAATAATACCGATAATCGATTGGCAAGAACATTGGGAAAACAAATAAATCATTTGATTGTTCTTCTTCAACATTTAACTTGTTTGCATTTTCACTCTTCTTTTTTTCCTACAATCACGCCTATCACTTACAACTTTCCTACAAGAATCAAGACACCAATGCTTCATTAAGGAGAACAAGGAAAAGACAAATTTCTGGTGATATCTTAACCTTATTCTCTTTATGTGTTTAATATGAACCACGATCACAACTACTGTACATATACATGCTTGCTGTCATTTTTGAAAACTTTCACCTTAAATTTATCTAATATCCACCAATCATTCATATAACTATTCTAATTATGTCCGGCCTATTTGTATAGCTATTGTAAGTATGCCCTTCTCTTAGTTCTATAAATGCTCATGTTAGTATCTTTATCTGCATACTCAAAGTTAGGGTGCGTGTAGTTATGGAGGGGATCGCATTCCGTCAGTTTTGAAATATTTGTGTCTTTTATGGTTCCAGTCCTGGAAAAGATGGAGAGTATATGAAAGTAGCACAAAATCTGGGTATAGTGCTGGCTAGGAGAAATATTTATTTAGTCTATGGTGGAGGTAACCGTGGGTTAATGTGGTATGTGTCTATAATTGAACGTGTAGGAGGATGTCAAGTTCTAGGTATTATTCATACAGCTCTAGCTGCATCCAACATTGTAGGAAAGACAATTGGGGAAGAGTTTAAGGTAGCTTCCATGCATGAGCGCATGGCTAGAATGATGAGTAATGTTGATGCCTTCATTGCCTTACCAGGTGATTTTGGTACTTTAGAAGAGATTTTTCAAATAGTTTCTTGGGCACAATTGAATATGCATCACAAACCAATAGGTTTGTTAAATATTAATTACTTCTTTGATGGTTTGTTGTCTTTTCTAGATCAAGTTGTGAAACAAAGGTTCATTTCACACTCAGCACGACGAATTCTCATCTCAGCTTCAAATGCTGAGGAGTTGATTGATGCTTTACAAGCATATGTTCATGTACCTAATCCAATTACAACTCAAATAGAATGGACAATAGACAACCGTAGAAAACGCAAATTGGATTTGGATCTTTATCTTTAAATGTAGTAAAACGTAGCCATTGCTATACCATTTTTACTTTCTTAGGAACTACTTGGATACCAACTTTACCAAACATACTCCCTTAGAGTTAGTAAAACTATCTTTAGATGTTGCTTATGATCCTCTAAACTCTTGAAATATTATAGTATATCATCAATAAATATAATAACAAATTGATCCAAGGATGACTTAATTACTATTTATTAAATCTATGATTGCAGCTGGGGCATTTGTCAAACTAAATGACATAACCAAGAACTCATAATGCCTATAATGAGTCTCAAAAGATTTTTTTTTGAATATCCTCTTCCCTTATCCTCAACTAATGATATTCATATCTCAAATCAATTTTTGAAAAAAATATTGAGCACCTTGTAATTGGTCAAACAGATCATCTATACGAGGTTATGAGTATTTATTCCACACTATCACCTTATTCAACTATCTATAATCTACGCACAATCGCAATGATCCATCTTTTGTTTTTCACAAATAGTATTGGAGCTCTCCAAGAAGGAGTACTAGGGTATAAAAATCTCTTGTCCAACAAGTCCTACAACTAATTCTTCAATTCTTTGAGTTCAGTCGTTACCATTTTATATAGGGGTATAGACACTGGTTGGGCTTCAAGAAGTAAATCAATACTAAATTCTATTTTACGTTTAGAGATAATCCTGACAATTTCTCAGGAATTACATCAGAAAATTCTCTAACCACTAGAACTTAATTTACACTGGTATACTTTATATCAACATCTCCCACTACTGCCAAATATCCTTGGCACCTTTTTGTAATAACTTATAGGCTGCTAAAGTAGAGACTAGATTTTTGTGTACCTTACTATAGTCTTCTTGTATCAAGAAAGAAGATTCTCCAGGAATATTGAATTTAATTATCTTCGGATGACATTCTAAAATGGTCTGACATATTGCCAACCAATCCATTTCTAATATCACATCAAAGTCTATTATATCTAGATATTCAGGTAAAACGAATATTATATTCAGAAAAGATCATATTCGACATTTGTCTCAATTCTTCAAATTCTCTGAGACACCTATCCCTTTCACTTTCAAGCAGTAATTGACCCATAGATACCTCTTAAGATGTCACAATACTCAATCAACTTTATACTAGAAGATTTAATAACTTGAAATAGAAAGGAAATTAAAATCCTATAGAATCCCTCAACAGCACTTTAAGTATAAATATGTCCGGCTTATACCCATACTAAAGGACTAAAGAATCCTTTGCTCCGATAGCCACAGGGAAACCTAATCCTCTGATACCAACTTGTAACGCCCCCAATTTTACAACACGTGAAACAAACATTTTTTTCCCGCAATTAGATATTTTTCTTAATATGCATAACACTATTCTTTGTCATCGAAATAGATACATATATGTTCTCTCATGTATATACATTATACAGACTAAATTATAAATGTCAAAATAACAACAGAAGTAGGGATCTTACTTGTAGACTTCAGAGCACACTCTAGAATACAAACACATTATAATTCAAAACTGTGAGCCTTGAAAACAACGTAGACTCACCTAGAGAATATGCCATCTAACTGATCACCTATCTATAGAATTAGACTCTGTATTCTTATCTGAAAAATATGGAAATATCGTATAGTGAGTTTGACAACTCAGTGAGTATATAATACCTCCTATAACCTCTTAGGTCAGCATATGGATGTACTCATGTTTTAAAATTTATCACTTAGAAAATATAGTTCAGAAGTACATCCATATGGGACCTATATTTTAAATATTTTCAAATAAAAGGATATTCAAATGTCCAAACCATATTCAGCATGGTATGATCATTAAAAAATTATTGTTATGCTCAGCTGTATAAACTATAGTAAAATAATAAACTTTTGAGATAAAGTCATAAACTTTTAAAATAACCTGCCTCATTTGGCGATCTGGTCAACCCACACACTCATTTGCTATACGTATAGTGACTGATCGATTACAGTCACAATAGTGATAAGGGAATATGAGTCCATCACCCATCTGCCTCCTCACATTACCACTGTCACCTGGTTGGAGTGGCCCTCCCTCGGCTCACTTAGGCCAATAGAGCGTCCCCTATTCGGTACCGTCACAAGCCATACAACCTGTCGATATTCATCTATACATATAAATACATATATATACATGCATATTGATCAATGCAATGTAAAATTGTCAAGCAACTCGCCATGAGCTTTACGCTTGCCATTCAATCATAATCAGTAATTTTATAGTTTTACAAATCAATGCCACGTGCATAAATATTCACTTTATCATTTAATGAGAAATACAAATGAAATCAGATATACCTTGAGTTCAGAAATCCATTTTCAAAACTATACTCTTCTCGAACTATATTCCAAATTGTAAGCAATTTAGATAATTTTAATGCATTTCAAAAATATATAAAAGTGTAAATATCTTATAAACATAATCAAATACACGTTTAAAGATCAAAAAGAGTATAGGACAAGTCATAAAAAGAATTATCCACTCATAAGGTAAGGGCTCCAGATTGGACAGCCCTAAAATGCACTTTTCCAATCCACATTTGACCAAATAGATTTCAAAACGTGTCCGGAGGGTCCAAAAATCAAGAAAATGACTCCGGGAACTTGGTCACTAGTCATGGCCGAAAAACACTATTCAACGCCTTAAAAATACTATTTATCACCGAAAAATACTATTCACCAAGAACAAAAAGTTGTCAGATAGCTGAAAAATTTCATAGCCTAAGGTTTATCTAACTCTTGAATCTATCTACGATATCAGATTTCCAATTTGAGATCTTTAAATAAGAGTTTCAGAGTTTACCTTTTTCTGAGATTTTCTACTTCCAATCTACAGCAATTCTATGGCTAATTTGAAAAATTGTTCAGTAAAAATCATAGTATTCTCCGTCCTGAATTCAGTGGTATCCTTAGTTTTGAGATCAGAGGCTTGTAGACACTCCAGATTTAGAGAAAAAAATAAAGGTTACTATTCACTATTTACGAAAAACCTTCGCATTTTCTTTTCATCCGTCTCCCCCTCCCTCTTTTCTTTATTCTTTATAATAATAATAATTATTATTATTTAATAATTGAATAATAAAATTTTATTTTATATATATTCATATAAATACCGTTTTTTATCCTAAAACATCCTAAAAATTTTTAAAAATTTATATTTTCATAAACCTTTAGTTAAACTCTTAAATCATGAATTTTTTTGATAAAAATTTTAATAAAACAAATCAAAATTAATATCTTTATACATAATAAAAGAAAGAATATTTCTAAAAATAAAACAAAAATTTATTAAAGGCCAATATAATTATTTTAAGCAAAATAATAATTACTTTAATTAAAAATATACTTGTTTTTAGCAAAACACAATCATTTTTAAACAAATAAAAATATATTTGTTTATAGCAAAACATTATTATTTAAAAATAAAAATTCTGGAATGTTACACTTTTCTCATTAACATAACCATAGTGGTTGGTAGGTCGTCCCCTACTGGTGCACCACACAGACTGCCATGTGACTGTGCTTATTTATTTTTCCATTAATAGCCATAAATATGATTTCAATAACAAGTATGTTCATTATACTCACATTGTATAACTTTTCATCAAAATATAATCAATGCCAGAAATCATTGGTAATCATGCAATGAACATAATTGTTTTCAAATATCATTTTATAAAATATTTTTATGTCAAAATTACACACTTAAGATGGTAAAGAGTACAGGCAATGGAAATGGCTAGGGCATACTGTAATTATTTATTATTTCCATTTATAAGATTCTTCTTCTTTTTAAATATTATTTTCATCACATATTCTCACAAATTTTATAGGACATTTTTCTCCATTTTGGTTTCTATTATTACCCTATAGTTAATGAGGTTCATTTAAGGTAGAAAAATGTTAAAAATAAGTTTTACCAATTCCCAACACGGCCTGGTCATGTTTCAGGATACGGCCATACTTGAAAATACTTCAAACATACTGAAAAAGAGGCTTGAACACGGCCTACCAGTGCTGAAGTAACTCAGAACACAGCTTGGCTGTGTTCTATGACATTTCCTCACTTATTCAACCATATCTCCCTCATACGAATTTTAATTGAAGTGATTCCAAAGCCTATATAAAGATAATACAATTAACCACAACTTTCATGTTTATTATTTTCTCATATTCCTTACTAAATATTTCCAGAAAATCGAAAATAAAAACTCTTACATTTACCACCCTAGATTCTAGACTGATTATGATCTCTACTCATTAATTAGCCATATCTCCCTCATATGGACTCCAAATTAAGTGATTTTAGAGCCTATAGATCCGTGAGACATATATTTATATTTATTATGTTAAAAATTTCCTTTAATTAGATTTGGCCTAAAAATTCAAATACATAAGTTTACCTAACAAATTCTTCCCTGGTTAACTAGTTTCTGACCACTACTTACTAATTGAATAATATCTCCCTTATCTAGACTCGAAATTAAGTGATTTTAGTGGGTAAAATTTCATGAGACATATATCTACAATTTTTATGTTAACCATTTCTTTTAATTCCTAACCGATTCTTCCCAGAATTTCAAAAACAGAAGATTCCCTAATTACTTTGAAATCCAGTTTCCTAACCAAACCTTTCCTAAGATTTTAGTTCAACATTTTATTACGTCATTTTCTATTTTCTTCCTAATTTACATCTAATCATCTTCCATCAAATTTTCACCACATTCAAATATATAAAATAGCGACATAAAAATTCTAAAATTTTGCTACCCATAGCCATACCTATGCAGAACTTTCCACACCAACCATATGTTCAAAACATACATCATATGCAAGATAACATGTAACATGATATAGCGACATCCATGACCAATAATCAAAGTAGCAAATATTGTAAATTTTATCAAAGTTCTAATATCAAAATCCCATATAATTGTTACAAATTTCAAAAAAATTTTTCAAAAAGAGATATTGTTAAACCTACCTAAAGATCTCCCTAGCTCACTTAGTGAATTCTTTTTTTTGTTTCCTCTTGAAGGAAGTAGCAAAATTCCTCCATTCTCTTAACTTTTCTAGCAGCTTAAATAAGAGAAGGAGGGTAAGTTTTAAACCCTAAGGATGAAGAGAAAAGATGGATTCAAGTAGAGATTAAGCTAACTTTTCTTGAGTACTTAATCCTCTAGAATTCTCCTTCTTTTTCCTTCCTCTCTTCTCCTCTTTTTCTCTCCTTTCCTCACTCTACCTTGCTTATATTTTTTCTATCCCTCACTTGGACGAAATTATAATGTTATAAGGGTGGGTTTTGCTTAAATAAACTATCAAGTGGTTCACCTTTTATAACTATGGGTCTACCTTATCACAATTAGGATGTACTTGATTATTTTTTGGGGAAAAACAATTTATGTTCTTGTCTTCCTCTCCCTTAGTCAAGATATGAATAGTAAAAAGAGATTTGTATTTTGAAAATCTTGTTAAAATGTTCTTAAGATAAGGGACAAGGTCCTTTTGATTTAGGGGTTCATTTCATTTTTCTTTTGTCTCAAACAAGTATGATAAATTTGTCTTTTTAGTTGGCAAATTTCTAGTCCTTGAGTCTTCCTTGCTTGGCTGAAATTATTTGTGTAGGATAAGAATGTTTTATCATAATGCCATGTATTATTACCTACTTGTTGAAATTATGAATGTAGGATATGGATGTTTTGTCCTAATGCCATGTATTATTACCAACTTGCTAAAATTATGAATGTAGGATATAGATGTTTTGTTTTAATGCCATGTGACCTAATCTTGATTATTATTACACTACTATTTCATCACATGATTCTTATTTTTCCTTCTTGGATTTGGGCTTATTCTTACCCATTTCCTTTGTTTTGGCTAAAATTCTACCTTTCATAGAGGGTTTGGTCACATTTTCATGGTTTGTGGGCTATCGGTTCAACTTTTATATCCTAGTCCAAGTTTATGTTTTATTTCTTGCTTGGGCTATCCTATTGACTTGCTAGAAACTCATGTGAAGTGGAAAAACTCTATATGAAGTGTCTATAGGTGAAAGCCCAATGTATGGGTGGATATGTTAAACTTAGGAACTCTAACTCTTGAATTAGGAAAATTACCCTAACCTAATCTTCTTAAAATTTTAAAACCTTTACTTACTTCCCAAAAATTTATCTTCCTTACCCAATAATTTCACCTCTCTTTAGTATGTTATTTCTAATTTTTCCTATTAGGCTTTCTCTCTTTACTTATTCCCTTAATGTTAGAAACATTTTCTATGCATACCTATAAGGTGAAGAATTTCTAAGGATTATATTTCCTTAGATATCTGAAAATTGTCTAATAAATTTTATTTTCTTAATTAAATATTTATGTACCTTTATTAATAAAAGAAACAAAATTATTATGTACCTTTATTAATAAAAGAAACAAAATTAAGGATGTTACATTTTTCTCCCCCTAAAAGAAATTTTATTCTCAAAATTTTAAAAATTATCTAATAAGAACAATTGAGGATATTTCTTCCTCATTACTTCTTCTAGTTCCCAAGTTGCTTCTTCCGGAGTCAAACCTTTCCATAACACCTTAACTAGGAGAATAGTTTTATTTCTCAATTGCTTCACGTTGGTGTCCAATATGGATGCTGATACTAGCTGATATGTCATGTTCTCTTTTGTTTGGATTGGTTCATACCGTATTACATTTGAGAAATCTAGAAGATACTTCCACAACTGTGATACATGAAAAACATTATGTAGGTTGGACAAATTAGATGGGAGGAGAACTTGATACGCTAACGTCCCTACTTTCTTCAAAATTTGATAGGGTCCCAAAAGTCACAGACTTAACTTTTTGGTTTTGAGAGACTTCCAACTCTAGTAGTCGGAAAAAGTTTTAGAAATACATGGTCTTCTTCCTCAAACTCCAGAGGTCTATGTCTCTTATCATAGTAACTCTTTTGCCGACTCTGAGCTGTAAGTATTTTGTCTCGTATCATCCTAATTTGTTCTATGGTTTGTTGAACTAAATCAGGACCCAGCAAGTTCCTTTCTCTTATTTCAAACCAACATAGTAAAGATCGGCACTTCCTACCGTATAAAGCTTCGTAAGGGGCTATCTTAATATTAGAGTGATAGCTATTATTATAAGCAAATTATACTAAAGGTTGGTATTTATCCAATCTTTTACATTGCTCTATCACACATGCCTTCAACATATCTTTTAGGGTTTGAATGGTCCATTTTGTCTGCCCATCAGTCTGAGGATGGTAGGTAGTACTGAACCGCAACTGGGTTCCAATAGCTTCCTGCAATGCCTTTCAAAATCTCGACGTGAATTTCGGATATCTATCAGAAACGATATTTAAGGGAATTCCATATAGTCTAACTATTTCATGTACGTATCACAGGGCCAATTTGTCTAGTGAATAGTTAATTTTTTATGAACAAAAAGTGAGCAGATTTAGTTAATCTATCAACTATTACTCAGATAGAGTCATGTCCAACTGAAGTCTTAGGTAAGCCTACCACAAAATCCATCGAAATATTGTCCCATTTCCATTTAGGGATTTGAAGAGGTTATAGAAATCCTGCTGTATTTTGATGCTCTACCTTCACTTTTTGACAAATTAAACATTTCAACACAAACTCAGCAATGCCCTTTTTCATCCCTGGCCATTAGTACATCTTCTTTAAGTCTTGATACATTTTAATGGGCCTAGGATGGACTATGTACTTACTCTGATGTGCTTCTTGCAGGATCTTAGTCCTAAACTCTTGTTCTTGAGGGACACAAATCCTTTCATGATACATGATTGCTCTATCTTCCAAGACAGAAAAATTATCTTGATCTTTATGATCTTGTAAGTATTGGTCATGAGCTTGAGTCTCTTTAATCTGGATCTCAAGTCAATTTTAGAAAAGATGGAGGCTCCTTTCAGTTGATCTAATAAGTCATCTATCCTAGGGAGAGGGTACTTATTTTTGATAGTCACCTTATTTAGCTGTCTATAGTCTATGCATAGTCTAAGGCTCTCGTCTTTCTTCTTAACAAACAATACAGGAGCTCCTCAAGGTGATACACCCGGTCTAATGAATTGTTTGTCTAACAATTCTTGCAACTATTTCTTGAGTTCTTGTAGTTCCTTTGAGGCCATTCTATAAGGTGTAATAGAGATAGGTCTTGTCTCGGGTAGGAGATCAATAGAGAACTCTATCTCTCTCTTGGGAGGCAAGTCTGGAATATCTGGTGGAAATACTTTAGAAAACTCATTAACTATTGGGATTTCATTAAACTTTGGTTTGACTTCTAGGTTTGATAGACACAGAAGAATGTAACCAAGTACTCCACTCTTCAACTCCCGATTGACTTTATTGGCATTTAGCATCAATAACTACATCTCCTCTGTGGAGTAGGAGGTAGAAATTCAATGGTCTTGGTGCAATAATTTAGCAAGACTTGATTTTTAGACATCCAGTCTAACCCTAGAATGATGTCAATACCTCTTAAAGGTAGACATACGAGGTTTACAAAAAAAGTTTTCTCTTGGATGGTGACTTGATAATCTTTACTTATAGAGGAAGTTAAGACCCTTTCCTCTGTGGGGGTTAATACAGATAGCTCATAGGGGGTTTCAAAAATAGGATACTGAAGCTCCCTAATACATTCTTCTAATATAAATGAATGACTAGCACCAGAGTCAAACAACACCATAAGAGCAAATCCATAGATGTAGCACGTACCTTGAATCATTTTGGAGGATTGAGTTGCCTCTTGGCCGCTTAAGGTGAAAACTCTTTCTTTCATCTGAGGCCTCTGTTCCGGCTGATTCCCCACATTCTATGGGCAGTTCTTTGCAAAATGACCCTTATGTCCATATTTGAAGCAAACATATGGTCCTATGTAGCATGGGCGGTTACCATGCATACGTCCGCACTTAGTACACTTGATTGTGGAAAAGTTCTTTGGAAGGGTCAGGGACTCATAGTCATTGGCCTCTTGCCAATACCCTGTCCTTTTCCTTTGTCATTTCTGCCATAGTTTTATGGTCTGTTCTTCCTTTTTCAGAAGTTTTGTCTTTGTTTCTCATCCTCCACTGCCCTCAAGCTCTTTTCCAAGAGTCTGCATTTATTTATCAGATGTACAAACTCCCTAATCTCCATATCTACAACAGCATTCCTTATCTCTAGGGTCAGTCTCGCTTCGAACTTAACAGCCTTCCATGCTTTATTGGGATTAAATCACAGGTAAAAGGAGAACTTAGACAACTCCTCGAACCTCGTGATGTACTGGTCAATGGTCATGCTGCCCTGCCTGAGTTAGAGAAATTCAATCTCCTTCTCCGCTTGCACAATACTTTGGAAGTACTTTTCCAAAAAGGTGTCTTTGAACACCTGCCATGTGATCTACCATCCTTGGTGAGCTAAAAGTTCTTTAGCTCCATGCCACTAGTATTTTGGAGGATAGTTGCACCTTCACCGGGATCTTAGCCAACTCGACCCATGTACGCTAAAAGCTAGTCACAGAGAATATCTGCATAACTTAGTTTTCTGAACATGATATGGAAATATAGTGAGAATTAAATCCCAGTAAGTTCAACAATAAATCATAATTATCATCAATATAGATCATCATGTCATGTTCATCTGTATAAACTACAGCAAATTTCTTAAGCCATATGAATGCACTTTATCTATACACATGAAAGTCATACAGTAATGACATGTATGACATGAATAATTATTTTCAGAATATCATATGATGGTTATCAACTTATTTTCATATCAAGCTACCCCGGTCAGGGTGAGTACTTTCTACTCTTCGGTATGGACTTTTCTCGCTCCGTCTGACATGACACACTTTCTCTTTCTTTTCTCATTAACATAACCATAGCCGTTGGTAGGGCATTACATATGAACATGACGTGATTATCTATATTTATGCTAATTATGATTATTATTGAACCTACTAGGATTTAATTCTCACTATATTTCCATATCATGTTTAGATGACTAGATATGCAGATATTATCTATGACCGGCTTTTAGCGTACGTTGGGTCGTGTTGACTAAGATCTCGGTGAAGGTACAACTACCCGTACCCGTATCCTAGGAACTGGTCAATATGGATGAATAAGATGTAGACATATATGTTTTTTATTTGTGTACGGATGTTGTTGATTAATGATGTGTGTACGAACCTAGGATTGTATCAGTATTAATGGTATACCATAAACTTTAATTATGCTTGGTTAATTTAATTGAATGTTATTATGAGTTAAATAGTTAGAGGTAAAGACGTAATGACTTCATGGAATTTTAAAAATACATATATTTGTATATATGTAAAAAAATATGGAGTTGTTACAAGTTTTGTTTAAATAAACTAACAAGTGGTTCAACTTTCATAACCATAGGTCTAACTTATCATAATTAGGATGCACTTAGTTGTTTTTTAGAGAAAAATAACTCGTGTTCTTGTCTTCCTCTCCCTTAGTCAAGATATGCATAGCAAAATGAGATTTGTATTTTAAAAATCATGTTAAAATGTTCTTAAGACAAGGGACAAGGTTCCTTTGATTTAGGAATTCATTTCTTTTTTCTTTTGTCTCAAACAAGTATGATAGGTTTGCCTTTTTAGGTGGCAAATTTCTAGCCCTTGAGTCTCCCTTGCTTGGCTGAAATTATTTGTGTAGGATGAGGATGTTTTGTCATAATGCCATGTATTATTACTTACTTGTTGAAATTATGAATATAGGATATTGATGTTTTGTCCTAATGCGATGTATTATTACTAACTTGCTAAAATTATGAATGTAGGATATATATGTTTTGTTTTAATGCCATGTGACCTAATCTTGATTATTATTACACTACTATTTTCTCACATGTTTTTTATTTTTTTCTCTTGGATTTGGGCTCATTCTTACCCATTTCCTTTGTTTTGGCTGAAATTATACATTTCATAGAGGACTTGGTTACATTTTTATGGTTTGTGGGCTATCGGTCCAACGTCTATATCCTAGTCCATGTCTATGTTTTATTTTTTACTTGGACTATCCTATTGGTTTGCTACAAACTCATGTGAATTGGAAAAACTCTATATGAAGTGTCCATAGGTGAAAGTCCAATGTGTGGGTGGAGATGTTAAATTTAAGAACTCTAACTCTTGAATTAGAAAAATTACCCTAATCTAATCTTCTTGAAATTTTAAAACCTTTACTTATTTCTCAAAAATTTATCTTCTTTACCCAAGAATCTCTCTTTAGTATGTTATTTTTAATTTTTCCTATTAGGTTTTCTCTTTTTACTTATTCCTTTAATGTTAGAAATATTTTCTATGCATACACATAAGGTGAAGAATTTCTAAGGATTATATTTCCTTAGATATCTAAAAATTGTGTAATAAAATTTATTTCTTTAATTAAATATTTTTGTACCTTTAATAATAAAAGAAACAAAATTAGGGATGTTACATTAAATATTTATGTACCTTTATTATTAAAAGAAACGAAATTAGAGATGTTACAGCTTGATATAAAAATAAGTTGATAGTCATCATATGATATTCTAAAAATAGTTATTTATGCCATACATGTTATTACTACATGATTTTCATGTACATAGATAAAGTGCATTCATGTGACTTAAGATATTTTTTGTAGCTTAAACAGATGAACATGATATGATGAGCAATATTGATGATGATTATGATTTATTGTTGAACCTACTAATATTTAATTCTCACTATATTTCCATATCATGTTCAGAAAACTAGATATGCATATTTTCTTTATAGCTTTGACTTTTAGTGCACGTTGGATCGAGTTACTCTATTTTTGGCAGATCCTAGTAATTAATAAGGTGTTTATGGTTGAGTTGGCTAAGATCTCAGTGAAGTTGCAATCACCTGTACCTGTTTATATAGAATTGATATATATATATATGTGTGTGTGTGTGTGTGTGTGTGTGTGTGTGTTTGACTTTTGTACGAACATTTTGATTAATGATGTGTATGTGAACTTAGAATTGTATCAGTATTAATGGTAGATGAAAAGGAAAAAAAAAGAGGAAAATGATATATGGCTAAATTATCTTTGATTCAAACTATTACATAGTTAAAAGAAAAAATAATAATCAAGTTAGGCTCATAGGGTTGAGAACTAATAATGTTTACATAATTAATCTTGATGAAAAAGTTCCTAAAGATCCTAAATGCTTGATAAGTACAAATGATGAAAGTTAGCTATGGCACAGAAGGCTTTCTTAGGCTAGAATGGGCTCATTAGACAAGCTTGCCAAAAAGGATCTAGTTATTAGTTTGCCTAAAATAACTTTTGAAAAAGACAGACTTTGCGATGCTTGTTTTCACCTTTTGACCCTCTGATAAAGGGGAAAACATTGTTTTCACCTCTTGACCCTTTGATAAAGGGAAACACTGAGTGTTTAATGGTTATATTTTATCCTCTAATTAATAGTAAACTTGTGATTATTTCTCTGCTTTTGGTTATGCTTTACTTTGGACATTTCTTTGGTTTGTTTTATGTTTGTAGGTGATCAAAAGAGGCCAAGAAGTAAGGGAAAACACTCATGTGAAAGGCCATAAGGACTTGGAACAAGTTAAGGAGAATGCAAGGAGGCAACACAAAACAAATTGGCAAAATCTAAGCTTGGCAGCTCCAAACATGGCTTAACTGTGCTTGGTGTTGCAGGAAGCACGGCTAGGTCGTGCTCTGTGCAAGAAGAGGAAAAATTCCCATATTTCTAGCTCGAAGCATGACCAGATTGTGCTTCGTGTCAGTACACTCAGCATTTTTTAGGGTTTTGAGTAGCCAAAGAGATATATATACATGGAAAAATGCAGAGAAACACATCCAGAGACATAAAGACTTATTTTTACTCAATTTAGGCTTAGGAAATACCATTAGATTAGGATTAGATTAGAATCATTTTTTGATTTATGTTCTTAGAGTCAAATTTGAGATTGATTCAAGCTTGTATTTTTAATTCATCTCCTGCACTCTAAGTTTTATCCTTTTACTTTACATCTCTACTTCTACTTCTACTCTTTCTCTTAGTTTGTATTGAACATTGATGAATGATTTAATAAATTTGATTATGAGTTTACTTTCAATTATGTGTGAGTAGATATTGATCTAGGGTTTCTATAAACCCACTTATAATGTGATGATACATTATTGAGTTAAATTTTAGAACCCATAATTGTGATTACTTGTGGACTAATTAGGACTAACTATTATGTGCATGTATAAGAGTTGATAAAAATGTCTGATCACCAATCTATCATGTCTTAGGTTATTAATCGAGAACTAAAAAGTGAAAGTTAAAATCAAAACTTAATAGTTAAGTAGACATATCTTAATCAAGAAAGTAGTTAAGGTTCTCTAGGAATTGAATCAATTAGTGGGCACGAGAAAACCTTTTAATTGAATTCCAAGGTTGGCATAGAATTTAATGGACTTAGGTTGAACTAAGAACCACGAAAGTAGGCAATTGGGTTAACCTAGGTACGATTAGTAATACTTGAAAGAGGTTATTAATTAATTAAGGCTAAACCATCCCCAATTACCTAGATAATTGCAATTAGAGGTACATATTGATTGTTGAATATCATAAGTGTGGTAAACCCTAACCCTAGGCTTTTGTTAATTGAATTCCTTATTAGCTTAATTGTGACATACTCTTTATTGAATTTCATTGATTTAGATAACTTGTTTCGTATAATTTTAGTAGTTGATCTTTGTTCTCTGTGGGATATGATCTGTATTCGTCGGACTAGCTACAGCTAGATCGTGCGATTGCGGTTAACTAGTAAAACATACACAACAAATTTTTGGCACCGTTGTCGAGGAACGAAAGTGTCAATATTAGATATTTTGTGAAATAGCTAGACTAGATCCTTTTTCTTTTAATTTTTTTCTGCTTATTTTCTCTTGCTGATTTTTATCTCTTTTCTTTATAGGTGTGTTTCTATTTTATGTGAAGGGATCGTGAATTCTTTGTATAATTTGACCCGGAGATTGAACACACCTTACGAAGGAGAAGAAGAAAACATCAGCAAGATCCTGCACCACCTACCATGGCGGACAGAGATAACTGATCTCTTAAAGATTTCATCCCCCCAGATACTCATGGCTTGAATTCGAGTATTGTTAGACCACTTGTTAAGGCTAACAACTTAAGCTAAAGCCTTTTCTTTTGTAGATGGTTCAGTCAAATCAATTTGGAGGGTCACCTACTGAAGACCCCAAGCTCCATCTATTAGTGTTTCTGGAGTACTGTGACACATTGAAACTAAATAAAGTATCATTTAATGCTATTAGACTAAGATTGTTCCCATTCTCTCTATGGGACAGGGCCTGTGCTTGGTTGCATTCTCTTCTACCAGGGTCTATCACTACTTGGCAACAACTTTCTCAAGCTTTCTTGGCCAAGTATTTCCCACCAAGTAAGACAACACATCTTAGAAATTAAATAACTACTTTTGCTAAAAAAATGGTAAGTCATTATATGAAACTTGGGAGAGATTTAAGCAGCTCTTCAAAATATGCCCACACCATGGGTTGGAAAAGTGTCTCATAGTCCATACATTCTATAATGGACGCATATAACGCCCATTTGTTTGTGGATACTGCAGCAAGAGGAGTAATTATGAATAAAACAATTGATGAATCATATGAGCTGATTGAAGATATGGCTCAGAATCATTACTCATGGTCTAGTGTGAAGCATCCTTCTAGAAAATCAATAGGTATGTATGAAGTTGATGCGTTTAATCATCTCACTTCTAAGGTTGATGCATTATTTCAAAAGTTAGATAAATTGAGCATCAATGCTATTGGTTCTTCTTCATCTTCTGCATGTGAGATCGGTGGATGTGTTGGCCATGTAGCCAATGAATGCTAGCTTGGAAATTTCGCACCTCAGGATTGTGAACATGTGAAATTTATGACTAATAACTAGAGAAATAATACCTATAGCAACACCTATAATCCAGGTTAGAGAAATCACCCAAATTTCTCATACAAGTCTAATGTGAATCAGCCTCAAGAATAATTTTAGGCAACCTCCTAGATTTTAGAACTAGAGGCCATTCAATCCTCCTCCATAGTCAAAGTTAAATCTAGAGGCTCTAATAGAAAATTTCATTGCTAGTCAGAGTAAATAAAATGATGAATTTAGAGCTCAGAACCACTCAATGAATGAGGCCATAAACAACTTAGCCTCTAAGGTTGACTCGCTTGCTACTCATAATAAAATACTAGAAACACAAATAGCACAGCAAGCCAACTCTTTAAACAAAAATTTTGGCAAATTCCCTAGCCAAACTGAGAATCCAAGTGAATATTGCAAGGCTGTCACTTTGAGAAGTGATAAACAGTTGGGTAAGTCAGTGGAAAAAGAGAAAGATAAGGAGGAAGAATTGAAAGATTTTCTTGAACAAGCAACTGTAGAAGAAGAGCAAATTAGTGAAAGGAAAGAGGAAGAAGAGCCTAAATATGTGGCTTTTAAACCATACAAGCCCCTAGTTCCTTTCCCCTAAAGACTTGATAAAGCCAAATTAGAAAATCAGTATGAAAAATTTCTTGATGTGTTGAAAAAGTTGCAAATTAATATTCTATTCTTGGAAGTTGTCTCTCAGATGCCTTCTTATGATAAATTTTTGAAGAAAATCCTCTCAAACAAGAGGAAGATTGAGGAGTATGCTGCAGTAGCATTAACTAAAGAGTGTAGTGCATTAATCTAGAATAAATTGCCTCCTAAACTCAAGGACCCTAGAAGCTTCTCTATACCTTGTTCCATTGGAGATCTGCACATTACTAGAGCTTTATGTGATCTTGGAGCAAGTGTGAGTCTCATGCCATTATCTATATGCAAGAAGCTCCAGATGGGTGATTTGAAGCCTACCACTCTTTTCCTCCAGTTGGCGGTCCAATCTGTTATGCATCCAATAGGTATATTAGAGGATGTTCCTCTAAAAGTAGGTAAATTTTTCATACCTATTGATTTTGTTATTTAGTGATGAAGGAAGATAACCAAATCCCCATCATTCTTGGAAGGTCTTTCCTAGCCACTGCAAGTGCAATTATCAATGTAAAAGATGAAAAGGTTTCCTTGAATGTAGGGGATAAAAAAATTGAATTCAATTTAAATGAAGTAATGAAATGCCCATCTTTAGGTGATTCTTGTTACATGATTGATGTAATTAAGCAGAATATGGTTAATACTACAGTAAGTTTTTGTTCTACTGACCCACTTGAGCTTTGCCTTGTGGAAAGTCCTATTTCTTGTGCTGAACAAGTAGAAGCTAGTGCATATGCTCAAATTCTTGATGAGAGTCCCATGCTCACCTGAAAAGCAAATGCTAAAAAGTTGGAATTGGATCTCAATCAAAAATTAGCAATTGTAGAGGAAATTAAGGCACCTAAGGTAGAACTCAAACCACTTCCATCCAATTTAAGGTATGAATTTTTGGACCCTGACTCTTCATATCCAGTAATTGTGAATGTTGAGTTGAATGCTAAAGAAATTGGTAAGTTATCGAATGTACTTAGAAAGTTTAAGAAAGTGATTGGGTATAACATTGATGACATAAAAGGGATTAGTCCATCTATTTGCATGCATCGCATTATACTTGATAATGATCATAAACCTTCTAGAGAGCACCAAAGGATACTAAATCCAAACATGAAAGAAGTAGTCAAGAAGGAGGTGCTCAAATTACTTGATGCAGGTATTATCTATCCTATTTCAGATAGTGAGTGGGTAAGCCCTGTTCATGTAGTTCCTAAGAAGGGTGGTATGAATTTTATTAATAATGAAAATGATGAATTAATTCCTACTAGAGCTGTTACGAGTTGGCTTATGTGCATTGATTATAGAAAACTGAATAAGTCTACCCGTAAGGATCACTTCCCTTTGCCCTTTATTGATCAATTGCTGGATAGGTTGGCTAAACATTCACATTTTTGTTATCTGGATTGTAATGACCCTCAATACAAATGTTCGTGTTTGCTGCTTACTAGTATAGGCATGACACGTTATGTTTCATTTCATAATACTTAGTTTATGTGTACATAATAGTGCTTAGATACTTTTGGTAACCCTATGCATGATTAAAGATGGAGATTGTACTTTTAGAGGTCACTTAACAACACATTTGAAGTAAAGAAGTTGAGAAAGATGCAAAGTTTTAGGCTGGTTCAGACCTATCTTTACCTTCTTGTGTATAAATTCCACATATGAACTCCAATTTATGTGATTCTAATTTCTGTGGAATGATAAGACAAATATCTACAACTTTTATGTTGTACACTTTTGCTGGTTCTACGAAAATAGGGGTGATAAGGGGAAAAACCAAAAAATAGAGGTTTGGTGTGGTCTGGACCTCTGATCACTATTTTGGGCATAACTCCCTCATATAACCTCCAATTAAATTGGTTAAAGTGTCTATAGAAAGCTAATAATAATAGTAGAGTTTGCTTATAATAATAATTATCACTCCAGTATTAAGATGGTCCCCTACAAAGCTTTATATGGTAGGAAGTGCCGATCTCCACTATGTTAGTTTAAGGTAGGAGAAAAGAACTTGTTTGGTCCTGATCTAGTTCAATAAATCACTGAATAAATCAGAGTCGGTAAAAGAGATAAGAGACATAGACCTTTGGAGTTTGAGTAAGGAGACCATATATTTCTGAAAATGTCTCCGACTATTGGAGTTGGTAGGTCTCTCAAAACCAGAAAGCTAAGTCTGTGATTTTTGGGACCCTACCAAATTTTGAAGAAAGTGAGGACGTCAGCATATCAAGTTGCCCTCCCACCTAATTTATCCAACCTGCATAATATTTTCCACGTATCACAGTTACGTAAGTATCTTTCAGATTCCTCTCATGTAATACAGGAAGAACCAATTCAAGTAAAGGAGAACATGACATATGAGTTAGTATCGGCATCCATATTGGACACCAACGTGAAGCAATTAAGGAATAAAACCATTCCCCTGGTTAAGGTGTTATGGGAATGTTTGACTCCGGAAGAATCAACGTGGGAACTGGAAGAAGTCACGAGGAAGAAATATCCACAATTGTTCTTAATAGGCAATTTCTAAAATTTTGAGGACAAAATTTCTTTTAGGGGAAAAGAAATGTAACATCCCTAATTACGTTTCATTTATTAATAAAGGTACAAAAATATTTAATATAACATCCATAATTTCATTTCTTTTATTAATAAAGGTACATAAATAATTAATTAAGGAAATAAAATTTATTAGACAATTTTTAGATATCTAAGAAATATAATCCTTAGAAATTCTTTATCTTATGTGTATGCATAGAAAATGTTTCTAACATTAAGGGAATAGGTAAAGAGAGAAAACATAATAGGAAAAATTAGAAATAACATACTAAAGAGAGTCGAAATCCTTGGGTAAGGAAGTTAAATTTTTGTGAAGTAAAGGTCATCAAATTTCAAGAAGATTGGATTAGGGTAATTTTTCTCAATTCAAGAGCTAGAGTTACTAAGTTTAACATCTCCACCCATAAATTGGGCTTTCACCTATGGACACTTCATATAGAGTTTTTCCACTTCACATGAATTTCTAGCAAGCCAATAGGATAGCTCAAGCAAGAAATAAAACATAGACTTGGACTAAGATATAGAAGTTGGACCGATAGCCCAAAAATCAAGAAAATATGACCAAGCCCTTCATGAAAGGTAGAATTTCAACCAAAGCAAAGGAAATGGGTAAGAATGAGCCCAAATCCAAGAAATAAAAATAAGAATCATGTGAGGAAATAGTAGTGTAATAATAATCAAGATTAGGTCACATGGCATTAAGACAAAACATCTATATCCTACATTCATAATTTCAACAAGTAGGTAATAATACTTGGCTTTAGGACAAAACATCTATATACTATATTCATAATTTCAATAAGTAGGTAATAATACATAGCATTATGACAAAACATCCTTATCCTACACAAATAATTTCAGCCAAGCAAGGGAGATTCAAGGGATGGAAATTTGCCATCTAAAAAGACAAACATATTATACTTGATTAAGACAAAAGAAAAAGGAAATGAATCCCTAAATCAAAAGGAGCTTGTCCCTTGTCTTACAAAAATTTTAACGTGATTTTCAAAATACAAATCTCCTTTTGCTATGCATATCTTGACTAAGGGAGAGGAAGACAAGAACATGAGTTTACCCAAAAAAACAACCAAGTGCATCCTAATTGTGATAAGGTAGACCCATAGTTATGAAAGGTGAACCACATGATAGTTTATTTAAGCAAAAGCCACCTTTATAACATTATAATTTCATCCAAGTGAGGGAGAGGAAAAACATAACCAAGGTAGAGTGAGGAAAGGAGAAAAAGAGATGAGAAGAGAGGAAGAAAGATGAAGGAGAAGTCTAGAGGACTAAGTACTCAAGGTAAGTTAGCTTAATCTCCACTTAAATCTATCTTTCTTCTTGATTCTTGGGGTTTAAAATCTCACACTCCTTCTCTTATTTAAGCTCCTAGAAAAGCTAAGGGAAGGGAGAAATCTTGCTACTTCCTTCAAGAGGAAATAAGAAAAAAAATTCACTAAGTGAACTAGGGAGATCTTTAGGTAGGTTTAACAATATTTTCTTTTAGAAAAGCTTTGAAATTAGAAACATTTATAAGGGATTATGATCCTAGAACTTTGATGAAATTTACTATATTTGTTACCTGAATGATTGGCTATGGATGTTGCTATATCATGTTACATGTTGATCTTGCAAGTGATGTATGTTTGAATACTTAGGTTGGTGTGAAAAGTTCTACATAGGTATGGCTATGGGTGACAAAATTTTAAGATTTTTATGCTGCTATTTTGTATATTTAAATGTTGTGAAATTTTTTTGAAATATGATTAGATGTAAATTAAGAAGAAAATGGAAGATGGCATAATAAAGTGATGAACTAGGAAGAATCTGTTAGGAAAGCTTCTGTATTTGAATTTTTGGAAAAATTATGTAGGGAATTAAAATATCTGGTTATCATAAAAAATATAGATATATGTCTCACGGAAAGTTAGCCACTAGAATCAATCAATGTGGAGTTCATATGAGGGAGATATGGTCAGGTTAGTAAGTAAATGTCAGAACCTACCCGAGAAGAAATAATGTTTCAATTAAGGGAGTAATCTCACCAAGATTACTTACGATTTCCCTAAAATGTTCAACATAATAGTTTTAGATAATTGTTTTATCTTCAAATGGACACCAAGATCACCTAATTCAAAGTTAAAATGAGGGAGTTATGCTCTGATTAGTGAGAGAAAGTTAGGTAGGATGAAAACCTACATCAGGGAATAAACACAACATAGAGCATGGCCGTGTCCCAAGGCACGGTCAGGCCATGTTCTATGCTGGAAAGGGCATTTTGAAGCCTAAAGCATGGCTGTTTTACAGAAAATGGCCAAGCCATGTTATAGGATACGTTTAGGGCATGTTGGAAGTTGGTAAAACTTATTTTCAACATTTTTCTACCCTAAATAAACCTCAACTATAGGATATTAATAGAACCCAAATTAAGGAAGAATGTTGTATTAAATTTGTGAGAACATGTGTTGGAAATGATATAAATAGGAGGAAAGTGACTAGAAGCCAAGCATAAAGAAAATGAAGAGATAAAAATAATATTTAAAAAAGAAGAAGAATCTTATAAATGAAAATAATAAATGACTAGTGTATGCTATAGACATTGCCATTGCATGAACTCCTTACCATCTTAAGTGTGTAATTTTGATATGGAAATATTTTATAAAATGATATTCGAAACGATTATGTTCATGTCATGATTACCAATGATTTTTTATAATGATTATATTTTGATAAAAATTATGGCATGTGAGTATAATGAACATACTTGTTATTGAAATCATATTTTTGGCTATTAATGAGAAAAGAAAAGAAAAGAAATAAGCACGGTCACATGGCGGTTTGTGTGGTGCACCAATATAGGATGCCTTACCAACGACTATGGTTATGTTAATGAGAAAAGAAAGAGAAAGTGTGCCATGTCAGACTGAGCGAGAAAAGCCCGTTTCGAAGAGTAGAAAGTACTCACCCTGACTGGGGTAGTTTGATATGAAAATAAGTTGATAGCCATCATATGGTAATCTGAAAATAGTTATTCATACCATACATGTCATTACTGTATGATTTTTATGTACATAGATAAAGTGTATTCATATGACTTAAGATATTTGCTATAGCTTATACAGACGAACATGACATGATGATCTATATTGATGATAATTGTGATTTATTGTTGAACATACTGGGATTTAATTCTTACTATATTTCTATATCATGTTCAGAAGACTAGTTTTGCAAATTTTTCTTTGGCTCTGGCTCTCAGTGTACGTTGGATCGAGTTACTCTATGTTGGACAGATCTCAAAAAATAATAAGGTGCTTGTGGTCGAGTTGACTAAGATCCCGATGAAGGTGCAACCACCCACACCCGTATCCTCAGAACTGGTCAATATGGATGAATAAGATGTAGACATATATGTGTTTGATTTGTGTACGGATGTTGTTAATTAATTATGTGTAAACCTTAATTATGCTTGGTTAAATTAATTGAATGTTATTATGAGTTAAATAAGGGTAATGACTTCATGGGACTTTAAAAATTTATATATATGTATATATGTAAAAAAAAATGGAGTTGTTACACAAATAGCACAAAGGGCTACCCTATATGCAATCTATGATTCAATCCAAAGCATGCAGGGAATGATGCACGGATGGTACTACTGGCACCTGAGTCAGAATGCTCCACCTCCTCCTCTAGAAGACCAGTAAACAAGTAAGTTATTTCTCTTCCTTTGCCTATACATTCATTGTTATTGATATTAAGGACAATGTCAAGTTTAAGCATAGGGGAGTCGACTTTAGGCTTTTCACTGGTTGAATTTTTGTTTTTACTGGCTGAGTATCTCTTATCTCATTGTATAATCACAAAGTTTTCTGTTCTAGAGATTGATTGATGTAATATAGGTTAATTTTAGCTTATGAACATGTGATGCACAATAGAATATGAAATAGGTAGTTATCATCTTAGTTTCTCTCTTCTAGTATTGAACCTCTAATTTTTTGAAAACATATCTCTCTTATTGTGCTGTGAATTGTATGTCTTGTTTAATTTTAACACTATGAGAGTGTAAAGGTAGGGAGAGGTGAAAAATGAGGGAATATGAACCCAAATTTTTTTTCACTTTGAGTACCCCTTCAAGGCACTAAAAAGGCCTTAGTATAAGTACCTAGCTGCCTTTACCCTAGTAAGATGGAGCATAAAATACACTCACTGTATATTTCTATAAAAAATGAATGAAATAAAGAAAAGAAAAAAATGATGAGAAGTAAAAGAATTTGAGTGAGAAAAATAGAAATAAGGGTAAGGCAACCTAGGGAGATCTAAAGGATGAGGTGGCTCATTTGAATGTCTGAAAATCAATTTGATGCATACAATCAATGGTAACAATGGAAGTAGCAATATAATAAGAGAATTTACGTTTAGTTTTAGATGGATATAGACTAATTGATAAATGTCTATTCATATATACGTTGTATTCATATTAATTGAGTGAAGAATTACCTGTATTGTATTTTTATGTCATCTGGAATCTGAATGCATTTTTCTCCTTGTTGAAGTGTTATGGTATTTGCTTGAGGACAAGCAAAGGTTTAAGCATAGGAGAGTTGATAAAGGAAAAAATTGAGTGTTTAATGGTTATATTTTATCCCCTAATTAATAGTAAACTTGTGATTATTTCCCTGCTTTTGGTTATGCTTTGGTATGGATACTACTTTGGTTTGTTTTATGTTTGTAGGTGAGCAAAAAAGGCCAAGAAGTAAGGAAAAACACTCATCTGAAGGGCCATATGGACTTGGAACAAGCTAAGGAGGATGCAAGGAGGCAACATAGAAAAAATTGGCAAAATCTAAGCTTGGCAGTCCCAAACACGGCCAGGCCATGCTTGGTGTTGCATGAAGCATAGCCATGTTGTGCTCTGTGTAAGAAGAGGAGAAATTTCCATATTTCTAGCATGAAGCACGGTCAGGCTGTGTCATGAAGCATGACCATGCTTTGTGTCCATACATTATGTATTTTTTAGGGTTTTGAGCAGCTAAAGGGATATATATACATGGGAAAATGTAGAGAAACACATCCAGACACATAGAGACTTATTTTTACTCAATTTAGGCTTATGAAACACCATTAGATTAGGATTAGATTAGAATCATTGTTTGATTTATGTTCTTAAAGTAGAATTGGAGATTTATTCAAGCTTGTATTTTTAATTCATCTCCAACACTCCAGGTTTTATCCTTCTACTTTACATCTCTACTTCTACTTCTACTCTTTCTTTTAGTTTGTATTGAACATGTATGAATGATTTAATGAATTTGATTATGAGTTTACTTTCAATTATGTGTGAGTAGATATTGATCTAGGGTTTTGGTAAACCCACTTTTGATGTGATGATACATTATTAAGTTAAATTTTGGAAACCTAATTGTGATTACTTATGGACTAATTAGGATTAACTATTATGCACATGTATAAGAGTTGATAGAATGTCTGATCACCAATCTATCACGTCTTAGGTTATTAACCGATGAACTGAAAGGTAAAAGTTAAAACCGAAACTGAATAGTTAATTAGGGATATCTTAATCATGAAAGTAGTTAAGGTTCTCTAGGAATTGAATCAATTAGTGGGCACGAGAAAACCTTTTAATTGAATTCCATCGTTTGTGTAACATCCCCGATTTTTCCTTATGTTACTAATTGGAATTTATTTCTTTTAGAGAGAAGAAAGCATTTTGGATATCAAGGGAGGATTAAATTATTTTACAAATTTACTCAAGTCAAACAAGATCTTAGGATTGTTAAAATGAAATTTATGTAAATTAATTGAAATGAAATTTATGTAAATTCCTTGATATGACATTTATACAAATTTTTTAAGATGGCATTTATGTAAATTCTTTGAGATGGCAGTTTTGTAAATACTCTAGGATGGAAGTTTTGTAAATACTCTAGGATGGCATTTTTGTAAATAATGAAAAATGGCAAAGTTGTAAATATGGGGTGGTAGGTAAGGAACATTTTAAATAATTATGAGGGAGGTAGGTAAGGAAAATTTTAATAATTATAAGGGAGGGGGAGTGTCGGTAAGAAAGAGAAAGAAAAGAAAAGAAAATGAAGAAAAGGAAGAGAAGGAAAAGAAAGAGGAAGAAGAAGAAGAGAAAGATGAAGAAGAAGGAGAAGGAAGATGAAAAGGAAATCAAGGATTTTTGTGTGGTACGAATCAAGTACCAAGTTTAGGGATTTGTTTGAGGTAGGTTTAACATCTACTCATGAATTTTGTACAAAATTATATATATAATTTTAGATTTGTTTAGATGTGATTTTGGATAACATGTGGTCAAGATTTTTATGTGGAAATCTATTTTGGTTGTATGGACATGCATATGGGTGCATGCAATTACATAAAAGAAAAACAAAAGAGAAGTTAGACTAAGCTGAATTTCGGAATAATTTGGGAAGCCTCTATTTTTGGAATTTTGGGAATATGCGGCATGGATTTTAAAGAAATGGTCAACATATTAATTGTAGATATATGTCTTACAGATCTATAGGCTCTGAAATTACTTAATTTGGAGTCAATATGAGAGAGATATAGCTGATTAATTAAGCAGAGGTTAGAATCCAGGATAGTAAAAGTAATCATTTTCATTTGTAATTTTATGTAGATAATCTATAAGGAATATAAATAAATTCTAAACATAAAAATTGTTGATAATTGTCTTATCATTTTATAGGCTTTGACATTACCTCAATTGGAGTCTATATGTGAGAGATATGGCTGATTAATTGAACAGAGGTCAAAATCAGTCTAGAATCCAGATTGGTAAAATAAGTATTTTTGTTTTTAATTTTATGGGAATAATTCGTAAGGACTCTAAAGAAATGATAAACATAAACATTGTAGATAATTGTCGTAGCATTTTATAGGATTTGAAATCACCTCAATCGGAGTTCGTATGAGGGAGATATGGTTGAATAAATTGGGAAATGTCACAGAACACGGCCAAGCCGTGTTTTGAGTTGCTTCAGCATGGGTAGGTCGTGTTCGGGACTATTTTTGAGCATGTTTGAAGTATTTTTCAAGCATGGTCGTGTCTTCAACATGGACAGGCCGTGTTGGGTGCTGGATTATCATATTTTTCACTATTTTCTACTTAAAAATAATCTTGTTTGTTGAATTATTTTTAGGAAACATATATCCAAGAAAAATACTTTTAAAATGATGATTTTGGTATCACAAATTACTCTTTTTCTTTATTTGATTTAAAATGAATCATATTGGATATTGGTATGTGATGAATAATTATTAATTATTTGGTATAAAAATGATGCATCATATTATGAAAGTGATTAAATGGCAAGCGTAAAGCTCATGACGAGTTACTTGATAATTATATATTGCATTTGATGAATATGCATTTATATATATACATTTATATGTGTGGATGAATATCGACGGGTTGTATGGCTTGAGATGGTACCGAGTAGGGGACGCCCTATTAGCCTGAGTGAGAAAAGGGAGGGCCACTCCAACCGGGTGACAGAGGTAATGTGAGAAGGTAGATGGGTGATGAATTCACATTCCCTGATCATTTATTGTAACTGTAGTCGATTGGTCACTATGCGTATAACAAATGAGTAAATTGAGAATTGTGATATGTCTAAACATTTTAAAAAGAAGAGTGGATTTTCAGTGCATATATGATATGTTAATTATGCATCAACTGAAGTGATGATTTTATCTACTGGGAACCTTTGTTCTCATAATTATTGTGATGTTATATTCAGATAAAAAGAAACGAGATGCAACAGGGAATGGCATTACCGATGGAGATCTCGATGTCAATACCACCTCCTCACCCTTTGTATTTCAAGGGTGAAGTACTGTATAGGGACTCTTATTTATGTACTGAAATTTTGTATTGTATAAATATTACATGTGTGAGGTTTGTAATATATATGTATACTTATATATTGTGTTTATACATATGGTGTATTTAACATGCATAATGTGAAAAAAAAATTAAAAGTAAATCGAATCTTACAAAGTTGCTATAATAATAATATTAAAAAAACTAGACGTTATAAAGTTGGTATCAGAGCAGGTTGATCTTAGGCGACTATGGGGTGAGTGGTCACCTAAATTAACTTAGAGGAGTCTTGAGTAGTTATGTTGAAACATTGTGTAAGGTAGCAAATAAATTTAGTAAGAAAGTACTAGTATTTCCTATTTATAATCTTGTGTAGTGTGATAACTACTGTAAAATTTTGAACTGCTATTGAGTTTGATCACCTTAATAATGACTAATATTTTGTTTTACTAATACAATGAGTTATGACACCACCAAGAAAGAATCTGCCAGGCAGCGCAGATGTTACCTTAAATAACATAGCCGCAGCTATTCTAGCTCAGGTATCTGCTACGAATCAGATTCTGCAGCACCTTCAGAATATTAATAATACTGATGAGGTTAGGTGAAATAAAGGAAATCAAAATGGAAACAAAACTAGAAATGATAATGGATGGTTTGAATTTATAGGAACGCGGCTTCTATCTTTTGTGGGTACATATGATCCTATAGTTGCTGAGAGATGGATGATGGAACTTGAGAAGATTTTTGAAGTTCTAAATTGTTCTGATGAGCAGAAGGTCAATTTTGGGACATATATGCTAAAGGAAGAAGCTGAATACTGATGGAGAAGAGCCAGAGAGCTACTAGTACATCTAGACAGGGAAATTGCATGGCAATTATTCTGAGAGACTTTTCTAAACAAATATTTTCCTAACAATGTGAGAGTTGAGAAAGAGATTGAGTTTCTTTAGCTTAGACAGGGAAATGGGTCCATTGAGTACTATGTTACTAAGTTTGAAGAACTGTCTAAGTTCTTAAGTACTCTAAAGAATAATCTGGATAAAGCTTGGAAAGCAGTGAAGTTTGAATCAAGATTGAACCCTGAGCTTAGGAATGCTGTGGTGGCATTAGAGATTCGGGAAAATGCCTCGTTGGTAAATAAATGTCGGATGTTAGAGACAAGTCTGAAAGCAGTAGAGGATGAAAGGGAGAGGCAGACTCAGTGGAAGCAGAAGAGAAAGTTCCTTGTTATGGATAGAAATACCAGAGGGAAGAATATCATGAGAGGTAAACAACCAACAATTGTAGAACCCAGACCTTTTCTGAAAAAGCCAGCAATGGGTCAGTGTGGGAAATGTGGAAAATTCCATGGGGATAAACCATGTTATTTTGGTTCAGTTACTTGCTTCCGATGTGGCCAGAAGGGGCACATGGCACAGCATTGTCCTCTGGAAAATGAGAAAGGTACTGCACAAACTCAACAAATGACAGGAAGAGTTTTCACTTTGAGTAGATCTGAAACAAAATTAGCTCCTAATTTGATGCAAGGTACGTGCTGTATTAACAATATGCCTCTAATTGTATTGTTTGATTCTGGTGTGAGCTATTCTTTCATAGCAATAGAATGTGTAGAGAAGTTATAACACTCTATTACGGAGTTATCATACGAGTTAGCAGTGGTGATACCTACAGGAGGAAAAATAATTACCTCGTGTTTGAATTGTACCACTGTACTGAATGATGGATCCTTTGTAGTGGATCTGATCTGTCTACCTCTAGACGGTATAGATGTCATCTTGGGTATGGATTGGTTAAGTCAGAACTGAGTCGTATTGGATTGTTACAATAAGACTTTTGAGTTTCTCTCTGACCCACTAGAGGACCAAAAGTATAACATTATTAGTGCTTATCGACTTTATAAGGAGATAAGGGATGCATATTTGAGATGTGTTTTCCTGTATACTATCAACCCGAGTATGAAATGGGAACTGCTTGAGATTCCAATAGTCTGTGAATTTCCAGAGGTTTTTCCCTTTGAGATTTCTGAACCTCCACCGAAGAGAGAAGTGGAATTTTCCATCGATCTAGCACCAGAGGCGAGGCCTATTTTTATCATTCCCTATAGAATGTCTCATGTGGAACTGTAAGAGCTTAAGAAGCAGATCAAAGAGTTGTTAGAAAAGAACTTTATCAGACCTAGCGTATCACCTTAGGGAGCGCCTGTATTGTTTGTAAAGAACAAAGATGTCAGTTTGAGATTGTGTATTGATTACAGGTAATTAAATAAGGCGACCATTAAGAATAAGTATCTGTTGCCCAGAACAGACGATCTATTAGAACAATAAAAGTGAGCTACTATTTTCTCTAAGATAGACTTAAGGTTAAGATATCATTAGATCAGAGTTAAAGAAGAAGATATTCTGAAAACAGCTTTCAGAACTCGATATGGACACTACGAATTTTTAGTCATGCCTTTTGGGGTTACAAATGCACCTGCAGTCTTTATGGACTATATGAATCAAATTTTTAGACCCTACTTAGATTAATTCGTAGTAGTGTTCATAAATGATATTTTAATCTACTTTAAGAGTAAGGATTAACACAACCAGCATCTTCGATTAGTACTTCAAGTCGTAAAGGAAAAGAAACTTTTCGCTAAGTTGGAAAAATGTGAATTTTGGTTGGAAGAGGTGAAGTTCTTGGATCACGTAATTTCTAAAGATGGTGTGTCGATCGATCCCAGTAAAATTGAAGTAGTGTTGAAATGGGAGAGGCTAAAAACTGTGATTGAAAATAGAAGTTTCTTGGGTTTAGCAGGATATTACATTTATACAGGGATTTTCTCAAATAACTTTGCCTTTGACTCGATTGACTAGAAAAGGAAGTCGCTTTAATTGGTCTGAAGAATGCGAGAATAGTTTCTAAGAGCTTTAAGTCAAATTGACTTCTCCACCTGTTCTAGTTATTTTTAACGCTTCTAGATGCTTTGTAGTCTATACAAATGCTTTTAAGAAAGGTTTAGGTTGTGTTTTGATGCAAGAAAACAGAGTAGTTGCTTATACATCTCAACAATTGAGACCACATGAGGAGAACTATCCTACTCATGATTTAGAGTTGGCTGCGATAGTTTTTGCCCTGAAGATGTGGAGACACTACTTGTATGGAGCTATATTTGAAATATATAGTGACCATAAGAGTTTAAAGTATCTCTTTGACCAAAAAGAATTGAATATGAGATAAAGAAGGTGGATGGAATTCATTAATGATTACAAATTTGAATTAAAGTATCACCTATGGAAGGCAAATGTAGTATCTGATGCGTTGAGCCAGAAGTCGTTGCATTTAAGTCAAATACTGATAAAAAAATGGAGCTAATTGAGAAATTTAGAAATTTAAAATTATCAGTTATGATTGTCCCTAGAAGTCTGATTGTTAGTGAATTAAGAATTGAAAGTGACTTGAAGACTCATATTAAGGAAGCACAGACACATGATCAATTTTTACAAGATCGAAGAGATCAGCCTGACTTTACAATGTTAGAGGATAGAATTATTATGTACCGAGGCAGAACATGTATAGCACAAGGAGAGAATTTGAAGGTTAAGATTTTAGAAGAAGCTCATCAAAGTAAGTATACAATCCATCCAAGATCTACAAAAATGTATCAAGATTTAAAAATATTATATTGGTGGCCAGGAATGAAGAGAGACATTGCTGAATACATGTCTAAGTGTCTGGTTTGTCAAAAGGTGAAGATAGAACATCAAAAACCTTCTGGGATGTTACTACCTTTAGAAATCTCTGCATGGAAGTGGGATAGTATATCTACGAATTTTATTGTTGGATTACCTAAGACTCAGACAGGCCATGATGCGATATGGGTAATAGTAGATAGACTGACGAAATCTGTGCACTTTTTACCCATTAAGAAAAACTACTTGTTGAATAAGTTGGCCTAGTTGTATATGAAGGAAATTTTACGGTTACATGAAATTCCTAATAGTATCATTTCGGATCGAGATCCTGATTTACTTCCAGATTTTGGAGAGCACTACAAGATACTTTTGGCACTCATTTGTGATTTAGTACTCCATATCATCCTCAAACAGACGATCAAACGGAGAGAACTATACAGAATTTAGAGGATATGCTAAGAAAATGTGTGCTAGAGAAAGGAAAAGGATGGGATGGATATCTGTCACTGGCTGTGTTTGCGTATAATAACAATTATCATTCTAGTATTGTAATGACACCTTATGAAGCTTTGTATGGTAAGAGATATAAATCGCCTTTATGTTGGAATGAAGTGGGGGAGAAAAGGTTATTAGGGCTCGAGTTAGTGCAACATACTTCTAAGCAAATACAGATAATTTGGGATAAAATGCGAACAACTCAGAGTCGACAAAAGAGCTATTTCGATAGGAGAAGGAGACCGATACAATTCCAAGAAGGGGAGCATGTGTTCTTGAAAATTTCTCCTACTACCAGAATTGGTTAAGCAATGGAAATTAAGAAATTGAGTCCGAGATATTTAGGACCTTATAGGGTCATCGGCGTATCAGATTACACTACCACCGCATTTGTCAAATCTACATGATTTGTTCCATGTTTCTCAACTTCGGAAGTATATACCAGATCTATCGCACATAATTCAAGAAGAAATAATAGTTGTAGACGAGAATCTAACTTACTAACCGAGGCTGATAGTAATTCTAGATAAAGATATGAAACAGTTGAGAAATAAAACCATTCCATTGGTGAAGATTGGTTGGGAGAATTTAACAATGGAAGAAGCCATATGGGAAAGGGAAGATGACACGAGACAGAAATATCCACAATTGTTTGAAGACAGGTATACCTTGAATTTTAGGACAAAATTCTTTTTAGGGAGGAGAATTGTAACATCTCCGATTTTTCCTTATGATACTAATTGGAATTTATTTCTTTTAGAGAGAAAAAAGCATTTTGGATCTAAAGGGAGGATTAAATTATTTTACAAATTTACTCAAGTCAAACAAGATCTTAGGATGGTTAAAATGGTATTTATGTAATTTAATTGAAATGAAATTTATGTAAATTCCTTGACATGGCATTTATGTAAATTTCTTAAGATGACATTTATGTAAATTCTTTGTGATGACAGTTTTGTAAATACTCTATGATGACATTTTTATAAATAATGGAAAATGGCAAAGTTATAAATATAGGGTGGTAGGTAAGGAAATTTTTTAATAATTATGAGGGAGGGGGAGTGTCAGTAAGAAAGAGAAAGAAAACAAAAAAAGGAAGAAAAGGAAGAGGAGGAAAAGAAAGAGGAAGAAGAAGGAGAAGGATGAGGAAAGGGAAATCAAGGATTTTTGTGTGGTAGGAATCAAGCACCAAATTTAAGGATTTGTTTGAGGTAGGTTTAACATCTACTCATAAATTTTATACAAAATTATATATATAATTTTAGATTTGTTTAGATGTGATTTTGGATAACATGTGATCTAGATATTTATATAGAATTCTGTTTTGGTTGTATGGACATGCATATGGGTGCATGGGATTACATAAAAGAAAAACAAAGGAGAAGTTAGACTAAGCTGAATTTCGGAATAATTTGGGAAGCCTCTAGTTTTGGAATTCTGGGAAAAGTCAGCAAGGATTTTAAAGAAAGGGTCAACCTATGAATTGTAGATATATGTCTCATGGATCTATATGCTTTGAAATTACTTAATTTGGAGTATATATAAGGGAGATATGGCCGATTAATTGAGTAGAGGTCAAAATTTAGGATAGTAAAAATAATTAATTTTATTTTTACTTTTTTGGAAATAATCCGTAAGGAATATAAATAAATGATAAACATAAAAGTTGTAGATAATTGGCTTAGTGGTTTATAGGCTTTAACAGCACCTCAATTGGAGTCCATCTAAGGGAGATATGGCTGATTAATTTAGCAGATGTCAGAATTAGTCTAGAATCCAAATTAGTAAAATAAGTATTTTTGTTTTAAATTTTTTGGGAATAATCAGTAAGGAGTCTGAAGAAGTACTAAAAATGAACGTTCTATATAAGTGTCTTATCTTTTTATAGGATTTGAAATCACCTCAATCAGAGTTCATATGAGGGAGATATAGTTGAATAAGTGAGGAAATGTCATAGAACACACAGTCAGGCCATGTTCTGGGTTGCTTCAGCATTGGTAGGCAGTGTTTGGGGCTGTTTTTGAGCATGTTTGAAGTATTTTTCAAGCATGGATGTGTCTTGAACATGGCCAAGCCATGTTGGGTGTTGGATTATCATATTTTTCACTGTTTTCACCTAAAAATAATCTTGTTTGTTGAATTATTTTTAGAAAACATATATCCAAGAAAAATACTTTTAATATGATGATTTTGGTATCACAAATTACTCTTTTTCTTTATTTGATTTAAAATGAATCATATTGGATATTGGTATGTGATGAATGATTATTAATCATTTGGTATAAAAATGATTCATCATATTATGAAAGTGATTAAATGGCAAGCGTAAAGCTCATGACGAGTTACTTGATAATTATATATTGCATTTGATGAATATGCATTTATATATATACATTTATATGTATGGATGAATATCGACGGGTTGTATAGCTTGAGACGGTAGCAAATAGGGGACGCCCTATTAGCCTGAGTGAGCCAAGGGAGGGCCACTCTAACTGGGTAACAGAGGTAATGTGAGGAGGCAGATGGGTGATGAACTCACATTCCCTGATCACTTATTGTAACTGTAGTCGATTAGTCATTATGCGTATAGCAAATGAGTGAATTGAGAATTGTGATATGTCTGAGTATTTAAAAAAGAGAGTGAATTTTCAGTGTATATATAGTATGTTAATTATGCATCAACTGAAGTGATGATTTTATCTCCAAATCTTAATTTTTTTTGTAGCTTATACAGCTGAACATAACTCATATTTTTCTCATTATATTTTATTTATGTTAAGTCTGTTGGGAACCTTTGTTCTCACAATTATTGTGGTGTTATGTTCAGATAAAAAGAAATGAGATGCAATAAGGAATGGCATTATCGATCGAGATCTCGATGTCAGCATCACCTCCTCACTCTTTGTATTTCAATGGTGAAGTGCTGTATAGGGACTCTTATTTATGTACCAAAATGTTGTATTGTATAATTATTACATGTGTGAGGTTTGTAATATATATGTATACATATATATTGTGTTTATACATATGACGTATTTAATATGCGTAATGTGAAAAAAAAAATTAAAATCAAATCAGATCTTACATATAATAATAATAATAATAATAATAATAAACTAGACGTTACAGTTGGCATAAATTTTAATGGATTTAGGTTGAACTAAGAACTATGAAAGTAGGTAATTGGGTTAACTTAGGTACGATTAATTATGCTTGAAAAAGATTATTAATTAATTAAGGCTAAATCATCCCTAATTACTTAGATAATTGTAATTAGAGGTACATATTGATTCTTGAATATCATAAGTGTGTTAAACCCTAACCCTAGGTTTTTGTTAATTGAATTCCTTATTAGCTTAATTGTGACACACTCTCTATTGATTTTCATTGATTTAGATAGCTTGTTTCGTATAATTCTAGTAGTTGATCTCTGTTCTGTGTAGGATACGATCCGTACTCGCCGGACTAGCTACAACTACGTTGTACACTTGCGGTTAACTAGTAAAACATACACAATACCCTCGCAACTTTTACACATGGATTTGTTTGGTCCATCTTGAATAATAGGCTTAGGAGGAAATCTCTATGTGCTTGTTGTTGTAGATGATTTTTCAAGATTCACTTGGACACTTTTTTATCACATAAAGATCAAGCCTTTGAATCTTTTAGAAAACTTGCAAAGTTTATTCAAAATTAAAAAGGCATGACCATTGTGAAAATTAAAAGTGACCATAGAAGGGAATTTGAAAATAAAGACTTTATTTTATTTTTTTTCTGATGAGAATGGAATTGAGCAAAACTTTTCTACTCCTAAAACACCACAACAAAATGGTGGGTGGAAAGGAAAAACATAACTTTAGAGGAAATGGTTAGAACCATGCTTAATGAAGGTGATCTTCCTAAATACTTTTGGATGACTGCTATAAATATACCTTGTTTTTTTATGAATAGGACTATGATAAGGCCTGTTTTACCAAAAAAAACTCCTTATGAATTATATAAAGGAAGGAAACCTAACATTTCTCATCTCCATATGTTTGGATGCAAGTGTTTTATGCTAAATAATGGAATATATTTCAAAGTTCTAGGATCAAAATCCCATATAAATGTTTTTAATTTCAAAGCTTTTCTAAAAAAAAATTGTTAAACCTACCTAAAGATCTCCTAAGCTCTCTTAGTGAATTCTTTTTCTTGTTTCCTCTTGAAGGAAGTAGCAAGATTCCTCCCTCCCCTTAACTTTTCTAGCAGCTTAAATAAGAGAAGGAGGGTGAGTTTATGAACCCCAAGGATGAAGATAAAAGATGGATTCAAGTGGAGATTAAGCTAACTTACCTTGAATACTTAGTCTTTTAGGCTTCTCTTTCTTCTTCCTTTCTCTCTTTCTCTCATTTTTTCACTCTACCTTGCTTCTATTTGTCCTCTCCCTCACTTGGACAAAATTCTAATGTTATAGGGGTGGTTCTTGCTTAAATAAACTGTCAAGTGGTCCTTCTTTCATAATCATGGGTCTACCTTATCACAATTAGGATGCACTTGGTTACTTTTTTAGGAAAGACAACTCATGTTCTTTTCTTCTTCTCTCTTAGTCAAGATATGCATAGTAAAAGAAGATTTGTATTTTGAAAATCATGTTAAAATGTTCTTAAGATAAGGGACAAGGTCCCTTTGATTTAGGGATTCTTTTTCTTTTTCTTTTGTCTCACACAATTATGATAGATTTGCCTTTCTAAGTGGCAAGTTTCTGGCCCTTAAATCTCCCTTGCTTGGCTAAAATTATTTGTGTAGAATAGGAATTTTTTGTCCTAATGCCATGTATTATTATACCACTTGCTAAAATTATGAATGTTGGATATAGATATTTTCACACCACTTGCTGAATTTTTTTCTTAATACCATGTGACCTAATCATTATTATTATTACACTATTATTTCATTACATGATTTATTTTATTTTATTTTATTTTTCCTCTTGGATTTAGGCTCATTCATACCCATTTCCTTTGCTTTGGATAAAATTCTACCTTTCTTGGAGGGCTTGGTCATATTTTCATAATTTTTGGACTATTGATCCAACTTCTATATCCTAGTCCAAGTCTATGTTTTATTTCTTGCTTGAGCTATCTAATGGGCTTGCTAGAAACTTATGTAAAGTGGAAAAACTCTATATGAAGTGTCCATAGGTGAAAGCCCAATTTATGGGTGGAGATGTTAAACTTAGAAATTTCTAACTCTTGAATTAGGAAAATTACCCTAATCCAATCTTCTTAAAATTTTAAGACCTTTACTTAATTCACAAAAAACTTTATCTTCCTTACCAAAGAATTTCGCCTCGCTTTAGTATGTTATTTCTAATTTTTCCTATTAGGTTTTCTCTCTTTACCTATTCCCTTAATGTTAGAAACATTTTCTATGCATACACATAAGGTGAAAAATTTCTAAGGATTATATTTCCTTAGATATCTAAAAATTGTCTAATAAATTTTATTTTTTTAATTAAATATTTGTGTACCTTTATTAATAAAAGAAACAAAATTAGGGATGTTACATTAAATATTTATGTACCTTTATTAATAAAAGAAACGAAATTAAGGATGTTACATTTCTCTCCTCGTAAAAAAAATTTTGTCCTCAAAATTTCAGAAATTACCTAATAAGAACAATTGCGGATATTTCTTCTTCATGACTTCTTCTAGCTCCCAAGTTGCTTCTTCCAGAGTCAAACCTTCCCATAACACCTTAACAAGGGGAATGGTTTTATTTCTCAATTGCTTCGCGTCGGTGTCCAATATGGATGCTGGTACTAGCTAGTATGTCATGTTTTCCTTTATTTAGATTGGTTCATCCCGTATTACATGTGAGGAATCTTGAATATACTTCCGCAGTTGTGGTACATGGAAAACATTATGCAGGTTGGACAAATTAGGTGGGAGGGTAATTTGATATGCTGATGTCCCAACTTTCTTCAGAATTTGGTAGGGTCTCAAAAATTACGGACATAGCTTTCTGGTTTTGAGAGACCTACCAACTCTAGTAGTCAGGAAAAGTTTAAGAAATACATGGTCTCCTTCCTTAAACTCTAGAGGTCTATGTCTCTTATCATAGTAACTCTTTTGCTGACTTTGAGCTGTAAGTATTTTGTCTTGTATCATCCTGATTTGTTTAGTGGTTTATTGAATTAGATCAGGACCCAGCAAGTTCTTTTCTTCTATCTCAAACCAATAGAGTGGAGATCGGCACTTCCTACCGTATAAAGCTTCGTAGGGGGCCATCTTAGTATAGGAATGATAACTATTATTATAAGCAAACTCCACTAAAGGTAAGTACTTATCTCATCTTTTACCTTGTTCTATCACACAAGCCCTTAACATATCTTCTAGGGTTTGAATGGTCTGTTCTGTCTACCCGTTAGTCTGAGGATGGTAGGCAGTACTGAACTGCAATTGGGTTCCAAAAGCGTCCTCTAATGCCTCTTAAAACCTCAATGTGAACCTTGGATCTCTATCAGAAACGATATTTTAGGGAATTCCATGTAGTCAAACTATTTCCTGGACATACAACTGGGCCAATTTGTCCAATGAATAGTTAATCTTTATGGGCAAAAAATTGAGCAGATTTGGTTAATCTGTCAACTATTATCCATATAGAGTCGTGTCCAACGGAAGTCTTAGATAAAGGCATGACAAAGTCTATCGAAATACTGTCCCATTTCCATTTAGGGATCTCAAGAGGTTGTAAAAATTCCGCTGGCTTTTAATGCTCTACTTTCACCTTATGACAAATTAGACATTTCGCCATAAACTCTGCAATGTCCTTTGTCATCCTTGGCCACCAATACATCCTCTTTAAGTCTTGGTACATTTTAGTGGATCCAGGATGGACTGAATATTTACTCTGATGCACTTCCTATAGGATCTTAGTCCTCAACTCTCGTTCTTGAGGAACACAGACCCTTCCTTGATACTTGATTACTCCATCTTCTAAAATAGAAAAATCATCCTAATCATTATGATCTCGTAAGTATTGATCGTAACCTTGAGTCTCTTTAATCTTGGCTCTAAGGTCACACTCTATACTTGACCTATTAATGATTAGCTTCTTTGGGGTAAGAGTAGTGTCCAGTTTTAAATTTTGAAACTCTTCTAACATCTGCATCTCATACACTGTCATCTGACCTATGTGCAAAGATTTTTGACTCCTGGCATCAGCTATAACATTCGCCTTTCCTAGATGATATTTTATCTTAAATTTGTAATCATTAAGGAATTCTACCAATCTTCGTTGCCTCATATTTAACTCCTTCTGGTCAAGTAGGTACTTAAGACTCTTATGATCACAGTATACTTCAAATGTCGCTTTGTATAAATAGTGTCGGTAAATCTTTAAAGCAAACATCATCGCCGCCAATTCAAGATCATAGGTTGGACCAATTCAAGATCATAGGTTGGATAGTTTCCTTCATGGGGTCTCAGTTGCCTAGAAGCGTAAGCAGCCACTCTCTTGTCTTGCATCAGAACACACCCTATCCATTTCTTTGAAGCCTCACTATACACTTTAAAATGTCCTGTAGGGTCTGGAATAATTAAAACAGGAGGAGTGGTCAATCTTTTCTTAAGCTCCTGGAAACTAGGTTCACATTGATCAGTCTATTTGAAAGAACTTCCCTTCCTGGTCAATTTAGTCAATGGAAAGGCTATACGAGAGAAGTTTTGTATAAGCCTCCTGTAGTATCCTGCTAAACCCAAAAAACTTCTAACTTCTGTAGCCGTCTTTGGTCTTTTCCACTGAATCACTACTTCTGTCTTGCTAGGGTCTACAGCTACTCCTCTATTAGAGATGACATGTCCAAGACACTTCACCTCTGTCAACCAAAATCCACACTTCTCCAATTTGGCATACAACTTTTTCTCTTTCAGCACTTGCAGCACAATTCAGATATGTTGTTCATGTTCTTTCTCACTCTTGGAGTATATCAAGATGTCATCAATGAACACTACCACAAACTGATCTAGGTAGGGTTGAAAAATGCAATTCATGTAGTCTATGAAAATTGCAAGTGCATTTGTCAACTCGAAAGGCATTACGAGAAACTCATAGTGCCCATACCTAGTCCTGAAAGCTATTTTTGGTACATCCTCCTCTTTAATCCTAATATGATGGTATTCTGATCTTAAGTCAATTTCAGAAAAGATGGAGGCTCCCTTCAGTCGATCTAATAAATAATCTATCCTAGGGAGAGGATACTTATTTTTGATAGTCGTCTTATTCAGCTATTTGTAATCTATGCATAGTCTCAAGCTCCCGTCTTTTTTTCTTAACAAACAACACAGGAGCTCCCCAAGGTGATACACTTGGTCTAATGAATTGCTTGTCTAACAATTCCTCCAACTGTTTCTTGAGTTCCTATAGTTCCTTCGAGGCCATTCTATAAGGTGTAATAGAGATAGGCCCTGTCTTAGGTAGGAAATCAATAGAGAACTCTATCTCTCTCTTCGAAGGTAAGCCTGGAATATCTGATGGAAATACTTCAAGAAACTCGTTGGCTATTGGGATTTCATCAAGCTTTGGTTCAACTTCTAGGTTTGATAAATACAAGAGAATGTATCCATGTACTCCATTCTTCAACTCCCTATTGACTTGATTGGCATTAAGCATCAATAACTGCATTTCCTCTTCTGAGGTAGGAGGTAAAAATTCAACGGTCTTGTTGCAACAATTCAGCAAGACCTGATTTCTAGACATTCAGTCTAACCCTAGAATGACATTAATACCTTTTAAAGGTAGACAGACGAGGTTTACAGAAAAAAAATTTTCCTGAATAGCAATCTGACAGTCTTTACATACAGAGGAAGTTAAGATCCTTTCCCTCGTGGGAGCTACTATAGATAGCTCATAGGGGGTTTCAAAAATAGGATATTGAAGCTCCCTAATACATTCTTCTGATATAAATGAATGACTAGCACCAAAGTCAAACAACACCATAAAAGCAAATCCAGAGATATAGCATGTACCTTGGATCATTTCGGGGGATTGTGCTGCCTCTTTGCCACTTAGGGTGAAAACACTTCCTTTCACCTGAGGCATCTGTTCTAGCTGCTTTCTCAAATTTTGTGGGCAGTTCTTTGCAAAATGACCCTTCTGTCCGCAATTGAAGTAAACATTTTATCCTATGTAGCATGGCCAATTACAATGCATATGTCAGCACTTAGTAAACTTGACTGTGGAAAATTTCAGTTGGAAAGGTCGGGGACTTGTAGTCATTGGTCTCTTGCCAGTACCCTATCCTTTTCCTCTAACATTTTTGCATGAGTTTTGTGGCCCGTTCTTCCTTTTCCAAAAGTTCCTTCTTTGTTTCTCATCTGCCACTGCCCTCAAGCTCTTCTCCAGGAGTCTGCATTTATTTTTCAGAGGTAGAAACTCCCTGATCTCATCGCTACAACAAGATTCCTTATCTCTGGATTCAATCCCGCTTCGAACTTAACAGTTTTCTATGCTTCGTCGGGGTTAAATTGCAGGTAAGAGGAGAACCTAGACAACTCCTCAAACCTCGCGATGTACTGGTCTATAGTCATGCTGCCCTGCCTAAGTTGGAGAAATTCAATCTCCTTCTCTACTCGCACAGCACTTGGGAAGTACTTTTTCAAAAAGGTATTTTTGAACACCTACCAGGTGATATGTATCACGCCCCTAATTTTAGGGCACGTGAAACACGTATACCATAAACATATATATTTTCCATAAACATGAATATTTCAATCATTTATCATGGAAACAGATACATTTAGGTTCTCCCATACATATATCATATATAGACAACATCCATAAACATCAGAGTAACAGCAGAAGCAACGATCCTGCTTATGGCATATACAACATATTCTAGAGTACAAGTACAATATAAATCAAAATCTACGAGCCTTAGAAACAAAGTAAGTTCACTTAGAGATCATGTCGTCTAGTTGGTCAACTATTTGAAGGGAAATGACCAAACTCTATATCCTTATCTGAAAAACATATAAACATCGTGTAATGAGTTTGACAACTCAATGAGCAGATAATACATCCTATGACCTCTTAGGTCAACATATGGATGTACTCATATTTTAAAATTTGTCACAGAAAATACAGTTCAAAAGTACATTCCTATGGGACCCGCATTTCAAATATTCTCAGTTCATATCACATTCAGATATTCAAAATCATATGCAATATGCTATGATCATTATTCAAATATTGTAATGCATCAAAACCTTTCACATGAAAACATTAGGAGGATCCCATATCAGAACCAACATATTAGAGTTTAGGCCCTTCTGTACTTTGTTAGTGTAGGATTTGCCTAAATTTAGCATCTCGCTGAGGTTTGGCCTACCACCATTCAAGAGGACACGCGAAGGGACTCTAATATGAGTATTTCCCAAGCACACAGCAAGGGAAGACAAATCACATCTCATATAGTTGGCATCTCGCCCATATAGGAGGCATCCCGCTCTCCTTCACATATTATAGCCCGTGTGTTGGCTGACACACAAGGCTAGCACCACCCTCTACTAGCTGGGTTATCAAGGTGCACCAAGGCTAACATCACCTGCTGTTAGCAAATAGTGTTTTCAATAGGATTCCTCCACAAAAAATATCATATGCACATATGCCATATAATCCAGTATAAACTTCTCAATATAGTACAAACATTCAGTCTTAATACAGATTCATCTGTCATAAATTCCCCATTTAGAGTTTATTACATGTACATGTCCTTTTTCGAGGCAAACATATAATTTTATAAATAATGCCACATACATAAATATTCACTTTATCATTTAATGAGAAATACATGTGTAACCAAATACACCATGAGTTCATAAATCAATTTTCAAAACTATACTATTCTTGAACTATATTCCAAAATGTAAGCAATTCCGATAATTTTAATGCATTTCAGAAATATATAAAAGTGTAAATATCTTATAATCATAATCAAAGACATGCTTAAAGATCAAGAAGAGTATAGGGAAAGTCATAGGAAGAATAATCTACTCACAGGGTAAGAGCTCTAGATTAGACAGCCCCAAAGTGCACTTTTTCGATCCACATTTGACTAAACAGACTTTAAAAACGTGTCCGGAGAGTCCAAAAATTAAGAAAATGACTCTGAAAACTTGGTCACTGTTCATGGCTGAAAAATGTTGTTCACATTGGCAAAATTACTATTCACCGTCGAAAAATACTATTTATCGTCAAAAAAATACTATTCACCAAGAACAAAAAGTTGTCAGATAATTGAAAAATTACATATCTTAAGGTTTATCTAACTCTTGAATCCATCTACGGTGTCAAATTTCCAATTTGAGGTCTCTAAGTAAGAGTTTTAAAATTTACATTTTCTAAGATTTTCTACTTCCGATCTGCTGCAATTCAACGGCTAATTTGAAAAATTGTTTGGTCAAAATTGTAGTATCCTCTGTCCTGAATCCAGTGATATCCTTAGTTTTGAGATCGGAAGCCAATAGACACTCCAGATCTAGAGAGAAAAATGAATGTTACTATTCACACTATTTATCAATTTCGCAGAGTTCGGTTTCCGTCTTCGTTCTGTCTCCCCCTTCCCCTTTTCTCTTTTACTTTTTTTTTTATAATAATAATAATTATTTAATAATTGAATAATAGGATTTTATTTTATATATATTCATATAAATTCTATTTTTCATCCTAAAACATCTAAAAAATTTCTAAAAATTTACATTATCACAAAACTTTAGTTGCAACATCAAATTATGATTTTTCTCGATAAAATTTTAATAAAACAAATCACAAAATAAATATCTTTATGTATAATAAAAGAAATAATATTTCTAAAAATAAAATAAAAATTTATTAGAGGCCAATATAATTATTTTAAGTAAAACAATTATCATTTTTGTTAAAAATATACTTGCTTTTAACAAAATATAATCATTTTTAAACAAATAAAAATATATTTGTTTATAGCAAAACATTATTATTTAAAAATAAAAATTACGGGATATTATATTCTTCCTCCCTTAAGAAATTCGGTCCCTGAATTTCAACTTATCCTACCACATGTAGGCAATAAAATCAAGGCATAACTCAGAGTTACCAATCTTATTACTCAAATAATTGGGGATATCTTTTTTGTATATCATCTTTACTTTTTAATGTGTCTCTTAACTTGAGTGATTTTGCCATATAACTTAACCATAGGAATTTCCTTCATCCATAAATTCTTCTCTTGTCGATCAACAATAGACATCGATTTTTACTCATAATTAAGCCAAATTCTTGTCCAATTGAATTCCTTGGAATTAGGTAACATAAGAAAAATCTAATAGGTACTTCCTTAGCATTGATGCAAGAAAGACTGTATCCACATTACTTAATCCTAATGACAAGGTTAGGCAATGTACTACTATACCTACTTTGTTCAAGTTTTCAAAAGAGTGTATATACTAGAGCTTAACTTTTTCCTTCGTTCTAAACCTCATTACCTCTTTCATTGGTGAGTCTTTCAAGAATATGTGGTCACCAACTGATAATTTCTAGTACTCAACATTCATGGTCCTTATAGACTGTTGACCAGTATTGAGATTCTTGTATTTCTTTTCTAATCAATTCCACTTTATGCAAAATACTCAACATATTATATATATACATTTAAAGAACTCTTAAACCATTGTGTATCTCATTCCTTTATATCCTCAAGATCACGTGCATATATCTATAGGTCGATATTGGGAAACACACACATAAAAGATCATATTCACATCCATATTGGGTAACTATATTTTCTTATTCCAAACTTCTATCAAGTCACTTTTGATTCTCACATGTCAACATCATCCCATGAATATCATCATCTTAATCTATCATCTATTTTTATCCTAAAATCCATTAATCAATATGTTAAACATACGTAGCAATAAATCTACCAATCCTTTTTAAAATTTATGTATCATTGGCACGTGTCTAACAATTTCAACTTACCTCATCACAGTAACTCTACACCCTCTTATTAACACCAATAAATTCATTATCAAAAATATCAAGCCTTTCTTCTATCATATCTAAAAGCACATCATTCTAACTTATATCAATCCTGTTTAATTCACCCAATCATTTTAAAAAGATTTTTCCCAACAATTACTCATACATGAATTTTCAATTTCAACTTAATTCACATCCTAGATACTAGACTCAATTTAGCATAATATAAACCTTTCACACCAATATTTTGATCACTTACATTATTTTTGGACATGATTATCAGAATATTCTCCATATTTCTAAATTAAGAGTTCAAAGATTAATTTAAATCCTAGTTCCCATATTTTATTCCTCAAAACTTCAACACCACTAATTCTCTTGATTACATTCGTCAAAACACCATAAGGCCATCATTCGTCCATTCCCTTCAAACTTTTCATTATTTTAACCTACTAACAACTTGGACACCATAATAATCGAGTTTCAAAGAAAATAAATTAACTTTTCTTGTAATGAGGAAAAAGAACTTTGCATTTAATGCCAAACATTAATAAGAAATAATGCAGTAGAACAGATGAAAAGCATAATAGAAAATAGTGCCAAAATAGAAAGTCAAAAATTTGGACAAAGCATTGAAAGAAAATTAAAATCGGTGGCCATAATTCTTGAAAATTTGTAAACAAAATCTAGCTATTATTTCGGCAAAAATCGATGGCCATAAATTTTGAATATATGTGCCAAAATCTACTTTAAAGTTGTTGATATTCGGTGGAAAAGAAACATTTCTGAGTTTATAAAAGTCTGTGAAAATCAAAGAATACGTAGTTAACTGGTAGGATGCAGTTGATTGTTTCAAAATAGATATAATCAATCAATTGTAAAATAACCAGTCCAAATTAAAATTTCTCAAAATAGCTAGTCGACTTAATAATACCGATAGTCGACTAGCAAGAACATTGGGAAAATAAAATAAATCATTTGATTGTCCCTCTTTAACAACTAACTTGTTTGCATTTTCACTCTTTTTTTACAATTATGCTTATTATGAACATCAATCACAACTACTGTACATATACATGATTACTGTCATTTTTGAAAATTTCACCTTCAATTTAACTAATATCTACCAATCATTCACATAGTTGTTCTAATTATGTCCAACCTAACTATCATAAGTATACCATTCTCTGAGTTCTATAAATGTACACATTAATATCTTTACTTTCATACTCAAAGTTAAAGTGTGTGCAACTATGGAGGGAACCACATTTTGTTAGTTTCAAAATATTTGTGTCTTTTATGGTTCTAGTCCTGGAAAAGATGGAGAGTATGTGAAAGCTGTACAAAACTTAGGTATAGTGCTAGCTAGGAGAAAGATTAATTTAGTCTATAGTGAAGGTAACCGTGGGTTAATGGGGTGCGTGTCTACAACTGTGCATGCAAGAGGATGTCAAGTTCTAGGTATTATTCCTACAACTCTAGTTGCATCCAACATTATAGAGAAGACAATTAGGAAAGAATTTAAGGTAGCTTCCATGCATGAGCTCATGGCTAGAATGATGAGCAATGCTGATGCCTCCATTGCCTTACTAAAGGATTTTGATACTTTAGAAGAAATTTTCTAAATAGTCTCTTGGGTACAACTAAATATGCATCACAAATCGATAGGTTTGTTAAATGTTAACCACTTCTTTGATGGTCTGTTGTCTTTTCTTGATCATGTTGTGGAACAAAGGTTCATCTCACACTCAACACGACAAATTCTCATCTCGACTACAAATGCTGAGGAGTAGATTGATGCTTTACAAGCATATGTTCATGCACCTAATCCAACTATGGCTCGAATAGATTGGAAGATAGACAACTGTGGAAAGCGCAAGTTAGATTTGGATCTTCATCTATAGTTGTAGTAAGATGTGGTCATTCCTATACTACTTCTACTTCCTTAGAATCTACTTGGATACCATCCTTACCAACTATACTCTCTTGGAGTTGGTAAGACTATCTTTGAATATTGCTTATGATCCTCTGAACTCTTAAAATATTCTAGTATATCATCAATAAATATAATAACAAATTGATCCAGGATGACATAATTACTATTTATTAAATCTATGAATGCAGCTGGGACATTTGTCAAACTAAATGACTTAACCAAGAACTCATAATACCCATAATGAGTCCTAAAAGAAATTTTCCGAATATCCTCTTCCCTTATTCTTAATTGATGATATCCAGATATCAAATCAATTCAATTTTTAAAAAACATTGAACACCTTGTAACTGGTCAAACAGATAATCTATACGAGGTAATGGGTTTTTATTTCACACTATCACCTTATTCAATATCTATAATCTATGCATAGTCATAGTAATCCATCTTTTTTTTTCATAGATAGAGCTGGAGCACTCCAAATAAAAGTACTAGGGCATTTAAATCCCTTGTCTAACAAGTCTTGTAACTAATTATTTTTTAAAAATTCAGTTGATATCATTCTATATAGGGATATAGATACTAGTTGGGTTCTAAGGAGTAAATCAATATCAAATTCTATTTTCCGTTTCGGGGGTAATCTAGGCAATTTTTCTGAAAATACATCAGGAAATTTTCTAACCACTAGAACCTGATCTATATTAGTATACTTTACATCAACATCTCTCACCATTGCCAAATATCCTTAGCACCCTTTTTTGTAATAACTTATGGACTGCTAAAGCTGAAATTAAATTACTAGGTACATACTTCCACTAATTGTTCACTACTTGCAATTTTTTTACTAACTTTTTATGCTATTGATGACATCTTCATACTGTATAAGCTAAAACACATTTCAAAACACTTAAACAAGGTCAACCCATTTTGACTTTATTCTTTAACATTCTTATGTAATGTCTTAACAATCGATCATGAAAAACTTATGTCTATCCAAGAGCCCTTCACATGAATTACCCATTTTACATACCTTAAATTTTAAATTTCCATGGGTAAACCTTCCTTTATCATAATACTTATACATAATATTATTGAAAATCAAATTGTCTTCAAAATCTTTATATCAACAAAATATATCATTGAAAATTTTATCTTCATAGATTCTCTGCTCTCAAATTTAATCCAACCCACAACTTGCCAAATCCATTTATATATATAGATTCTAACTCATCCATCCAAAAAGAGATTTAAATCTATTTTCACAACACTCATTTTATTACAAATTGTTATCTTGGAGTTAACAACCTTGATCACATCATTACCCACTATCAAAATTGTATTAGCCATTCGTCATATTGTTTCACATAAACAAATCAAACAATCAATTCAAACCTTATTGACATCCGAACACGCCATTACCTTTGTGTTTAGATGAAATTTTCTTATTTTCAGCTAATAATTTTTCTTTATAACCAAGAGAGTTCTCTTTATCATTGTTCATCAACACGAGTTCAAAAGCTAAACTGGTAGTCCACACTCAAGAAACATTGTCTATGACATACTTATTGGTTCTTAAACATCGCATATATAAGGAAAAGAGTCAGAAGGAAGAAGAGGACGACACCTTATAAAATTCCACAGTAGCACCATGAGTATAAATATTTATGTGGTTACATACCCATACTCAAAGTCCTACTACAGAATCCTTTGCTCTAATAGCCACAGGAAAACCTATTGCTCTGGTACTAACTTGTCACGCCCCTAATTTTAGGGCACGTGAAACACATATACCATGAACATATATATTTTCCATAAATATGAATATTCCAATCATTTATCATGGAAACAGATACTTTTAAGTTCTCCCATACATATACCATATATAGACAATGTCCATTAACATTAAAGTAACAGCAGAAGCAGGGATCCTGCCTGTGGTATATAGAGCATATTCTAGAGTACAAGTACAATATAAATTAAAATCTACGAGCCTTAGAAAAAAAGTAGGCTCACCCAGAGATCATGTTGTCTAGCTGGTCAACTATCTGAAAGGAAAGGACCAAACTCTATATCCTTATCTGAAAAAATATATAAACATCGTGTAGTGAGTTTGACAACTCAGTGAGCAGATAATACATCCTATGACCTCTTACGTCAATATATGGATGTACTCATATTTTAAAATTTGTCACAGAAAATACAGTTCAAAAGTACATTCGTATAAGACCCTCATTTCAAATATTCTCAGTTCATATCACATTCAGATATTCAAAATCATATGCAATACGGTATGATCATTATTTAAATATTGTAATGCATCAAAACCTTTCACATGAAAACATTAGGAGGATCTCATATCAGAACCACCATATTAGAGTTCAGGCCTTTCCGTACTTTGTTGGTGTAGGATTTGCCTAAATTCAGCATCCCGTTGAGGTTTGCCCTACTACCATTCAAAAAGACGCGCGAAGGGACTCTAATATGAGTATTTCCCAAGCACACTGCAAGGGAAGGCAAATCACATCTCATATAGTTGGCATCTCACCCATATAGGAGGCATCCTGCTCTCCTTCATATATTATAGCCCGTGTGTTGGCCGACACAAGAGGCTAGCACTACCCCTTTCACATATCAAGGTGCACTAGGGTTAACATCACCTACTGTTAGCAGACAGTGTTTCTAATAGGATTCCTCCACAAACAATATCATATGCACATATGCCATATAATCCAATATAAACTTTTCAATATAGTACAAACTTTCAATCCCAATACAGATTCATCTGTCATAAATTCCTTATTTAGGGTTTATCACATGTACATGCCCTTTCTCGAGGCAATCATATAACTTTATAAATAATGTCACATGCATAAATATTCACTTTATCATTTAATGATAAATACATGTGAAACCAAATACACCATGAGTTCAGAAATTTATTTTCAAATCTATACTCTTCTTGAACTATATTCCAAATTGTAAGCAATTCAGATAATTTTAATGCATTTCAGAAACATATAAAAGTGTAAATATCTCATAATCATAATCAAATACATGCTTAAAGATCAAGAAGAGTATAGGGTAAGTCATAGGAAGAATTATCTACTCATAGGGTAAAGGCTCCAAATTAGACAGCTCCAAAGTGCACTTTTTCGATCCACATTTGACTAAACAGACTTCAAAAATGTGTCCGGAGAGTCTAAAAATTAAGAAAATGACTCTGGGATTTGGTCACTATTCATGGCTAGAAAATACTGTTCATGTCGGCGAAATCACTATTCACCACCGAAAAATACTATTCATTGTCAGAAAATACTATTCACCAAGAACAAAAAGTTATCAGATAGCTGAAAAATTTCATATCCTAAAATTTATTTAGCTCTTGAATCCATCTACGGTGTTAGATTTCCAATTTGAGGTATCTAAGTAAGAGTTTCAGAACTTACCTTTCTTTAAGATTTTCTACTTCCGATCTGTGGCGATTCAACGACTGATTTGAAAATTGTTCAGTCAAAATCGTAGTATTCTCCGTCTTGAATCTAGTGGTACCCTTAGTTTTGAGCTCGGAAGCCAATAAACACTCCAGATCTAGATAGAAAAATGAATGTTACTATTCACACTATTCATGAATTTCGCAGAGTTCAATTTTCGTCTTCGTTCTATCTTCCCCTTCTCCTTTTCTCTTTTTTTTTTTATAATAATAATAATAATAATTGAATAATAGGATTTTATTTCATATATATTCATATAAATTCTGTTTTTCATCCTAAAACATCCAAAAAATTTCTAAAAATTTACATTATTGCAAAAATTTAGTTGCAATATCAAATTATGATTTTTCTCGATAAAATTTTAATAAAACAAATCGAAAAATAAATATCTTTATATATAATAAAAGAAATAATATTTCTAAAAATGACATAAAAATTTATTAGAGGCCAATATAATTATTTTAAGCAAAACAATTATTATTTTTGTTAAAAATATACTTGCTTTTAACAAAACATAATCATTTTTAAACAAATAAAAATATATTTGTTTATAGCAAAACATTATTATTTAAAAATTAAAATTACGTGATATTACAATCTGTTTTCCCTGGTGAGCTAAAAGTTCTCTAGTTCCACGCCACCAGTATTCTGTTTTATCTTTCAACATATATGCAGCGAAGATAACTTGTTACTCCTTAGTATAACCCATCACTTCAAAGATTTTCTCCAGTTCCCTTATCCACCTTTTAGCTACAGTCGGGTGAAAGCCACCTTCAAAAAACAAGGTGGTCTAGTCCTTAGGAACTCGGATATGCCATTATCATTTCCTAGCATCCGATTATTAGCTCCATTCTCACCATTCGATTAATTAGCATTTTGAAGGTATTGTAGAATTTGGTTGGTAGTCATCACTTGGTCTCGAATTACCGTAACTAGATTGTGCAGGGTTTCCTCTGCATTGTTTGCTGGATTTCTCCTCGGTGGTGCCATTTCATACTGTGGCAAAAACAAAGTTATGTTGTTATTGAGGTAATCAAGCCCAATAGTTAGTTTCAAAAATATTTAAAAGCGGTTATAACACCACCTCGGCATATAGATAAGAAACACTAGTAATTTCTTACCTATATGAAATCACTGATCCCCTACATAGCACAATCACAACATACTCAAGACACTATAAGATTAACTCAGATAACCATCTATCCACTGACAATCTAGGATCGACTTACTCTAATACCAATTATGTAACAACTCCATTTTTTTACATACAAACAGATATATAATTATTATTTTTTAAATCTCATGAAGTTATTACCTCTTTATATCTAACTACTTAACTTATAATAACATTCGATTAAATTAACTAAGCATAATTAAGGTTTATAAGATAGTAATAATACTGATACAAATCTGGGTTCTAATACACATCATTAATTAAAAGCATCCGTACAAAAATAAAACACATATATGTATGCATCTTATTCATCCCTATTGACCAATTCTGAGGATACGGGTGTGGGTAGTTGCACCTTCACCAGGACCTTAGCTAACTCGACTTAACGTATGCTAAAAGCCAGCCATAGAAACTATCTGTATATTTAGTCTTCTGAACATGATATGGAAATATAGTGAGAATTAAATCACAATAGGTTCAACAATAATTCATAATTATCATCAATATAACTCATCATATCATGTTCATCTGTATAAGCTACAGCAATTACCTTAGGTCACATGAATACACTTTATCTATGCACATGAAAATCGTACAGTAATGAAATAGATGGCATGAATAACTATTTTCAAAATATCTTATGATGGCTATAAACTTATTTTCATATCAAGCTACCCTGATCAGGGTGAGTACTTTTTACTCTCTGAAACGAGCTTTTCTCGTTCCGTTCGACATGTCACACTTTCTCTTTCTTTTCTCATTAACATAATCATAGCCGTTGGTAGAGCATCCCCTACTGGTGCACCACACGGATTGCCATGTGACCGTGCTCGTCTCTTTTCTTTTCTTTTATTTTTACATTAATAGCCAAAAAAATTATTTCAATAACAAGTATGTTCGTTATGCTCATATGCCATATTTTAACATCTAAGCATAATCATTATAAAAAATTATTGGAAAAATGTAATCATGCCATGAACATAATCATTTTCAAATATCACTTTAAAATATTTATATGTCAAAATTACACACTTAAGATGGTAAGGAGTTCACGCAATGGCAATGGCTATGGCATACACTAGTCATTTATTATTTTTATTTATAAGATTCTTTTTTTTAAATATTACTTTTATTTTTTCATTTTTTTAAGCTTGTCCTCCAGTCACTTTCCTTATATCATTTCCATCACATGTTCTGACAAATTTAATACGGCATTCTTCTTCAATTTGATTTTTATTATTATCCTATAGTTAATGAGGTTCATTTAGGGTAGAAAAATGTTGAAAATAAGCTTTCTCAGCTTCCAACATAGCTTAAACGTATCATGTAACACGGCTTGTGTAACATCCCTAATTTTGTTTCTTTTATTAATAAAGGTAAATAAATATTTAAGAAAATAAAATTTATTAGACAATTTTTAGATATCTAAGGAAATATAATCCATAGAAATTCTTCACCTGATGTGTATTCATAGAAAATATTTCTAACATTAAGGGAATAAGTAAAGAGAGAAAACCTAATAGGAAAAATTAGAAAGAACATACTAAAGAAAGGCAAAATTATTTGGTAAGGAAGATAAAAAAAAATTGTGAAGTAAGTACATATCTTAAAATTTTAAGAAGATTGGATTAGGATAATTTTTCTAATTCAAGAGTTAGAAATTTCTAAGTTTAACATCTCCACCCATAAAATGGGTTTTCACCTATGGACACTTCATATAGAGTTTTCCCACTTCACATAAGTTTTTAACAAGCCCATTGGATAACCTAAGCAGGAAATAAAACATAGACTTGGACTAGGATATAGAAGATGAAATGATAGCCCAAAAATTATGAAAATGTGACCAAGCCCTCCAAGAAAGGTAGATTTTTATCCAAAGCAAAGGAAATGGGTAGGAATGAGCCCAAATCCAAGAGGAAAAATAAAATAAAATAAATCATGTGATGAAATAATAGTGTAATAATAATAAAGATTAGGTTATATGGTATTAAGATAAAAATTCAGCAAGTGGTGTGATAATATCTATATCCTACATTCATAATTTTAGCAAGTGGTATGATAATACATGGCATCAGAACAAAACATCTATATCCTACACTCATAATTTTAGCAAGTGGTATCATAATACATGGCATTAGGACAAAACATTTCTATCCCACATAAATAATTTTAGCCAAGTAAGGGAGATTCAAGGGTTAAAAATTTACCATTTAGAAAGGCAAACCTATCATACTTGTGTGAGACAAAAGAAAAAGAAAAAGAATCCCTAAATCAAAGGGATCTTGTCCCTTATCTTAAGAACATTTTATCATAATTTTTAAAATACAAATCTTTTTTTGCTACGCATATTTTGACTAAGGGAGAGGAAGACAAGAACATGAGTTGTCTTTCCTCAAAAAGCAACCAAGTGCATCCTAATTGTGATAAGATAGACTCATGATTATGAAAGAATGACCACTATAACATTAAAATTTCATTCAAGTGAGGGAGAGAAAAAATAGAAGCAAGGTAAAGTGAGGAAAGGAGAGAAAGAGAGGAGAAGAGAGAAAGGAAGAAGAAAGAGAAGCCTAGAAAACTAAGTATTCAAGGTAAGTTAGCTTAATCTCCACTTGAATCCATCTTTTATCTTCATCCTTGGGGTTCAAAAATTCACCCTCCTTCTCTTATTTAACCTGCTAGAAAAGTTAAGGAAAGGGAGGAATCTTGCTACTTCCTTCATGAGGAAACAAGAAAAAGAATTCACTAAGTGAGCTAGGGAGATCTTTAGGTAGGTTTAACAATATCTCTTTTTTAACAAAAGTTTTTAAATTTGTTACATTTATATGAGATTTTGATCTTATAACTTTGATGAAACTTATAATATTTGCTACTTTGATTATTGGTCATGGATGTTGTTGTATCATGTTACATGTTATTTTGCATATGATGGATGTTTTTGGACATTACAGTTGGTGTGGAATGTTCTGCATAGGTATGGCTGTAGGTGGTAAAATTTTATGATTTTATGCTGCTATTTTGTATATTTGAATATGGTCAAAAATTGATAGAATATGATTAAATGTAAAGAAAATGGAAGATGATGTAATATAATGATGAACTAAAACTTTAGGAAAGGATTGGTTAGGAAACTGGATTTTGGGGTAACTAGGAAAACTTTTATTTTTGAAATTCTTGGAAGAATCAGTTAGGAATTAAATGAAATTATTAACATGAAAACTGTATATCTATGTTTCATAGAGTTTTAGCCACTGGTATAACTTAATTTAGAGTCCAGATGAGGGAGATATTGCTCAATATGTAAGCAGTGGTCAGATAATGGTTAACTAGACAAGAATCTGTCAGGTATACTTCTGTGTTTGAATTTTTGGGATAAATATGTAGGGAATTTAAAAAAATTATTAACATAAAAAATGTATATCTATGTTTCATGGATTTTTAGCCACTAGAATCATTCAAATTGGAATCAATATGAGAGAGATATTGTCAGATTAGTAAGCAAAGATCAGAAACTAACTAAGAGAAAAATCTATTAAGTATGCTTCTGTGTTTGACTTTCAGGGCAACATATGTAGGGAATTAAAGGAAATTGTTATATACTAAATATAGATATATGAATCACGGATCTATAGGCTCTAAAAGCACTTAATTTATAGTTCATATGAGAGAGATATGGCTGATTAATGAGTAAATGTTAGAATCAGTATAGAATCCATAGTGGTAAATGTAAGTTTTTTTGTTTTCGATTTTCTGAGAGTACTTAGTAAGGAATCTGAAAAAATGATAAACACAAAAGTTGTATATAAATGTCTTAGAGTTTTATTGGCTTTGGAATCACCTCCATTGGAGTTTGTATGAGGGAGATATGATTTGATAAGTAAGTAGAAGTCTAAACCTACCCAAGAAGAAATAACATTGAATTTGAGGGAGTAGTAACACCACGATTACTTAAGATTTCACTTAAATGTTCAACATAAGGATTTTACAGGATTGTCTTATCTTTTAATTGACACCAAGATCACCTCAATAGGATTTAAAATATGGGTGTTATGATCTGTTTAGTGAAGAGAGGATAATAATATTTAAAAAAAAGAATCTTATAAATGAAAATAATAAATGACTAATATATGCCATAGTCATTGCCATTACATGAACTTCTTACCATCTTAAGTGTGTAATTTTGACATGGAAATATTTTAGAAAGTGATATTTGAAACGATTATGTTCATGTCATGATTACCAATGATTTTTGGTAATGATTATATTTTGAGGAAAAATTATGGTATGTATAATGAACATACTTGTTATTGAAATCATAGTTTTGACTATTAATGTGAAAAGAAAAAAAATAAGCACAGTCACATGGCGGTCCGTGTGGTGCACCAGTAGGGGACACCCTACCAACAACTATGATTACGTTAATGAGAAAATAAATTGTGCTATGTTAGACGGAGTGAGAAAAGCCTATACTGGAGAGTAGAAGTACTCACTCTGCCGGAGTAGCTTGACATGAAAATTAGTTGATAGCCATCATATGATATTTTGAAAATAGTTATTCATGCCATCCATGTCATTACTGTACAATTTTCATGTGTATAGATAAAGTGCATTCATGTGACCTAAGATAATTGCTATAGCTTATACAGATGAATATGACATAATGAGCTATATTGATGATAATTATGATTTATTGTTGAACCTACTGAGATTTAATTCTCACTATATTTCCATATCATTTTCAGAAAACTAGTTTTGCAAATTTTTTTTTTGGCTCTGGCTCTTAGTGTACGTTGGATCGAGTTACTCTATGTTGAGCAGATCTAAGAAATTAATAAGATGTTTGTGGTCCTGTTGGCTAAGACCTTGGTGAATGTGCAACCATCCGCACCAGTATCTCCGGAACTGGCCAATAGGGATGAATAAGGTGTAGATAGATATGTGTTTGATTTGCGTACGGATGTTGTTAATTAATGATGTGTAAACCTTAATTATGCTTGGTTAAATTAATTGAATGTTATTATGAGTTAAATTAAGGTAATGACTTCATGCGACTTTTTAAAAAAATTATTATATATATGTATATAAGTAAAGAAAATGAAGTTGTTACATAATTGGTATTAGAGCAGGTCGATCCTAGATGGCCAATGGATGGATGGTTATTTGAGTGGATCTTATAGTGTCTTAAGTATGTTGTGGTTGTGCTGTGTTAGAGATCAGTGATTTCATATTGTAATAACTCCATTTAAGTAACAATTTTTTTATAAAAAAAATACCATGAAGTTATTACCTCGTTACAACTTAACTCAAAATAACATTTATTTAATTTATACAATACAGAGTTTACATACATATCATTAATCAATAACATCCGTACAAAAGTCTAACACATATATAATTACATCTTATTCATCCCTGTTGACTAGTTCCGGAGATACAGGTGCGAGTGGTTGCACCTTTACCGAGATCTTAGTCAACTCGGCCATAGACACCATATATATTACTGGGATCAGTTCAAAATAGAGTAACTCGATCCAACATACGCTAAAAGCAGTGCCATAGAGAAAATCTGAATAATTATTCTTCTGAACATGACATGGAAATATAGTGAGAATTAAATCCCAGTAAGTTCAACAATAAATCATCATCAATAGAGCTCATCACGTCATGTTCATCTGTATAAACTACAGCAAATATCGTTGGTCACATGAATGCACTATATCTATGAACATGAGAATCGTAAAGTAATGACATGTATGACAGGATTAACTATTTTCAGAATATCAGATGATGACTATCAATTTATTCTCATATCAAGTTACCCCAGTCAAGGTGAGTATTTTCTATTCTCCGGTACGGGCTTTTCTCGCTCCGTTTGACATGGCACACTTTCTCTTTCTTTTCTCATTAACATAGTCATAACCGTTGGTAGGGCGTCCCCTACTGGTGCACCACACGGATTTGCCATGTGACCGTGCTGATTTCTTTTCTTTTCACAATAATAGCCAAAAATCATTGGTAATCATGCCATGAACAAAACCATTTCAAATATCACTTTATAAAATATTTTTATGTCAAAATTTCACACTTAAGATGGTAAGAAGTTCATACAATGGCAATGGCTATGGCATATACTAGTCATTTAATTATTTTCATTTATAAGATTCTTCTTCTTTTTTAAATATTAATTTTATTTCTTTATTTTCTTGACGTAGGTTTTCATCCTACCTAACCTTCTCTTACTAATCAGAGCATAACTCCCTCAATTTAACTCCGCTGTAGGTGATCTTGGTGTCAATTTAAAGATAAAACAATTATCTAAAACTATTATGTTGAACAGTTTAGCGAAGTATTAAGAAATCATGGTGATATTACTCCCTTAAATTATATGTTATTTCTTCTCGGGTAGATTCTGACCTCTACTTACTAATATATCCATATCTCCCTCATACGGATTCCAAATTGAGTGATTCTAGTGGTTAAAATTTCGCGACACATATAGCTATAAGTTTTATGTTAACTATTTATTTTAATTCTCTACAGAATGTTCCCAAAAATTAAAACACAAAAGCTATCCTAACATATTCTTCCCTGATTAACCATTTTCTGACCATTACTAACTAATCGGACCGTATCTCCCTCATACGGATTCCAAATTGAGTGATTACAGTGGCTAAAAATCCATGACACATAGTTATAATTTGTATGTTAACCATTTATTTTAATTCCCTACAAATTATTCTCAGAAATTAAAACATAGAAGCTATCATAAAATATTCTTCCCTGATTAACCAATTTCTGACCACTGCATACTAATCAGACCATATCTGCCTCATACGGACTCCAAATGGAGTGATTCCAGTGGCTAAAAATCCGTGACACATATATCTATAATTATTATGTTAACCATTTATTTTAATTCCTTACCGATTCTTCCTAGAATTTTAAAAATAGAAGCTTAAAATTCTGGCACCCATAGCCATACCTATGCAGAACTATCTACACCAGCCTAAGTATTCAAACATACATAATATGTAACATGATATAGCAGCATCCATAACCAATCATCAAAGTTCTAAGATCAAAATCTCATATAAATATTACAAGTTTCAAATCTTTTCTTCAAAAAGAAATATTGTTAAACTTACCTTAAGTACTTAGTCCTCTAGACTTCTCCTTCCACTTCCTTCCTTTCTTCGTCTCCTTTTCTCACTCTACCTTGCTTCTATTTTTTTTCTCTCCCTCACTTGGACGAAAATTGTAATGTTATAAGGGTGGGTTTTGCTTATATAGACTATCAAATAATTCACCTTTCATAATCATGAGTCTACCTTATCAAAATTAGGATACACTTGGTTGAATTTTTGGAAAACAAACAACTTATGTTCTTGTCTTCCTCTTCCTTAGTCAAGATATGCATATCAAAAGGAGATTTGTAGTTTGAAAATTATGATAATATGTTCTTAAGATAAGGGACAAGATCCCTTTGATTTAGGGATTCATTTCTTTTTTCTTTTGTCTTTTGTCTTAATCAAGTATGATATATTTGCCTTTTTAGGTGACAAATTTCTAACCCTTGAATCTCCATTATTTGGTTGAAATTATTTGTGTGGGATAGGAATGTTTTGTCCTAATTCCATGTATTATAATACCACTTGCTAAAATTATGAGTGTAGGATATTGATGTTTTGTCCTAAAGCTTTGTATTATCATACCACTTGCTAAATTTTTTGTCATAATTCCATGTCACCTAATCTTGATTACACCATTATTTCATCACTTTATTTTCATTTTTATTTTTATTTTTCCTCTTGGGTTTGGGCTCATTCTTGCCCATTTTCTTTACTTTGGATAAAATTCTACCTTTCTTGGAGGGCTTGGACACATTTTCATAATTTTTGGGCTATCGGTCCAATTTCTATATCCTAGTCCAAGTTTATGTTTTATTTCTTGCTTAGGTTATCCAATGGGTTTGCTAGAAACTTATGTGAAGTGGAAAAATTATATATAAAGTGTCCATAGGTGAAAGCCCAATTTATGGGTGGAGATACTAAACTTAGTAACTTTAACTCTTAAATTAGGAAAAATTACCTTAATCCAATCTTCTTGAAATTTTAATACCTTTATTTACTTCATAAAAATTTATCTTCCTTACCCAAGAATTTCACCTTTCTTTAGTATATTTATTTCTAATTTTTCCTCTTAGGTTTTCTCTCTTTACCTATTCCATTAATGTTATAACATTTCTATGCATACACGTAAGGTGAAGAATTTCTAAAAATTGTCTAATAAATTTTATTTCCTTAATTAAATATTTATGTACCTTTATTAATAAAAGAAATGAAATTAGGGATATTACTTTGAATTCATTAAATGAAATTAGGGATGTTACATTTCTCTCCCCCTAAAAGAAATTTTGTCTTCAAAATTTTAGAAATTACTTAAGAATAATTTCGGATATTTCTTTCTCATGACTTCTTCTAGCTCCCAAGTTGCTTCTTCCGGAGTCAAACCTTCCCATAACACCTTAACCAGGGGAATAATTTTGTTCCGCAATTGCTTCACGTCAGTGTCCAATATAGATACTGGTACTAGCTAGTATGTCATGTTCTCCTTTATTTAGATTGGTTCATCTCGTATCATATGTGTGGAGTTTGGAAGATACTTCCGGAGTTGTGATACATGAAAAACATTATGCAAGTTGGACAAATTAGGTGGGAGAGCAACTTGATATGCTAACATCCCTACTTTCTTCAAAATTTGGTAGGGTCCCAAAAATTGCGGATTTAGATTTTTGGTCTTGAGAGACCTACCAACTCCAGTGGTCGGGGAAAGTTTTAGAAATACATGGTCCCCTTCCTCAAACTCTAAAGGTTTATGTCTCTTATCATAGTAACTCTTTTGCCGACTCTGAGCTGTGAGCATTTTGTCTCGTATAATCTTGATTTGTTCAGTGGTTTGTTGAATTAGATCAGGACCCAACAAGTTCTTTTCTCCTACCTCAAACCAATATAATGGAGATCGGCACTTCCTACAGTATAAAGCTTCATAGGGGGCCATCTTAATACTAGAGTTATAACTATTATTATAAGCAAACTCCACTAATGTAAGTATTTATCCCATCATTTACCTTGCTCTATCACACAAGCCATCAACATATCTTCTAGGGTTTGAATAGTTCATTCTATCTGCCCGTCAATCCGAGGAAGGTAGGCAGTTCTGAACCGCAACTGAGTACCAAAAGCTTCCGGCAACGCCTTCCAAAACCTCGACGTGAACTTCGGATCTCTATCTGAAACGATATTTAAGGGAATCCTATGTAGTCTAACTATTTCCTGAATGTATAACTGGGCCAATTTGTCCAGTTAATAGTTAATTTTTATGGGCAGAAAGTGAGCAAATTTGGTTAATCTGTCAACTATTACCCAGATAGAGTCATGTCCAACTGAAGTTTTAGGTAAACCCACAACAAAGTCCATCGAAATACTGCCCCATTTCCATTCAGGAATCTTAAGAGGTTGTAGAAATCCTGCTGGCTTTTGATGCTCTACTTTCACCTTCTGACAAATTAAACATTTCACCACGAACTCAGCAATGTCCTTTTTCATCCCTGGCCACCAATACATCCTCTTTAAGTCCTGGTACATTTTAATGGATCCAAGATGGACTAAGTATTTACTCTGATGTGCCTCCTGTAAGATCTTGGTCCTAAACTCTCGTTCTTGAGGGACACAAATCCTTCCCTGATACATGATTGCTCTAGTTTTTGAGACAGAAAAATTATCTTAATCTTTGTGATCCTGTAAGTATTGATCTTGAGCTTGGGCCTCTTTAATCTGGGTTGTAAGATCACACTCTATACTCAACCCATTGATGATTAGCTTATTTGGTGTAAGGGTAGTGGCCAGCTTCAAATTTTGAAACTCCTCTAGCATCTGCATCTCATACACCATCATCTGACCCATGTGTAGAGATTTTTGACTCAAGGAATCAGCTACAACATTCGCCTTTCCTGGATGATACTTTATCTCAAACTTGTAGTCATTGAGAAATTCTACCCACCTTTGTTGTCTCATATTTAACTACTTCTGATAAAAAAGGTACTTAAGACTCTTATGATCACAGTATACTTCAAATGTTGCGTACAAATAGTGTCGTCAAATCTTTAAGGCAAACACCACCACCGCTAATTCAAGATCATGGGTTGGATAGTTTCCTTCGTGGGGTCTTAGTTTCCTAAAGGCGTAAGCAACTACTCTCTTATCTTGTAAAAGCACACACCTTAGCCCTTTCTTTGAAGCATCACTATACACTTTAAAATGTCCTGTAGGGTCTGGAATAATTAAAACATGAGGAGTAGTCAGTCTTGTCTTAAGCTCTTGGAAACTAGCTTCACATTGATCAGTCCATTTGAAATGACTTCCTTTCCTGGTCAATTTAGTCAATGGCAAGGCTATACGAGAGAAGTTTTGTATAAACTTCTTGTAGTATGCTGCCAAACCTAGGAAACTTCTGACTTATGTAACCGTCTTTGGTCTTTCCCACTAAATAACTGCTTCCGTCTTGTTAAGGTCTACGACTACCCCTCTATTAGAGATGACATGTCCGAGAAACTTTAACTCTGTCAACCAAAATCCACACTTCTCAAATTTAGCATACAACTTTTTCTCTTTCAGCACTTGCAGCACGATTCGGAGATGTTGTTCATGTTCTTTTTCACTCTTAGAGTATATCAAGATATCATCAATGAACACTACCACAAATTGATCTAGGTAGGATAAAAAAATGTGAATCATGCAGTCCATGAAAATTGCAGGTGCATTTGTCAACATGAAGGGCATTACGAGAAACTCATAATGCCCATACCTAGTCTTGAAAGCTTTTTTTGGTGCATCCTCCTCTTTAATCCTAATCTGATGGTATCCTGATCTCAAGTCACTTTTAGAAAAGATGGAGGCTCCCTTCAGTTGATCTAATAAATCATCTATCCTAGGGAGAGGATACTTATTTTTGATAGTCACCTTATTTAGATGTCTGTAATCTATGCATAGTCTCAAGCTCCCGTTTTTCTTCTTAACAAACAACACAGGAGCTCCCCAAAGTGATATACACTTGGTTTAATGAATTGCTTGACTAATAGTTCCTCCAACTATTTCTTGAGTTATTGTAGTTCCTTTGAGGCCATTCTATAAGGTGCAAAAGAGATAGGCCTTGTCCCAGGTAGGATATCAATAGAGAACTCTCTCTCTCTCTTGGGAGGTAAGCCTGGAATATCTTATGGAAATACTTTAGGAAACTTGTTGGCTATTGGGATTTCATCAAGTTTTGGTTCGACTTCTAGGTTTGATAAATACAAGAGAATGTATCCAAGTACTCCATTCTTTAACTCCCTATTGACTTGATTGGCATTAAGCATCAATAACTGTATTTCCTCTACTGAGGTAGGAGGTAGAAATTCAACGGTCTTGTTGCAACAATTCAGCAAGACCTGATTTCTAGACATCCAGTCTAACCCTAAAATGACATCAATACCTTTTAAAGGTAGACAAACGAGGTCTACAGAAAAGAATTTCTTCTAACTAGTGACCTGACAGTCTTTACATACATTGGAAGTTAAGACCCTTTCCCTCGTGAGAGTTACTATAGATAGCTCATAGGGGGTTTCAAAAATAGGATACTGAAGCTCCCTAATATATTCTTCCGATATAAATGAATGACTAGCACCAGAGTCAAACAACACCATAAGAGCAAATCTATAGATATAGCATGTACCTGAGATCATTTCAGGGGATTGAGCTGCCTCTTGGCCAATCAGGGTGAAAAACCTTCCTTTCACCTAACGCCTCTATTTTGACTGCTTCCCCAAATGTTGTGGGCAGTTCTTTTCAAAATGACCCTTCTGTCCGCAACTGAAGCAAACATCTGATCCCATGTAGCATGGCCAGTTACCAAGCATATGTCCGCACTTAGTACACTTGACTATGGAAAAGTTATGTTGGAAAGGTCAGGGACTTATAGTCATTGGCCTCTTGTCAGTACCTTGTCCTTTTCCTCTAACATTTCTACCAGAGTTTTGTGGCCAGTTCTTTCTTTTCTAGAAGTTCTGTCTTTGTTTCTCATCTGCCACCGCCCTCAAGCTCTTCTCCAGGAGTCTGTATTTATTTATCAGAGGTACAAACTCCCTGATCTCCATAGCTACAACAACATTCCTTATTTCCATATTCAATCCCGCTTTGAACTTAACAGTTTTCCATGCTTCGTCGGGGTTAAATCATAGGTAAGAGGAGAACTTAGACAACTCCTCAAACCTCGCGATATACTGGTCTATAGTCATGCTGCCCAGCCTAAGTTGGAGAAATTCAATCTCCTTCTCTACCTGCATACTACTTGGGAAATACTCTTCCAAAAAAGTGTCTTTGAATACCTACCAAGTGATCTGCCTTCCTTAATGAGCTAAAAGTTCTCTAGTTCTATGCCACCAGTATTATGCTTCATCTTTCAGCATATATGCAGCGAAGATAACTTGCTATTCCTCAATACAACCCATCACTTCAAAGATTTTCTCTAGTTCCCTTATCCACCTTTCAGCTACAATCGGGTGAAAGGTGCCTTGAAAACAAGGTCGTCTAGTCCTTAGGAACTTGAATATGTCATTATCATTTCTTGCCATCCGATTATTAGCTCCATTCTCACCATTCGAGTTATTAGCATTTTGAAGGTATTGTAGAATTTGGTTGGTAGTTGTGACTTGGTCTCGAATTTCTATGGCCAGATTGTGTAGGGCTTCCTCCGCATTGTTTGCCGAATTTCTCCTCGGTGGTGCCATTTCCTACTATGGAAAAAACAAGGTTATGTTGTTATTGAGGTGATCAAGCCCCAATAGTTAGTTTCAAAAATACTTAACAACAGTCATAACACCAACTCGGCTTATAGATAGGAAACACTAGTAATTTCTTACCTATATGAAATCATTGATCCCCTACACAGCACAACCACAACATACTTAAGACACTATCAGATCGACTCAAATAACCATTCACCCACTGGCCATCTTGGATTGACCTGCTCTGATACCAATTATGTAACAACTCCATTTTTTTTACATATAAATAGATATATAATTAAATTTTTTTAAAAAAATCCCATGAAGTCATTACCTCTTTATATCTAACTATTTAACTCATAATAACATTCGATTAAATTAACCAAGCATAATTAATGCTTATAGTATAGCAATAATACTGATACAAATTTGGGTTCTAATACACATCATTAATTAAAAACATCCGTACAAAAATAAAACACATATATGTACACATCTTATTGATAGCTATTAACCAGTTCTGGGGATACAGGTGTGTGTGCTTGCACCTTCACTGGGATCTTAGCCAACTCGACTCAATGTACGCTAAAAGCTGACCATAAAAAATATCTGCATATTAGGTCTTTTGAACATAATATGGAAATATAGTAAGAATTAAATCTCAGTAGGTTCAACAATACTTCATAATTATCATCAATATAGCTCATCATGTCATGTTCAATTATATAAGCTACAGCAATTACCTTATGTCACATGAATGCACTTTATCTATTCACATGACAATCGTACAGTAATGACATAGATGGCATGAATAACTATTTTCAAAATATCTTATGATGGCTATCAACTTATTTTTATATCAAGCTACCCCGGTCAGGGTGAGTACTTTCTACTCTTCGGAATGGGCTTTTCTCACTTCGTCTGACATGGTACACTTTCTCTTTCTTTTCTCATTAACATAATCATATCCGTTGGTAGGGCATCCCCTACTGGTGCACCACACGGACCACCATGTGATCGGGCTCATCTCTTTTCTTTTCTTTTCTTTTCTTTTTACATTAATAGCTAAAAATATAATTTCAATAACAAGTATGTTCGTTATGCTCATATGCCATAGTTTAACATCTAAGCAAAATTATTATAAAAAATTATTGGAAAAATGCAATCATGCCATGAACATAATCATTTTCAAATATCACTTTAAAATATTTATATGTCAAAATTACACACTTAAGATGGTAAGGAGTTCACGCAATGGAAATGGCTATGGCATACACTAGTCATTTATTATTTTTATTTATAAGATTCTTCTTCTTTTTAAAATATTACTTTTATCTTTTCATTTTCTTTAAACTTGGCCTCTAGTCACTTTTCTTATATCATTTCCATCACATGTTCTTACAAATTTAATACGGCATTCTTCTTCAATTCAATTTCTATTATTATCCTATAGTTAATGAGGTTCGTTTAGGATACAAATTTTTTGAAAATAAGCTTTATCAGCTTCCAACACGGCCTAAACATATCATGTAACACGGCTTGACCATTTCCCATAAAATAGCTATGCTTTAGGCTTCAAAATGCCATTTCCAGCACGGAACACGGCCAGGCTATATGTTGTGTTATTCCCTCATGCAGGTTTTTGTCCTGCTTGACCTTCTATCACTAATCAAGCTTAACTCGCTCATTTTAACTTCGAATTAGGTGATCTTGGTGTCCATTTAAAGATAAAACAATTATCTAAAACTATTATGTTGAACATTTTAGCGAAATCGTACAAAATCTTGGTGATATTACTCTATTAGGGTAAACATTATTTCTTCTCGAATAGGTTCTGACTTCTACTTACTAATATGATCATATCTCCTTCATATAAACTCCAAATTAAGTGGCTCTAGTGTCTAAATTTCCATGAGTCATATATCTATATTTTTTATGTTAACTAGTTATTTTAATTCCCTTCAAAAGTTTCCCAAAAATTCAAACACAAAAGCTTTCCTAACAGATTCTTCCCTGGTTAATCATTTTCTGACCACTGCTTACTAATCTGACCATATTTACCTCATATGGACTCCAAATTGAGTGATTCTAGTGGCCAAAACTCTATGAGACATATATCTATATTTTTTATGTTAATCATTTCTTTTAATTCTTAACCAATTCTTCCTAGAATTTGAAAAACAAAAGCTTCCCTAGTTACTCCGAAATCCAGTTTCCTAAACAAACCTTTTCTAAGATTTTAGTTCGTCATTTTATTATGTCATCTTCCATTTTCTTCCAAATTTACATCTAATCATATTCCATCAATTTTTCACCACATTTAAATGTACAAAATAGAAGCATAACAATCTTAAAATTTTGCCACCCATAGCCATAGCTATGCAAAACTTTCCATACCAACCTAAGTATTCAAATATACATCACATGCAAGATCAACATGTAACATGATAAAGTGACATCCATGGCCAATCATTAGGGTAACAAATATAGTAAATTTCATCAAACTTTTAGGATAAAAATCTCATATAAATGTTTCTAATTTCAAAGATTTTCTAAAACAAAATATTCTTAAACCTACCTAAAGATCTCCTTAACTCTCTTAGTGAATTATTTTTCTTGTTTCTTCTTGAAGAAAGTAGCAAGATTCATCTCTTCCCTTAGCTTTTCTAGCAACTTAAATAGGAGAAGGAGGGTGAGTTTTTGAACCCCAAGGATGAAGATAAAAGATGGATACAAGTGGAGATTAAGTTAACTTACCTTGAATACTTAGTCTTCTAGGCTTCTATTTCTTCTTCCTTCCTCTCTTTCTCTCCTTTCTTCACTCTACCTTGTTTCTATTTTTCCTCTCCCTCACTTGGACAAAATTCTAATATTATAGGGGTAGTTCTTGCTTAAATAAACTGTGAAGTGGTCATTCTTTTATAATCATGGGTCTACCTTTTCACAATTAGGATGCACCTGGTTGCTTTTTAAGGAAAGACAACTCATGTTCTTATTTTCCCCTCCTTTAGTCAAGATATGCATAGCAAAAGAAGATTTGTATTTTGAAAATCATGATAAAATATTCTTAAGATAAGGGACAAGGTCCCTTTGATTTAGGGATTCTTTTTCTTTTTCTTTTGTCTCACACAATTATGATAGGTTTTCCTTTTTAAGTGGCAAGTTTCTAGCCCTTGAATCTCTCTTGCTTGGCTGAAATTATTTGTGTAGGATATGAATGTTATATCTTAATTCCATGTATTATTATACCACTTACTAAAATTATGAATGTAGGATATATATATATATATATATATATATATATATATATATATATATATTATCACACCACTTGCTGATTTTTTGTCTAATGCCTTGTGACCTAATCATTATATTATTATTACACTATTATTTCATCACATGATTTATTTTATTTTATTTTATTTTTCTTCTTGGATTTTGGCTCATTCTTACCCATTTCCTTTGCTTTGGATAAAATTCTATCTTTCTTGGAGGGCTTGGTCATATTTTCATAATTTTTGGGCTATCGGTCCAACTTCTATATCTTAGTCCAAATCTATGTTTTATTTCTTTTATCCAATTGGCTTGCTAGAAACTTATGTGAAATGGGAAAACTCTATATAAAGTGTCCATAGGTGAAAGCCCAATTTATGGGTGGAGATGTTAAACTTAGAAATTTCTAACTCTTGAATTAGGAAAATTACCCTAATCCAATCTTCTTAAAATTTTAAGACCTTTACTTACTTCACAAAAAAATTTATCTTCCTTACCAAAGAATTTCGCCTCTCTTTAGTATGTTATTTCTAAGTTTTCCTATTAGGTTTTCTCTCTTTACTTATTCCCTTAATGTTAGAAACATTTTCTAGGCATACATAAAAGGTAAAGAATTTCTAAGGATTATATTTCCTTAGATATCTAAAAATTGTCTAATAAATTATATTTCCTTAATTAATTATTTATGTACCTTTATTAATAAAAGAAACAAAATTAAGGATATTATATTAAATATTTATATACTTTTATTAATAAAAGAAACGAAATTAGGGATGTTACATTTCCACCCTTAGGTGAAATTTTGCCTAAGCATGAAGGGATAAGGGGAAGGAATAGAACCTCACATGGGGAAATATTATACTAGAATGATGATCAATCATAACCTTCTTTTGAGTGCAAAACAAGTAAGCTTATGGAGTGTGCTATAAGTAAAACTAATGAGTAACAAACAAGGAAAATGATTGCATGAATTTGAGGCAAAATTTCCTACCCATGGCACATGTATTTAAGCCAAGCTAGAAAAGGGACATGAGCTAAAAATTCTTCCAAGAAATGGTGCCACTTATGGTGAATTAATGAACCTTAATAATGCCTTATTAAGTTAGCCATAAGTAAAGAAATGAATCACATGCTTAAAGGGGGTTTAGCCACTTATCTCAAGCCTACTTCATCATAAAATTTCAAACATTTTATTCCCATTTGAGAAGCCCATTGTTGCTAGAGCAAGAAGGAAGAGGAAGCTTAAGCAAGTCATCTACAAGAAACATTTAAAGAATGCGATGATGATGTATTAAAAGGGTGTCCCATAAGAAAAGAAAGTGATGTCATGCTTGGGGGACCTTGGACCCAAAAATTAATAAGGCACTTGGCCACTTCATTAAGCAGTATTTCAGCCAAGTGAGAATAGAAAGAAGAAAAAATCAAAGGAGAGAAAGAGAGGAGAAGAAAGAAGGGAAAATAGAAAAAAGTGTAGGAAAAACCAAGGGCTCAAGCTAAGGTAGTATGATCACTACCCTAATTCCTTCTTTGTCTTCATTTCTAAGGCTTAAAAATTACTCTTTTCTTCTCATATATGCTACTGGAATAGCAAGAGGAAAAGGGAAAATCTCACCATTTTTCAAGGAAGAAGCAAGAGGAAACACTAACTAAGTAAGCCTAGGAAGAATTATAGGTAGGTTTAACAATATTTCCTTTGAAGAAAGCTTTGAAAATTTGTAACTTATATGGGGTTTTTAAACCCTAGGACTTTGATGAATTTGTACTATTGATGCTCTTGATGATTATCCATGGATGTCTATATCTTGCTATATGTGAATCTTGTATGTGATGGTTGCATTCTTGCTTAGGGTGGGCTTGAATTTCTACATGAATGGCTATGGTTGGCAAAATTTTAAAGCTGTTATAATGTCCTCTTTAATTGAATTGGCTTTGGCATATTTAATGGAAGAAGGTTATGTTGCTAGAATAAGTGATGCCTTGAAATCTAGGGATAACCCTTGGAAGTTTTGGTGTTGGGAACATTCTTGATATTATTGTTAATAAATTTTGGTTTTTGGAAGAAGTGGATGATGGAATATGTTATGATAGATGTTTGTGAGATGAATGCGACTAAAACTTGTTAGAGGAGCAATCTTGAGGTTAAGGCATGAATAACTAGAAATTTTGGAGACCAAATATGCTTGAGTATAGTGATAAGAAACAATAAGAAAAATGAAAGTAGTAAGAAGCTAGAACCCTAGAAAGTGTATAAAAGCATTATGTTTTCATATTTATGGGTAAAATCTATATCAAAATTGAAGAAATGGTTAACATGGAAATTATAGATATGTATTTTACAGTTCTTTAGGGTTTGAAATTACCTAATTTAGAGTCTGTACGATAGATATATTCCATAATTAATAAAAATAAGTCAAAACCAACTCGTGATGCAGTGACACTAATTTGGAGAGCATTATAACTCCTAGATTGCTTAAGAATTTGCCTAGGTTGTCAACATGAAAGTTGGGGATAATTGTCTTAGAATTCCATCTACTTTGTAATCACCTCAACTGGAGTTTAAATGAGTCGGTTATGACCTGATTAGTATTAAAAGGTCTGACTCTTCTATAACCTAAATATTTTAATGCTTTAAAATTTCTATATGAACTAATGTCACTAGACAACAAAGTGTACAAAAGAGTTTATGTAAATAATAAGTCATAAGCAAGGATTTTTGGTAAAAAAAAATAAGCCAATGGCACCTTGAAAAAAAGGTAGAAGATGACATAAAAACCTAGGATTAAGAAGAGAGAATTTTGGAGAAATAGATATAACTAAAAAATTTCTCAAAATGTCAATATAAGAAAATAAATTACAAGAGAAGGAGGAGAAATCACCAAAAGTTAAGGATTAAGGGATGATTAAGAATACCATTGAAAGCACTAGAATTAGCTGAAGTACCAAGTCTTAGCTTAAGGGAAAACTTAATGTGGTGACCATGCATGAAAATATAATAGTTACTAATGATGTGAAGTTGACTAATGTAGTAGGGATAGGTCAATATTTAGAAATGGATGAGGTTGATATTGAGGAGGACTAAATGGATAAAAAAGTGAACTTAATTATGGAATTGAAATTTGAGTAACTATAATATTGGGAGATTTAAAATTTTGCCTAAGCTTAACTCTAAGAATTAATTTCAGTTATAAGAAGGCTGAAAACCCAATGAAGTGTAAGGGAGCTCTATTTTCAAATTTCTGGGAAAAATCCATGCTTAATTCAAAACATAAGATTTATAGCTCTATGTCTTACAGTTATATAGCCACTAAATTCACTCAATTTGGAGCCCATGTGAGGGAGATACGGCTCAATTAATGAGGAAAGCTTAGAAACCAGCTTGTGGTATAGTAATAGTGATTTTGAGGATATTATAGCACCTAGATTGTTTAGGAGATTGCCAAAATGCTTAACATAATAGTTTTAGATTTCTATCTCAGCTTTCCATAGGCTTTGAAATCACCTAAATTAGAGTCTAAATGAGAGCGATGTGGCCAAGAAAGTAATAAAGGGACTAAACTTACAAAAACCATAATGCTTTAACTCTTAGAAAGGGGCTGATAAATTAAGTATAAGTATATATACTAGGAAATCAAGGACAATAAGAAGGGTGACATGTATAGAATTTGAAATTAATTGTTTAAGAGCATATGATGAAAAAGAATAATTTAAGTGGGATTAATTTATGGAGGAGATCAATTAGAGGTTAAAATAGAAGAAAATTAAGAAATAAAATGATATTAAGAAAGAAGAAGAATCACAAAGGCAAAATAATTTCTCTATGAGCCAAATAAATGACTTTTGGTAAACCTTAAGTTTATGCCCTAGCCATTACCATTGTATGAATTCTTTACCATCCTATGCATGTTATTTTTGGCATGATTTCTATAAATGATATTTGAAATGATTATGCTTTTATGAGTAATTATGGCATGTGGGGATATTGTGTCACGCCCCTAATTTTAGGAACGCGAATAACACTACTGTCCGATAATTTTATTTTTATCTATTTGCAATACACTTCATATTATGGCATATCAGGATAATATCATATGTTTGCAAGTTTCCATTATAACTAATTATACATGTCAATGCTACACTTAACAATATTACAACAGAAGCAAAGATCCTGCCTGTGACGTTCAGAGCAACTCTAGAGTACATTCATATTATAATTTAAACACTGAGAGCCCAGAAACAATTTAGGCTCACCACGGAAGTACGACACTTAGTCTATCAAGAAGCCGCAGGACCCAAACTCTGGGTTTTTATCTAAAAAACATATCAACAACGTGTAGTGAGTTTTACAACTCAATGAGCAGATAATACCTCCTATGACCTCTTAGGTCAACATATGGATGTACTCTTTATTTTAAAATTTTTTACATTGAAAATCACAATTCAAAGGTACATTCATATGGGACCTACATTTCAAATAATCTCTGTTCAAATTCATATTCATATTCATTTCATAAGTAATGCTGTAAAACGATAATAATATCATAGTATGCATTAACATAATTCTTATGAAAATATTTGGAGGATCCCATATCAGAACCACCATATTAGAGTTTAACCCTTCCATACTTTGGTGGTATAGGATTTGCCTAAACTCAGCATCCCGCTGAGGTTTGCCCTACTACCATTCAAGAGAACACGCGAAGGGACTCTATATGGGTATTTTTCAAGTACACAACAAGGGAAGGAAAATCACATCTCATATAACTGACATCTCGCCCATATAGGAGGCATTCCGCTCTCCTTCATATATCATCTCCCGTGTGTTAGCCCTCACATAAGGCTAGCACCACCCCCTGCTAACTGAGGCAATCAAGGTGCACAGGGCTAACATCACCTGCTATTAGCAGACAGTGTTTTCAATAGGATTCCTCTATAAAACCATAATCTCATATATTCTATATTAATCAAAACAGAGGTATTATTATAATACAACATTTTCATTCTCAGTATATTCCTTTGTCAAAACTTCCCAATTAGGAGAATCACGTAAACATGCCCATATATGAGGCAAACATATCACTGTATAAATCAATATCATATGCATAACATATTTCTTTTGCCATATAATGAGAAATACATTTAAAAATCACATGTTCAATGTGTTTCAAAATTTATTTCAAAAGTTATACTCTTCTTGAACTAGATATCATATTGCAACCATTTCAAATATTCTAAACCATTTTAGGATCATATAAAAGTATAAATAACTTGTAAACATACTGATTTATCAATTTAAAGTTCAAAAACAGTAAAGGCAAGTCATAGAAAGAATCATCTACTCACAAGGTAAGAGCCCCAGATTGGATAGCCCTAAATTGCACTTTTTCAATCTTAATTTGATCAAATAGACCTCAAAAACGTATTCGGAGGGTCCAAAAACTTAGAAAATAACTCTAAGAGCTTGGTCACTATTCACGACAGGAAAATACTGTTCACACCACCGAAATCACTATTCACTACCGGAAAATACTATTCACCCTCCAGAAATCACTATTCACGACGAACAAAAAGCTGTCTGATGGCCGAAAATATTCATATCCTAAGGTTTATCTAACTCCTGAATCTATTTACGATGTCAGATTTTCAATTGGAGGTCTCTAAGTAAGAGTTTCAGAATTTACCTTTTTCTGAAATTTTTTACTTCAGATCTACGGCGATTCAACGACTGATTTGAAAAATTATTCAGTCAAAATCGTAGTACTCTCCATCCTGAATCCATTGGTACCCTAAGTTTTGAGATCAGAGGCCTATAGACACTCTAGATCTAGAGAGAAAAATGGATGTTACTATTTATACTATTTCACTATTAATCAGTTTTCAATTTTCATAAATTCTGTAGCCTCCGTCTCCGTTGTCTCCCCCTTCCCCTTTTCTCTTTTATTTATTTTTTTATAATAATAATAATTATTATTTAATAATTGAATAATATGATTTTCTTTTTTATATATATCCATATAAATTCCGTTTTTCATCCTAAAACATTCCAAAAATTTCTAAAAATTTATATTCTCATAAAATTTTAGTTGAACTCTTAAATCATGATTTTTCTTGATAAAAATCTCAATAAAAAAATCATAAAATAAATATCTTTATACATAATAAAAGAAAGAATATTTCTAAAAATGCAACAAAAATTTATTAGAGGCCAATATAATTATTTTAAACAAAACAATAATTATTTTACTTAAAAGTATACTTGCTTTTAGCAAAACATAATCTTTTTTAAACAAATAAAATATATTTGTTTATAGAAAAATATTATTATTTAAAAATAAAATTATCTCTATTTTCAAAATCCTCTCTTTAATTCAAAATTTTCTTTAATTTGAACTTTATTAAATTTACGGCTATTACATATTGGGCATATTTTGTTGTTGAAAATCATATCTTGACTATTAATGTAGAAATAAAAGAAAAGAAAAGAAAAGAAAAAAAGAGAAAAAAAAAATGGTGCGGTCACATGGCTTCTGTGTATTGTGCACCAGATAGAAAATGCCCTATTCACGGTTATGATGATAATGAGAAAATAAAGAGAATTATGCCATATCTAACGGAGCAAGAGAAGCCCGTGTTGAATAACTAGAGAGTATTCGCCTTGACCAGGGTAGCTAGACTTGATATGAGTATTTAATAGCCATTATATGATAAAGTTGTGATTTTAACATGCCATGACATTTTGAAACAGTTGATCATGCACTTGATATTTTGAAGGATTATTCATGCCCATGATATTTTGAAAAAGATTATTCATACCATATTTTCCATGATTTACATATGCATAGATATGGTGCATTACTGTGGCCTGAAAAATTTTGTAATTTATACAGCTGAACATGACATAATGAGCTATGTATGTGAAATTATGATTTATTATTAAACTTATTGAGATTGTTATATCTCACTATTATTCCATGTCATGACCAGATAAGCAGTAATAACAAACACCTATTTTCGATGACTTTGATTTATAGAGTATGCTAGATAGAGATGACTTATATTGGACAAATTCTCGTGATTAACAATGTGTCACTGGTTAAGATGGTCAAAGTTTTGGAAGAGGTGCCACCACTCGCACCAATATTCTTGGATGAGGTTAATATGGATGATTATGACCTATATATATGTATGCTTTTGTACTATAGGTAACTCATAGGACACTATGATATGTATATGAATTAATGACAGCATTAATATTAATAATAGATACGCCAATTTAAGCTCACATTTTGTTTGCTTAAATTAAGATATTGATTATCATGAAATGAATGGATTAGTGAATAGCTGGTAATGACTTCATTAGTGTGTTACATATAAAAAATAGAGTCATTACAGAAACTCCTACTAGCACCTCAATAAAATTGAACTTGGATGAAAAAGGTAAACCCTTTGATATATCCAAATATAAAGGTATAATTGGATCTATCTTATATTTAATTGCTAGTAGACTAAATATCATGTTTAGTGTATGCATGTGCGCAAGATTTCAAGCTTGTCCTAAAGAATTATATTATCTTACTATAAAAAGAATTCTTAAATATCTTGCTAGTACTTTAAATGTGGGATTATGGTAACCTAAAGATAGCTTAAGCACCCTAGTAGGATTTTCTGATGCTGACTTTGCTAAATGTAAAATAAATAGAAAAAAAAACTAGTGGAGATTGTCAATTCTTTAGTAACTCTCTTATTTCTTGGTTTAGCAAGAAAAAAAAAATAGTGTTGCCTTATCCATAACTATAGTTGAATATATAGCAATTAGAAGCTATTGTGCTCAAACCTTGTGGATAAAATAATAACTTCAAGATCTTAGTCGATATCTTAAAGAAGTACTAATAAGATGTGATAACACCAGTGCAATCAATCTTACTAAAAAGCCAATCATGCATTCTAGAACTAAATACATTAAAACTAGACATCATTTCATAAGGGATCATGTTCAAAAGAAAGATGTTGTCTTAGAATTTGTTAATTGGTGGATACAGTCGTGAGTACACCAAATATAATAGCTTATCTTAAAACTAACCTGTAGTAGTGGGAGTAAAGGTCGATCCCACAAAGACTAGTATTATCTTTTGTTAATCAAATAAATGGGGGTTGAAAGCTCTAAGAAAACTATTAAAGTAAAACAAAAAATAATCGCAATAATATAAAGCGTGATTAATAATTAAAGAGTTAGTTTCGATCGATATCTACCATCAAGGAATTACATTAATCATTGACAACATAATTAATCATAATTTTAGTATCTACCATTGAGATATTATCTCTGATTGTCCTTAAGTTTAGTAATTGATGACAATTGCCTCAATTAACCCTAATTAATAAGTAATCCTTTAGCACATCGATAAAGTATAACTTATTAACCATATAAAGAATTAGAGAAACTGATAGAGCTAAACAAACATAGACACATCGGCTATATTTAATTTAGTCAATTATTCACCATAAGTTTAATAATTTATAATCCAAAATCATTAATCCTATTTTCCTCTTGAATCATAATAATGAAAACTTTGTTCAAAATATAATTCAGTAGTAGATTAAGACAAATAATAAACTAGTAAGCTTCCCTAGCAATTATATGAATAATCATGGAAAAGAAGAGTAGATGAATAATCAATACTCAATAAATATTGAACTAATAGAATTAAATCAAAATCTCACAATGCATAAAGATCCTTGAGGTTTCAATCTTTCTCCATCAACAAAAAAGAAACTAGCCACGTAGAGCCATAAGAAAACCTAAGAGAAAAAAAAAAAGAAACTTGAGATATTGGTGATTTGATCCTTGGATCATTGGATGATTCTTTTATGCTTGTTTTCCCTCTTATTTATAGGTTGGGAGAGTTTTAAATGAAGTAGGATTGCATTTAGGTCAATTCTTAGGCCTTTGGGCTTCAATTGTGTAACATCCTTAATTTCGTTTCATTTATTAATAAAGGTACATAAATATTTAATGTAACATCCCTAATTTCGTTTCTTTTATTAATAAAGGTACATAAATATTTAATTAAGAAAATAAAATTTATTAGAAATTTTTTAGATATCTAAGGAAATATAATCCTTAGAAATTCTTCACCTTATGTGTATACATAGAAAATGTTTCTAACATAAAGGGAATAAGTAAAGAGAGAAAACCTAATAGAAAAAATTAAAAATAACATACTAAAGAAAGACGAAATTCTTGGGTAAGGAAAATAAATTTTTGTGAAGTAAGTAAAGGTCTTAAAATTTCAAGATTGGATTCGGGTAATTTTTCCTAATTCAAGAGTTATAGTTACTAAGTTTAACATCTCCACCCATAAATTGGGCTTTCACCTATGGACACTTCATATAGAGTTTTTTCACTTCACATGAATTTCTAGCAAGCCAATAGGATAGCCCAAGCAAGAAATAAAACATAGACTTGGACTAGGATATAGAAGTTGGACCGATAGCCCAAAAATCAAGAAAATGTGACCAAGCCCTTCATGAAAGGTAGAATTTCAGCCACAGCAAAGGAAATGTATAAGAATGAGCCCAAAACCAAGAAAGAAAAATAAGAATCATGTGAGGAAATAGTATTATAATAATAATCAAGATTAGATCACATGGCATTAAGACAAAACATTTATATCCTACATTCATAATTTCAACAAGTAGGTAATAATACATGGCATTAGGATAAAACATCTATATCCTACATTCATAATTTCAACAAGTGGGAAATAATACATAGAATTATGACAAAACATCCTTATCTTACATAAATAATTTCAGCTAAGTAAGGGAAACTCAAGGGCTGAAAATTTGCAACCTAGAAAGGCAAACCTATCATACTTGAGTGAGACAAAAGAAAATGAAAATGAATCCCTAAATCAAAGGGACCTTGTCTCTTGTCTTAAGAACATTTTATCATGATTTTCAAAATACAAATCTCCTTTTGCTATGCATATCTTGACTAAGGGAAAGGAAGACAAGAACATGAGTTATCTTTCCCCAAAAAATAACCAAGTGCATCCTAATTGTGATAAGGTAGACCCATGATCATGAAAGATGAACCACTTGATAGTTTATTTAAGAAAAAGCCACCCTTATAACATTATAATTTTGTCCAAGTGAGGAAGAGGAAAAAATAGAAGTAAGGTAGAGTGAGGAAATGAGAGAAAGATAGGAGAAAAAAGGAAGGAAGAAGAAGGAGAAGTCTAGAGCACTAAGTATAAAAGGTAAGTTAGCTTAATCTCCACATAAATTCATCTTTTCTCTTCATCCTTGGGGTTCAAAAACTCACCCTCTTTCTCTTATTTGAGCTACTAGAAAAGCTAAGGGAAGGGGGGAATCTTGCTACTTCCTTCAAGAGGAAACAAGAAAAAGAATTCACTAAGTGAGCTAGGAAGATCTTTAGGTAGATTTAACAATATCTCTTATTGAAGAAAAACTTTGAAATTTGTAACATTTATATAGAATTTTGATCTTAGAACTTTGATGAAATTGCAATGTTTGCTACTTTTATGATTGGTCATGGATGTTGCTATATCATGTTACATGTTATTTTGCACATGATGGATGTTTTGAATATTTCGGTTGGTGTGGAAAGTTCTGCATACGTATGGCTATGAGCGATAAAATTTTATGATTTTTATGCTACTATTTTGTATATTTGAATGTGGTGAAAATTGATAGAATATGATTAGATGTAAAGAAAATGGAAGAGGATGTAATATAATGATGAACTAAAACCTTAGGAAAGGCTTAGTTAGGAAACTAGATTTCGAAGTAACTAGAGAAGCTTTAGTTTTTGAAATTCTGGGAAGAATCAGTTAAGAATTAAAAGAAATGGTTAACATGAGAAATGTAGATCTATTTCTCACAAAATTTTAGCCACTAGAATCAATTAATTTGGAGTCTAGATGAGGGAGATAATGCATGATATGTAAGCAATTGTCAGAAAATGGTTAACCAGGGAAGAATCTATCAGGTATGCTTCTGTGTTTGAATTTTTGGGGTAAGTCTGTAGAGAATTAAAAGAAATGCTTAACATGAAAAATGTAGATATATGTCTCACAAATTCTTAGCCACTATAATCATTCAAGTTAGAATCAATATGAGGGAGATATGGTCAGATTAGTAAGCAGAGGTCAGAAATTAGCTAACCTGAGAAGAGTCTGTTAAGTATGCTTTTGTGTTTGAATTTCTGGGCAAAATCTGTAAGGAATTAAAGGAAATGGTTAACATAATAAATGTAGATATATGTATCACATATCTATAGCTCTAAAATCATTTAATTTGGAGTCCATATGAGAGAGATATGGTTGATTAATGCGTAAAGGTTAGAATCAGTCTAGAATCCAGGTTGGTAAATGTAAGCATTATTTTTTTCGATTTTTTAGGATTAATTAGAAATTAATCTAAAAAAATGATAAACATGAAATTCTTATATAAGTGGCTTAGCATTTTATAGGCTTTGGAATCACCTCAATTGGAGTTTGTATGAGGGAGATATGGTTTAATTAGTAAGTAGAGGTCTGAACCTACCCGAGAAGAAATAACATTGAATTTGAGGGAGTAGTAACACTATGATTGCTTAATATTTCACTAAAATATTTAACATAAGGGTTTTAGAGAATTTTCTTATATTTCAATTAACACTAAGATCACCTCAATCAGATTTACAATGAGGGTGTTATGCTCTGTTTAGCGAGATAGGATAATAATATTTAAAAAAGAAGAAGAATCTTATAAATAAAAATAATAAATGACTAGTATATGCCATAGTCATTGCCATTGCATGAACTCCTTACCATATTAAATGTATAATTTTGACATGAAAATATTTTATAAAGCGACATTTGAAACGATTGTGTTTATGGCATGATTACCAATTATTTTTGGTAATAATTATATTTTGATAAAAAATTATGGCATAATGAACATACTTGTTATTGAAATCATATTTTTGGCTATTAATGTGAAAAGAAAAGAAATGAGCACGGTCACATGGCGATCAGTGTGGTGCACCAATAGGGGACGCCCTACCAATGGCTATGATTTTGTTAATGAGAAAAGAAAGTGTACCATGTCGGACAAAGCGAGAAAAGTCCATATCGGAGAGTAGAAAATATTCAGTCTGACCAAGGTAGCTTGATATAAAAATAAGTTGATAGTCATCATATGATATTTTGAAAATAGTTATTCATGCCATACATGTCATAATTGTACGATTTTCATGTATAGAGATAAAGTACATTCATGTGACCTAAAGATATTTGCTGTAGTTTATACATATGATTATGACATAATGAGCTATATTGATGATAATTATGATTTATTGTTAAACCTACTAGGATTTAATTCTCACAATATTTCCATATCATGTTTAGTAAACTATGTTATGCGGATATTATCTATGACCGACTTTTAAGGTACATTGGGTCAAGTTGGCTGAAATCCCGGTGAAGGTGCAACCACCCGCACCTATATCTCCGAAACTGGTCAATATGAACGAATAAAATATAGACTTATATGTTTTTATTTTTGTATAGATGTTTTGATTAATAATGTGTATGTAAACCTAGAATTGTATAAGGATTAATGGTATTTCATAAACCTTAATTATGTTTGGTTAATTTAATTGAATGTTATTATGAGTTAAATAGTTAGAAGTAAAGAGGTAATGACTTCATGGAATTTTAGAATATATATATATATATATATATATATATATATATATATATATATATATATATATATATATATGTAAAAAAATAGAGTTGTTACAAATCTAGGTAAAAAAACCCTAAAAATTGCATTAAAAATGGTGCTACGACGATGAGCATCGCGACGGTACAGACATCATTCACCAGCCAGCTACGTAATACCGCAATGCTCAATAACAGGCGCTGTGGTGCTATTATTGTTTCAAAATTTGCAAAAGTTGTCAACATGAAAATTGTAGCCCTGTCTCTTAGATTTCCATAGATGCTAGAATAAATTTATTTAGAGCTAATATATGGGAGATATGCCTAAATTAGTGAGTAATGGTCAGGATTCATCCTGCTGCATTGCGATTCTGAATTTCAAGCTTTGTAACACTTTGAAATCTCTAGAACTTGACAAAATGCTCAACATAAAAGTTGTAAATTATTGTCTTAGAGTTTACCATCCACTTGAATCACTTTGATTGGAGTTCATATGAGAGAGATAAGGTTTAATTTGTGCCCAAAGGTCTGAAACCACTGCAATTCAATATTTTTCCATGAATTTCTTATCTTTTCTTCTTACTTTGTTCCTACAACACAAAACACAAAAATAAGATAATTCCTAATCATATTTTACTTAAATCAAACAAAAAGTAAGCTTAAAGGTATTAAAATCATGCTTAATTATGAACACATCATTAATACATAATTTCAATTAGCTGATATCTTTACAAAACGTCTACGTAAAGATGGATTCTATTTTATAAGAAGGGAACTTGGCATAATAAATCTAAATGAACTATAATTGTTTCCCCCATTGATGTGCTTTTTTGCTTGCTTAAATTATTTTAGAAATCATTTCTAACTTAAGCTTTATAGTGGTTTCTAAAGTTATTTTGCAGGTCTCTTTAGTTTCTTTATATGCTTACTATTTGCTTCCCCAAGTTATGGCTTCAAAGAGCATCGTTTTGGGAAGATTGAGAAGAAAATATAAGCGAATAGATGCCCATTAGGCCTTTTAGGCACCTATTTGCTGGAAAACATAAAGTCTAGAAGAAAAATAGATGTTAATAGTTTGAAAATCCTTATAGGTGCTTGTTCCTCGCACATAAAGTTTTTTCTTTCTTCTTATGGCATACAAAGGTAGTGACATTAGCAAGACCCTTAGCTGTTATTGCTTTTTATATGTATTTAATGAAACTAACAAAAACCTTTGTCTTATCTGCTTTTTATGCTTTTTCCCTTTTTGTTGATGACAAAAGGGATAAATGCGTTTATGGATATTGCTTTGTTAGTTAGTTCTAACACATCTGTTTACATACATATATAAGTACTCGAAAAATCCATGCTGGATAGTATTTCTTGTGTGTAACATATATTGCATCCTAGAATTTTGGTTTAGATTATTTATATTAAGCTTATTATTTTATGAAAACCATAGTAGTTTTTGAAATTTATTTTCTAAAATCTCTTCTCTTATGAGCTTATTTTTCAACTAAAGAGTATTTATATTTTGAGGGAGAGCCTTCCTCTATTAACAAACAATCTCTTAGATGTATCTTCTATTTATTTAGTTGTCATCATAAAAAAGGGGAAGATTGTTAACCTAATTAATGTGTCATTTAATGGGTTTGATGATAACAAATAAGGTAAAAAGAGTGTTTTAGGAGATGAACAAGTTTAGATAAGTTGCATCAAGAGCTTACATAAATATTTCAAAGGATGCATCAAAGGTTTGCATGGAACCAGGGACAAGGAACCTAGCTTTGAAGGTTGTTTGTCTCTGTAGGTTTTCCTAGCCTTTAGTTTTGTGTAAGTTAGAGAAATTAAGAAACCTTGAGCCTTAGACCTTTTAAAATATTTCGTTATGGTTTTCTAAATTTTTTAATGATTTAGTTAGTAAAATTTGCTCCAAAACATGTTTTTCAAAATGCCTTGGACTCCTATTAAGGTCAACAGGTGTCTAATGGGTTAAAAGAAAGAAAAAAATTGTAAACTAGTGACTAACAAGCGCCTAATGGTAGCAATAAATGCCTATAGGGTTTTGGAAATTTTAAAATTAATGATTATGAGGATCAACAAAAGCTTCAAGTATCCATTGGATGCCTATATGTTTCTAGAATTTACTTTTAGTGAGCAACATGCTCCTATAGCTAGAGTGAAGGCCTAACGACATTCTAGAAAGCTAAAAATTAGAATTTTCCATGATGAAGAAGCACTTATAACCTGAAGTGGTTGTCTGACATGTAATCTATGATTGATTTTATAGCAATACAATGGTCAAATTTAATTGATTTTGATCTTAAATGATCCTCAACAGCTATAAACTTTATTTCCTTATAAATACCAAATGTCTTAAGCATTGGAAGACAAGAAAAATCGTGCATAGCATTTTGAATTCTCTCTTGAGCTCTTATTTTTCTCTATTTTTTGATATAGGCTTAAATTTGTATATCATATACTCTACAAGAAAGCCTCATCTACTATTTCTTTTGAGAGGTTTAAGCTAAGGGGAGGTAACCTCAACAATTTTGGGTGTGGGAACCCAGTGTTTATGTTATAATTTTGTTGTATAGGGAGTGCACCTAGTGTGTTCCAACACGATTGAGTTGTGTTACTTTAAATAAGCTCATGACTACCCAATTAAACTTATGGTATAGTGAAACTCTAAAGTTGCAACTTGGGGACTGGACGACGGCTTGGTGGTTGAGCTAAACTAGTATAAATATAATTTTTCCTTCCCCACTCCCTTACTTTTAGCTTTCAATTTTTCTAAGCTCTATCTCTTCTCATAGATTTGCTACACTTATGCTTTCATTTTCATCTCTTGGCTTATTTGCTTGTGTTCAATTTTTCTTTATTAATTGTATTTCATTTAAAGTGTTTTCTGATTTTATATCTTGCATAAAGAAAACTTGTTTACTGGTTTTATATCTGTTGGTTTTTCATAAAAAAAAGTTTTAAGAGTTTGCAAAAGTCTGTCAAACTTATTCTCTCTTCTTACTTCAATACGAAATTTTGAAACACCCAATTCACCCCTTCTTGGGTGTCAACCATTCCTAACTATATCCATTGTAGTTTTAGTTGACATGTGCACTTGCATAGTGGTTTTATAAATTTAAAACTAACATAAAGGTCACCCAAGTATGGCATTATATGCAAATGGTGCTGAGATGATTATCAAATCCATATCCATCCTTTTAAAGTGAGGCCATTCTTCTAGAGTCTATTGCAAGGGCCCATTACCTTTTATGGTGACCATTGTTTTAGAAAAATCATTAAGAGTTACAGGGAATGATTTTAAAGAAAAATTTAATCATGTAATTTGCTATTAATACAAAGATAACCATAAGGTCATCACGGTCTTGGTCAACCCCCTGAAAATTTTCATTAGTAAAGGTTATCAACAAGCATTGCTTGTTTTTCAACTTTTTAGATGGCATTAAGTCTAGTTTCATGACATACCAACCCAATTGTTTTTTAGCTTATAAGCTCAAACCCCATTTTTCTAGCTCGTCAGATATGGTGTTAATAACACTTAGCACCTTATTATTTATCGTGGCTCATTTTGGTTATTTCTTGGCATTAGGTAAAGGTTGGTTTCTTCCTTTGATTCTTTCCTTAGGTTCATACAACTAGTAGTAATGGTTTGGTCAATCAATTCACTAGTAATTTCTCCTTTGGACATATATACTCAAGCCTCCCTTTTGGATTAATTCCTAGAGCTCATTTTTTAAGGTGACATAATCCTTTATTTCATGGCCTTGAGCCCTCTAAAAGTGGTAGTATTTTTGTTCATTATCTTCTTTCTCTACCTTGACGATGGGAATTTTGAGTATCTTCTCCAAAATATGAGCTTGAGGCTTCACCAATGGGGAGTAGTAGGGAAACGACTTATAGGTGGGATACTTCATCAGTTGCCCCTTTTTTATGCTCCCCTTACTCGACCCTGGTCAGCTCAATAGGTCAAATAACTTAATTTTCCAACTTTTTTAGCATTTAAGTTTTTCTATGCCACCTGAGTTTCTTTTGCATTAATGTATTTAGCTGACTAGGCAAGAAGGTCAATAAGATAATTTGTTGGCTTCTTAATTAGGGAATTGGTCAAGTGAGCATGTATGAGCCTATTTCGTATAGTGTAGATAATAGCACCATCCTTCAAGTCTTTTACCTAGAGAGTAATCAAGTTAAATTGATCCCAATGTTCTTTTAAAGTTTTATATTTTTCCATATCCAAAATTAGCTAGTGTAGAAGAGATATGCCTGATGGTCTTGCTATTGGAAAATTGATTAAGAAATGCTTTTGTCTAGTCTTTGAAGCACTGAATACTGCATGGTAGCAGAGTCATAAACCATTGTAGAGCTTATTTCTTTAAGGTAGGTAGAAAGGCTCTACACAAAAGGTGATTAGTTGCCCTAGAAAGCATCATGGCCAAGTTGAACACAATAAATTGTTCTTAAGGGTTCATTGTTCCATCATGCTACTCAGTAGTAGCTAGTAGCTTGAAATTTTCTCATCAATCCTTTTGCATTAAGACATGATGGAAAGGAGTGTCTTCTAGAAGGTTGTCCAACTATGGTTATGATTCATCAATTTTATTGATTACTTATTTTCTTGCCTAGGCCACCTCGTTTTATTATGCCTAGTTATCAGTGAGTTTTATACTCATAAATTAAATACTTTTATCCTATATTTTTGCCATATTTAAGCACTTATTTCCGTTGTTTATCTTTAGTTTTGTACATCTTTTACAGTTGAAAAGAAAAATAGAAAGCGGACTCAATCGAAAAAATTAGAGCAAATTTATAGTTCTTTGGGGAATAAAGTCTATAATCAAACAGATAAAATAAATTCATTAAGAATGGCTGAACAAGGAGTCATTAAATAATATCTTATTAACTCTTAAAATGTATCCTAATGGATATATACATCTTTGATTTATGATCACATTTTTTAAAGAATTGAAACATAAAGATTCAAGGCAGAACACCCAATGTTGAAGGATCATGGATAAAAGCTTTAGTCAGAAAAATGAGCATAACTTCTTATTCAAAATTTTGATCAATGTGATTCTTGATAAGAAGAATTAATTTTCTTCAAAATTGTATTTCACAATGATTTTGAAATTCTGACATTAAAGGGAAAAAAAAGGGCTAAAACAGAATATATGCTTGCTGTTGCAACTCAGCCCGACCTTGCGTCGGTAATTTGACAATAACTCACAAAATACATATCCAATTTGCATATACCATACATTATGGAAAGTTGACAAAATTTCCTACAACTTTTCTTTTTACATGGTCAAAAAATTCGGCTAGTTGCAATTCTTAATTTAAGGATACTTTCGGCTCATGGAAGAAGATGCAAAAATGTCAATAGTGACTAATGTGGCTGTGTTACCCACCATTATTAAAAATTACTTTTTCTCCTCCAATTATAATTATAAATAGAGGGATGTTATGAGTTAGAAGGGAGGACTAGAAAGGGCCTTATAAAAGGTGTTTGTTCTAATTGATTATAATGTTCTTCTTTCTTTAGATATTTTGTATTCCTTTTATAATATCATTATGCTTGTTAATCTTCAATTTTGCTTTCTCACTTTGATTATAAAGAACTAATTTTCTTATGCTAATATGAAAGCAGGGGTGAAAGCGGGTCAGGTTGGGTCGGGTTGATAACATAACCCAACCCGACCATATAGGCTTCGAGTTACTATGAACCCATTCGAAACCGACCATGCAAACTAATAACCCGATCATATCGGGTTACTTTGGGTTGGAGAAGGCTTGGTTCAGTTCACCCGTGCTATTCGGGTTAGGCGGGTTGGGCGGGTTATGTAGTTTCAGAAAATAAACAAAGGGTTGACTTGTTAAGCAAGGGAATATACGAGGAAATGAAAAAGTGAAATAATAGAAAAAAAAACTTGAACCCTAAAAAACCACCTAAACATTTTATTTTCATTTTCACAAAATTCCACATAAGTAGCATAGCCTTAATATTTTAAACAGTAATCAGAGTAGCAATTAATACATGCAATTGCAAATCCCACATCCTATATATCAAAGCAATTTATACATGCATTCTTGCAAATCCCACATCAAACATCATACAGAAAACGATGTTTAGCCATCTATTTAGAAAGATAGTGAAGGGAGAGAAAGGCATATATATCTTGCCTCTAGGTCATCATAATTCTTATAGTATTCATAGTGTCCTGGATGCTGCCTGCATCAAAAAGTATAAATCTTAGGAACCTTATATTTCTAACATTTAAACCCATCATCATATGAAAGCAACATCTTATAATGTAAGTGGTTAACTTAATTGTTACCTTTGGCATATATGACAAGTAAAATGTTCTATTGACATATGAATGTATAGTTCGTTGTCCCTATAAAATGGGGTTCTGCAGAATTCATCCTTGTATAATCTCCTAGAGCCTACAAGCATGGAAAAACCAATGGGTTTCAATGAAATCTAAAAGGAAGTAACATTTGAAATAAAGAAAAAACTAACAGATCAAGTCCACGAACAAATATAACAATTCAAAGGATCATATAGGATAAATGGTTTCCACGACTGAGGTCCTTGGTCTCCTTTTATTGGTGGAAGTGACATGTGAGGTATTAGTGTATACTGTATAGCAATAGAGGAACATTCTGACCATCAAAGAGGGCAAAGAAATCTATGAAACATAAGCAACTCTAAGTTTAGAAATGAAGTTTCCTATGCTAGAAATTTTCCATATAAGCGCATATTGTTACCTCCTTCCTTCATAATCTAATCTTTTAATAGGCTCTTCAGCTCAGTCATTTTCCCATATTTGAATGGATGAACACCACTACTAAGCTAATGACTTTGATTAGCAAGCCTGTCACCATTGATTGTTCTTAACTGTAAAAAGGGAAGTGCAAGAACAAAAAATGTACAACATAAAGGATCCGTAATATGGTAACAGCAATAGTTATGATGACTAACGTGAGAATCAAGATGTCAAACAGCATAACAAAATATATAACCACCAAATCCAAGAATGGCAATTTTACCATCTCGATACAATTGGCTAGGATTATCAACATAAACTGCTCTATAAGTGTAAATTGAAACCACAGTCTACGACTCAGGAGACCTTTCAGAGCAAAGGTCATTTCCATTGCCCATTTATGCCACATGTATATACATATTTATCCATTAAATAGTTATGAGAAATAAAAAGAACAAAGGAACTAAATGTTTTTGCTGTATGGCCATCTAGCAGGGCTTATCCTATAACCATAAAACTTGATTGTCATCTCCTCAAAATGGAATTGAACTTAAGATCAGGCAATCTACATTTGCATCTGATTTTACCACAACAAACAGGTAATGGCATCTGTACCAGAAAAAAAATAGAGAAGAGAGAATGGGGGTCAATAACTAAGATACAACACCTGATGTAGTGGTAGGAGTAACAAATTCAAGCACATGAATTCTAACTTAAATAAAATAAAAACTAAAAAAGAAAGGCCTTCTTTTAGCATTCCAATAGTGCCCAATTAGGTTATCCTCTGCCTATGAGACCAGACAACAAGAGAAGGAAGAGAAAGTAAATATCCTACCGAGTCCTATACCAAATAAAGCACTTCAAAACATCTTTAGCTACACAAACTGTGTAATAAACACACTTCAATACTGACCTAGGAATTTTCTAGATTATAGAAAATTCTTGAAGAAAACAAAACAAAAGAAGCTTAAATCCTCTCTTACAGAAGAGCATAAATTAATAGAACCTTCCTTCAATTTATATAGAAAGGTGTTGTTTACTAATGAGTCAAAGCAACAAAAGATAATGGGGCTCTTGAAGTGGTGGTTTGAAACAAAATAACCTTTACAATGCATATTCTGAAACATTATAGTGCAAAGGAGCTTCCAACTATAACTGGGTTTGTATTAAAGAATTCTAGCATGCCTTAAAAAATTGTCAAAGCCAATGGACACAATATTATATCACAAAAAGCTTGTAACATAGCTTTATAGGTCAAAGAAGCATTGAACTAACAACCATAGTAGGAGTTTGATGAGATGCGAAAACAAAATTTTGTTGATAGTATACACTAATTTCTACATCAATAATTTATCCACCAAATAAATAAATCCTAGCATTGGCTTTAAACGTACAGGTCATGACATGCAGAATCCTAACAAACATAACACCTACAAGGTTATGTATGACCGCCACGCACTAGCCTCCAGGCCTCCACTAATTTGAACATCTGAAAATTTAAGGAAAATTTATATTTACTCTTACCAGTAATCAATATATGCTGATCAATTTATGTTGTACTGATACTGAGTAGGAGAGAAAAGTAGTAGCACAACCCCTAATGGCAACTCTTGTCCTACAGTCTACATAAACAAAATTAAAACCCCTAATGACATATTCACATACTAGGAAAAAAAATCCATGTGCTTGCTTCTATTTTGCCGCAATATGAACACCACAGGTATATATATTTAGTCACCCCATTGAGCCAGACAAACACTGAATGGAAGTAGAATAAAAGAAAAGCAAGTCTCAGCACCATAAGCAAGTTTCATAGCTCATGGAACCAAATCCAACCACTTCATAACCTACCCTGCACCATAAACAAGTTTCAGCAAAATATAATAAACATGCTAACAACTAAATGAACAAAGATAAAGTAAAATATAAGAAAGAATAAATTACACTGACCTTTCTTAAAAAGCCACATCCTCTACTAGGCTAGGAACATAGAATTCAGATAAATTGTTCATATGATCACATGATATTATCATGACATTTCTAAAAAAGTGATAAAAAGAGAAGAATGGAAGGAATTCATTAGAGTACCTTAAGCTAAAGTCATCTTATCATATTTAAAGTTCATAATAGGCTAATAGCTGAAAATGATATATATTATAACCCAGAAAATAAAGATATGGAATGCAACAAAGTACAAGTCCAACATAATGAAATAAAGCATCCAGGATATATAAATACAAAGCAAAATAAAACCCAACAAGCTAACATAACATCCTAATTTTGCCAAGCATTGCTATTTGGAAGCAGATCCTACGAGCTCTGCAAAATATTGAAAATACAAATAATAAGTACATACTTGAGTAGAATATAATAATGAAAATGAGTTATAATATATAGACAAAAATATTTAGCATTTTACCCATCTCAATCTTCTCACATTGCTGCAATTCTTCAACAAAATCCATATTATTAATATCAAATTGGAACAAATTTGGTTTTAACCAATTTTGTGTGCAAATTAGTGCCTCAGCCATTCTTGGAGAGAGAGATGATCTAAATACATATAGTTCACGGCCGCCAGTACTAAATGCTAATTCAAAAGCCACCGTTGACACAAGAATAGCCAACACATCTCGAGCAACAATAGAAAGAATATGGAACCTCGAGATGTTTGATTTCCACCATTCTAGAGCTTCAAAACTATCATCTACATCCACACAAGGTTCAGCTAGATATCTTTCCACTTCATTTTTTGCTTCAATTGAATCTCTAGCTCTTAAATGGCATTTGAAAGCATCTTCTCTCGCTTTTTGAGCATGTTTTCTCTTTGCAACATCTTGGAGGACTACATTCTCAATTATCATTGAAAAATTGTCCTCTACATTTAAAGTACCTTTAGGATCATATAATTGACTATACCACTAATAAATTTTTTCAAATCAGACTTGACCTTGCAAACCATATTATAAGATACAACAACATCATAAATATCATCAAATGACCATCTCAAATAAACAAGTTTGTACCTTGAGTCAAGTACATTAGCAATGAACAATAAGGGGTTTATGTTTTTCACTTTTCCCCAATACTTATCAAATTTTGTCTTCATTTCAATTGCCATACAATTCAACAAAGAGTCATCACTTGAACTCCAATGCAACAATTCACTCTGAATTAAAGCAAGCGGAGGGAAAGCCTTATTTGAAGTAACATATAAAGATCCAGACAACTCTAATGTAACATCATAGAAAATTTTTAAGAATTGTATAAAGATTCTAACATTTTCCCAATCATCAGAAGAAGGAGGACCGACTGTCTTATCATCAAAATAATAAACATAGGTAGATTCATCATCCTCTAGCCTATTAAATGCTTGTTCAAATTTCTCAGCAGCTTCTAACATAAAAAAAGTTGAGTTCCACCTTGTTGGAACATCAAGACATACAAAACTGTTAAATGCAATCTTTAGTTGTTCAACACACCATTTAAACTTTGCAAGTCTAGAGGGAGAAGACTTAACATATCTCACAGCATTACGGATAGATACAATAGATGAATGCATCTCCTTTAAACCCTCATTAACAACCAAATTGAAGATGTGGGCACAACATCTAATATGCATGAAGTCACCATCTAAAACCAAAACATTCATTGTCTTCATTCTTTTCTTTAAATATGATATTGCCACATCATTTGCACTAGCATTATCCACAGTCACCGTAAATACTTTTTCAATGCCCCACTCATTCAAACAAAGTTCTATATGCCTTCCAATTGTTTCTCCTTTGTGATTAGGAATACAGCAAAAGTTCAAAATTCTTTTTTGGAGTTTCCAGTCATTATCAACAAAATGTGCAGTGATTACCATATAATTTAAATTTTGAATTGAAGTCCAACAATCAGTGGTGAGACATATCCTAGCACAATTTGACTATAAGAAATTTTTAAGCTTTAATTTCTCATCCAAATACAGCTGATAACAATCTTTTGCAATAATGATACGAGAAGGAACATGAAGCTGTGGCTGTAATCTACTACAAAGATACTTAAATCCATACCCTTCAACTATTTTAAATGAAAATTCATCAGTAATAACATAAACAGCTATAGCTTTTCTACACTCCTCAAGATCATACATTTGTGGTTCTTTTATCATGTTACTTCCTGCACCATCTTTTTTGGGCTCAAAACCAAGCATTTGTTGTTTAGGATCATTCACTAAAGCAAAAGGATATTTAGGATATTTGGATAAATGACTTACTAAATTTGAAGTACCATGCGTCTTAGGATTACACATGTACTTCTTTCCACAATAGTTACACTGAGCTGTAGGTTCTGCTGTATCCGGTAATTTGGTGAAGTGATCCCATGCTGTTGAAGATTTTCAAGATCCACTAACTTTTCTTTTCCTTTTGGATTAACTTCAGGTGATTTAAGTGTATATGCTACTATCTCTTACTCCTTTGAATTTGAGGAATCCATCTTAATTCTTAACCTACTAAGTGACACTGTGATTGTTTAATGAATATCAAAAACTTGGTGCAAAAATCAGTTCACATAATAACAGTTAACAGATTACCAGAATACCAGTTACTAATATAATTAAGAAATTATAATTAGTTTCACATAATTGTTAGATATACTAAGCTACTTTTTCAAGAGCCACCGTAAAGCAAATAAGAAAAAAAACCTAAACCAAATATGGTCACAACTCATGAATATCAATATTAGCCTAGAACAAATTTTCAAGAGCCATCACAAAGCAAATAAGAAATCTAAACCAGATGTGGTCACGGATAATATATCAACCCAGAAAAAAAAAATTAGATTTACTCAGACTCAATAATCGATTAGCTCAATCACACCATATCAAATAATCATAGCTCAATCAAAGTCTCAAAGAATCAGCCAAGGCATCATTACAGTAAGATACAAACTCAATAATTGATTAGGGCAGAGATTAGGGCGAATGTTAGAAACTTACCTGTATTAGGGATATCAAAGATGAGGATACGCTGATTGTTATTGTGACATTGGAGGTCGTGGGTGTGAGCAGCTTACGGATGCCAGATTCGCCTTCCAAGGTTGAGGTGTGAATGTGATCAAGTGAGTGAAGAAGAATAGAAGAATCGAAGAACTCAAGAGTGAGAACTGAGAAATGAGAGAATACTCAGGTTAGGGCATGCAAAAAGGTGAAAACATGGACTCACGGAGGCAACCAAAACGCTATGTTCCCATTAATGCCCATTTGTCAGGTCAGGTCGGGTTGTACGGGTTCATTTTTGCCCAACCCGAATCGAACCGTTACAACCCAAAATTTTATATTTTTAACCCTTTTCAACCCATTAATCCGATTTTCTTCATCTGAATAGCAGTCTTTGGGTTGGATTCCTTCAGTTTGCTTCGGGTTGATCGGGTTACTTACACCCCTAGATGAAAGGGTGAAACTCTTGGTAATAGAATAACGATTTATGTAACAACTCCAAATTATGTAACAATTTTTTTTTAATTTATACAACATAGAGTTTACATACATGTCATTAATCAAAACGTACGTACGACATATCAACATATAAATATCTACAACTTATTTATTCTGATTGACCAATTCCAGAGATACAGGTGCGGGTGGTTGCACCTTCACCGAGATTTGAGCCAACTCGACCACAAACATTTTATTTGATTCTGGGATCTGCCCAACATAAAGTAACTCAATCCAACGTGCACTAAAAGCCAGAGCCATAGAAAAATTTGCATAACTAATTTTCTAAACATGACATAGAAATATAGTGAGAATCAAATCCCAGTAAGTTCAACAATAAATCATCATCAATATAGCTCATCACGTCATGTTCAGCTGTATAAACTACAGCAAATATCTTTGGTCACATGAATGCACTATATCTATGCACATGAGGATCGTACAATAATGACATGTATGACAGGATTAATTATTTTCAGAATATCATATGATGACTATCAATTTATTCTCATATCAAGCTACCCCGGTCAAGGTGAGTATTTTCTACTCTCCGGTATGGGTTTTTCTCGCTCCGTTTGACATGGCACACTTTCTCTTTCTTTTCTCATTAATATAATCATAACCGTTGGTAGGGCGTCCCCTACTGGTGCACCACACGGATTGCCATGTGACCGTACTCATTTCTTTTCTTTTTTCAATAATAGCCAAAAATATGCTTTCAATAACAAGTATGTTTATCAAAATATAATTATTACCAAAAATCATTGGTAATCATGCCATGAACATAACCATTTCAAATATCATTTTATAAAATATTTCCATGTCAAACTTTCACACTTAGGATGGTAAGAAGTTCATGTAATGGCAATGGCTATGGCATATACTAGTCATTTATTATTTTTATTTATAATATTCTTCTTCTTTTTTAAATATTAATTTTATTTCTTTATTTTCTTGATGCAGATTTTCATCATATCTGACCTTCTCTTACTAATCAGAGCATAACTCCCTCACATTAACTCCGATTTAGTTGGTCTTGGTGTCACTTTAAAGCTAGCACAATTAGCTAAAACTATTATGTTGAACATTTTAGCTAACAATTATGAAATTAAGGTCATATTACTCTTTCAGAGTACATATTATTTCTTCTCGGGTAAGTTCTGACCTCTACCTACTAATCTGTCCATATCTCCCTTATAAGAATTCCAAATTGAGTGATTCTAGTGGCTACAATTCCGTGATACCTATAACTATAATTGTTATGTTAACCATTTATTTTAATTCCCTACAGAATATTCTCATAAATTAAAACACAGAATCTATCCTAACATATTCTTCCCTGATTAACTATTTTCTGACCTTTGCTTACTAATCAGAACATATCTACCTCATATGGACTGCAATTTGAATTATTACAGTGGCTAAAAATCCGTGACACATATAGCTACAATGTTTATGTTAACCATTTATTTTAATTCCCTACAGAATGTTCTCAAACATTAAAATACAGAAGCTATACTAACATATTCTTCCCTGATTAACCATTTTCTGAACTTTGCTTACTAATCAGATCATATCTACCTCATATAGACTCCAAATTGAATAATTCTAGTGGCTAAAAATCTGTGACACATATAGCTGCAATTTTTATGTTAACTATTTATTTTAATTCCCTACCGAATGTTCTCAGAAATTAAAACACAAAAACTATCCTAACATATTCTTCCCTGATTTACTATTTTCTGACCTTTGCTTACTATTTGGACCATATATACCTCATATGGACTCCAAATTGAATGATTCTAGTGGATAAAAATCTGTGAGACATAGATACACATTTTTTATGTTAACCATTTCTTTAAATTCTTTACTGATTCTTCCCAAAATTTTAAAAACAGAAGTTTAAAAGTTTGCCACCCATAGCCATACCTATGCAGAACTTTCTATACCAGCCTAAGTATTCAAACATACATCACATGCAAGATCAATATGTAACATGATATAGCAACATCCATGACCAATCATCAAAATTCTAAGATCAAAATCCCATATAAATGTTACAAATTTTAAAACTTTTCTTCAAAAAGAAATATTGTTAAACTTACCTTAAGCACTTAGTCCTCTAGACTTCTCCTTCCTCTTTCTTCCTTTCTTCCTTTCCTTTCTTCACTCTATCTTGCTTCTATTTCTCCTCTCCCTCACTTGGACGAAATTTTAATGTTCTAAGGGTGGGTTTTTCTTAAATAGACTGTCAAATGATTCACCTTTCTTGTCATAGTTTGTAGAAACAAAATAAGAAAGGTTCATTTCTTGTCATGGTTTTTAGAAACAAAATAAGGAAGGTTCCTTTCTTGTCATGGTTTGTAGAAACAAAATAAGGAAGATTCCTTTCTTGTCATGGTTTGTAGAAACAAAATAAGGAAGGTTTCTTTCTTGTCATGGTTTGTAAAAACAAAATAAGGAATGTTCCTTTTTTATCATGGTTTGTAAAAACAAAATAAGGAAGGTTCCTTTCTTGTCATGGTTTGTAGAAACAAAATAAGGAAGGTTCCTTTCTTGTCATGGTTTGTAAAAACAAAATAAGGAAGGTTCTTTTCTTGTCATGGTTTGTAGAAACAAAATAAGGAAGGTTCCTTTCTTGTCATGGTTTGTAGAAACAAAATAAGGAAGATGCATGGTTTCTCCCTTTCTTGTCATAATTTACTGCTAATCCTAAATTAGTGATGTCCTAAAAATGTATTTGTATGATTCGTGATTAATTATATGTCACATATTCTTTTTTAACTACCTTATTGTTCCATAACTAAGAAATTTAATTCTTGGTCATATATATCTTTTACTTTTTCTTAAATTTATCTAACATTATTAAAGACTTAGGATGTTACAATTTATCCAACTCTTAATTAAGATATTTCTTAATGGCTGGCTATGCCACCAGCTTTGTGTTTTTATTTTTTATGGTTGGTTTTCCCACCTATCTCTTGTTATGTTTCTGCTTCCTTTTACATCTTTTCATTTATAATCATGTAACATTGTAGACAATTTTTGGCATAATAAATGCATGAATCAATGTTGATTTATTGTATACAATATAACGATTGGCACAATGTATGCTTGAATTCATTTAACAAGAATGTCTTAATTATTAATAATATAGTAAAAAATGAGGTAAATATAATTCATGTATAAACAAAAATGAGTTTAAATTAACATATCTTCCGATTGGAATCTCATTCATGTGATGATTCTAATTGAGTAGTAAAAGAGTTAAATTTATCTTTATTTATACTAAGAATGGATCCCCTAACCTTAACATACATTTTTATTTCAATTTAATTTGAAGACAATAACATCTTGTATACTTAGTTTAATATTTTTCTCACAAAACAAAATCATGGCAACTAAGTTAGAATAATTTATTTTGATACTAAATTAGAGTTTCTTTTTAATTTGCAATCCTTGTGGGATCAGCTTCGTTTATCACTAAATCTATACTTTAATAGATTGTGTGTTTGCAAATTTTAAATAAACCAATAACACCTAACAAGCATGTCACTTGATCGGTTAATGCTCAGCCACCAAGCTTTCAGTATGAGCCAATCTACTTCTTTTACTTGTGGTCTCTACCTGCGCTGCAGCTGGGGTGGTGGTGCATTACGTTATTTAAAAGCTTCCTATGGTTATGTGGAGTATGATCCTTTGCTTTAGAGGGATTGCCTCTCTTCAATGTACTACACCCATTGGTTTACATACTCGATCTTCTATTTCATGCATCGGAGTATCACCATAAGCACTTGATGCATGGCTATTGGATCAAATTAAGGGAAGGCATGTGCCATGCCCTCAACTTTTGTAATAACTCCAACTTTTTTTTTACATATATACATATATATAATTTTAAAATCCCATGAAGTCACTACCTCTTTACTTCTAACTATTTAACTCATAATAACATTCAATTAAATTAAGAAAGCATAATTAAGGTTTATGATATACTATTAACACTGATACAATTCTGGGTTCATATACACATCATTAATTAAAAACGTCTGTACAAAAATCAAACACATATATGTCTATATCTTATTCATCCATATTGACCACTTATGGGGATACAAGTGCAGGTGGTTACACCTTTATCAGAATTTTAGCCAATTCGACCCAACGTACGCTAAAAGACGGTCATAGAGAATATCTGAATATTTAGTCTTCTGAACATGATATAAAAATATAGTGAGAATTAAATCCCAGAAGGTTCAACAATAAATCATAATTATCATCAATATAGCTCATCATGTCATGTTCATTTTTATAAGTTACAGCAAATATCTGAGGTCACATGAATGCATTTTACTTATACATATAAAAATCATACAGTAATGGCATGTATGACATAAATAACTATTTTCAGAATATCATATGATAGCTATCAACTTATTTTCATATCAAGCTACCCTGGTCAGGGTGAGTACTTTCTACTCTCGAGTATGGGTTTTTTTCACTCCGTCTAACATGGCACACTTTATCTTTCTTTTCTCATTATCATAGTCATAGTCATGAGTAGGGCATCCCCTATTGGTGCATCACACGGACTGCCATGTAACCGTGCTCATCTCTTTTTTTTTCTTTTTCTTTTTCACATTAATAGCCAAAAATATGATTTGAATAACAAGTATGTTCATTATACTCACATGCCATATTTTATCATCAAAGCATAATCATTACCAAAAAGCATTGGTAAAAATGCAATCATATCATGAACATAATCATTTTCAAATATCACTTTATAAAATATTTTCATGTCAAAATTACACACTTAAGATGGTAAGGAGTTCATACAATGGCAATGGTTAAGGAAAAAACTAGTCGTTTATTATTTTTATTTATAAGATTCTTCTTCTTTCTTAAATATGATTTTTATCTCTCACTAATCAAAGCATAACTCCCTCATTTTAACTTCGATTGAGGTGATCTTAGTGTCCATTTAAAACTAAGAAAATCCTCTAAAACTCTTATGTGGAATATTTTAGTGAAATCGTAAGGAATCTTAATGTTATTACTCCCTTAAATTCATATTATTTCTTCTCGGGTATGGTCTGACCTCTACTTGCTAATCTGACAATATCTCTCTCCTATGGACTCTAAATTGAGTGATTCTAGTGGCTAAAAATTCGTGAGTCATATATATATATATATATATATATATATATATATATATATATATATATATATATGTCTAAAAAATTGTTATCCACTGGAACCATTTAATTTGGAATCCATATGAGAGATATATAGTTAAATTAGTAAGCAGTGGTCAGTAACTAGTTAACCAAGAAAGAATCTATTAGGTAAGCTTCTGTGTTTGAATTTCTGAAAAAACTTTGTAGGTAATTAAAAGAAATGGTTAACATGATATATATATATATATATCATGTTAACCATTTCTTTTAATTCCCTATAGATGTTTTCCAGAAATTCAAATACAAAAGCTTACCTAATAGAGTTTTCCTTGGTTAACTAGTTTTTGACCACTGCACACAGAAATTTACTTAACAATTCTTTCCAGGTTAGCTAGTTTCTAACCACTACTTACTAATCTGACTCTATCTCCCTCATATGGAATCCAAATTGAGTTATTCTGGTACCAAAAAATCTATGAGACATATATCTAATTTTTTTTATGTAAACCATTTCTTTTAATTCTCAATCGATTCTTCCCAGAATTTCAAAAATAGAAGGTTCACTAGTTACTCTAAAATCCAGTTTTCAAACCAAACCCTTCCTAAGGTTCAAGTTCATCATTTTATTACATCATTTTTCATTTTCTTCCTAATTTACATTTAACCATAAAATTACTCATTTCAACATTTTAATTAGATTCCTTACACTTTATTTAACATATTCCATCATCTACTTCTCAAGAAAACAAAAATCAAATTATGTATTATTAAGGATGTTTCCCAATAGAAATTTTTCATGGTCTTGTTCTAAGTGTTTAAGGCCATATTCATTTTATTAATCTAACCATATCCCATCAATTTTTCACCATATTTAATTATACATAACAATAACATAAAATCCTAAAATTTTACCACCCATAGCCATACCTATGCAGAACCTTCCACAGCAACTTAAGTATTCAAACATACATTACATGCAAGATCAACATGTAACATGATATAGCAACATCCATGGCCAGTCATCAAAGTAGCAAATATTGTAAATTTTATCAAAGTTCTAGGATCAAAATCTTATATAAATGTTATAAATTTCAATTTTTTCTTCCAAAAGAGATATTATTAAACCTACCTAAAGATCTCCCTAACTCACTTAGTGAATTCTTTTTCTTGTTTATTCTTGAAGGAAATGGCAAGATTCCTCACTTCCCTTAACTTTTCTAGCAGCTTAAATAAGAGAAGGAGGGTGAGATTTAAACCCCAAGGGTGAACAGAAAATATGGATTCAAGTGAAAAGTAAGCTAACTTACCTTCAATACTTAGTCCTCTAGACTTCTCCTTCTTCTTTCTTCCTCTCTTTCTCTCATTTCCTCACTCCACCTTGCTTCCTTTTTCCCTTTCCCTCACTTGGACAAAATTCTAATGTTATAAGAGTAATTTTTGCTAAAATAAATTATCAAGTGATCCTCCTCTCAAAATTATGGGTCTACCTTATCACAATTACGATGCACTTTGCTACTTTTTAGGGGAAGACAACTCATATTATTGTCTTCTTCTCCATTAGTCAAGATATGCATAGCAAAAGGAGATTTGTATTTGAAAATCATGATAAAATGTTCTTAAGACAAGGGACAAGGTCCCTTTGATTTAAGAATTCATTTCCTTTTTCTTTTGTCTCACTCAAGTATGATAGGTTTGCCATTCTATATGGCAAATTTTCAGCACTTGAGTCTCCCTTACTTGGCTGAAATTATTTGTGCAGAATATGGATGTTTTGTCATAATACCATGTATTATTACCTACTATATCATCATATAGCTTGCTGAAATTATGAGTGTAGGATATAGATATTTTATCCTAATACCATATGACCTAATCTTGATTATTATTGCACTACTATTTTATCACATGATTTTTTCTCTCTCTTGGATTTGGGCTCATTCTTGCCCATTTCCTTTACTTTAGCTAAAATTCTACCTCTCATAGAGTGCTTGGTCACATTTTCATAATTTTTTGAGCTATCGGTCTAACTTTTATATCTTAGTCCAAGTCTATGATATACTTCTTGCTTGAGCTATCCAATTGCCTTACTAGAAACTCATGTGAATTGGAAATAAAGTTTCCATAGATGAAGGCCCAATATATGGGTGGAGATGTTAAACTTAGGAACTCTAACTCTTGAATTGGGAAAAATTACCCTAATCCAATCTTCTTAAAATTATAATACCTTTACTTACTTCCAAAAATTTATCTTCCTTACCCAAGAATTTTGCCTCTCTTTAGGATGTTATTTCTAATTTTTCCTATTAGGTTTTCTCTCTTTCCTTATTTCTTTAATGTTAGATGTAACATCCCTAATTTCATTTCTTTTATTAATAAAAGTACATAAATTAAGAAAATAAAATTTATTAGAAATTTTTTAGATATCTAAGGAAATATAAGCCTTAGAAATTCTTCACCTTATGTGTATGCATAGAAAATGTTTCTAACATTAAGGGAATAAGTAAAGAGAGAAAACCTAATAAGAAAAATTAGAAAAAACATACTAAAGAGAGGTGAAATTCTTGGGTAAGGAAGATCAATTTTTGAAAAATAAGTAAAGGACTTAAAATTTCAAGAAGATTGTATTCGAGTAATTTTTTCTAATTCAAGAGCTAGAGTTCCTAAGTTTAACATCTCCACTCATACATTGGACTTTCATCTATGGACACTTCATATAGAGTTTTTCACTTCACATGAGTTTCTAGCAAGCCAATTGGATAGCTTAAGCAAGAGATAAAATATAGACTTGGACTAAGATATAGAAGTTGGACCGATAGCTCAAAAATTATGAAAATGTGACTAAACTTTCCATGAAATGTAAAATTTCAGTCAAAGTAAAGGAAATGGGTAAGAATGATCCCAAATCTAAGAGAGAGAAATGAAAACCATGTGAGAAATAGTAAGCAGTGGTTAGAAAGATATGGTTAGATTAGTAAGCAGTGGTTAGAAACAAGCTAACTTGGGAAGAATCTGTTAAGTATGCTTCTGTGTTTGAATTTTTGGACAACATCTATAGGAAATTAAAGAAAATTGTTAACATAATATATATATATATATATATATATATATATATTATGTTAACAATTTTCTTTAATTTCCCAAGTTAGCTTTACATATATATGTATATATATATGTATACATATATATGTATACATATGTATATATATATATATACATATATATATATACATATATGTATACATATATATGTATACATATATATATGTATACATATATATATATACATATATATATGTATACATATATGTATATATATATATGTATATATATATACATATATATATACATATATATATGTATATATATATATACATATATATGTATATATGTATGTATGTATGTATGTATATGTATATGTATATACACATGTATGTGTATATGTATATACATAATGTATATGTATATGTATATGTATATACATATGTATGTGTATATGTATATACATAATGTATATGTATATACATACATATGTGTATATGTATATACATGTATATACATGTATATACATATGTATGTATATATACATATACATACATATGTATATACATATACATACATACATACATACATACATACATACATATATATATATATATATATATATATATATATATATATATATATATATATGTCTTATGGATTTATAGGCTCTAAAATCACTTAATTTGGAGTTCATATGGTTGATTAATGAGTAGAGGTCAGAATCAATTTAGAATCCAGGGTGATAAATGTAAGTGTTTTTATTTTCAATTTTCTGGAAATAATACGTAAGAAATATGAAGAAATGATAAACATGAAAGTTGTAGATAATTATATTAGTTTTTTATAAACTTTGGAATCACCTTAATTGGAGTTCGTATAAAGGAGATATGGTTGAATAAGGGAGGAAAGGTCACAGAACACGGCCAGGCCGTGTTTTGGGTTGCTTCAAGACAGATAGGCTATGTTCAGAGATATTTTTGAGTATGTTTGACGTATTTTTCAAGCATAGCCCTGTCTTGAAACATGGTCAAGCCGTGTTGGGAGCTGATAAGCTTATTTTTTACATTTTTTTACCCTAAATGAACCTCATTAACTATAAGGTTATAATAGAAACCAAATTAGAGAATAATACCCTATAAAATTTGTGAGAACATGTGTTGGAAAAGGAAATTAACTAAAGGCCAACCACAAAGAAAATAAAAAGATTAAAATAATATTTAAAAAAAAAAGAAGAATCTTATAAATGGAAATAATAAATAACTAGTGCATGTCCTAACTATTGTCATTGCATAAACTCCTTACCATCTTAAGTGTGTAATTTTGACATAAAAATATTTTATAAAGTGATATTTGAAAATGGTTATGATCATGACATGGTTGCATTTTACCCATAATTTTTTGTAGTGATTATGCTTTAATGATAAATTATGGCATGTGAGTATAATGAATATACTTGTTATTGAAATCATATTTTTGGCTATTAACGTGAAAAGAAAAGAAAAGAGACAAGCATGGTCACATGGGGGTCCGTGTGGTGCACTAGTAAAGGAGAATATGCTAATGAGAAAAGAAAGAGAAAGTGTGCCATGTCGGATAGACCGAGAAAAGTTTGTACTGGAAAGTAGAAAATACGCACTCTGACCGAGGTATCTTGATATAAAAATAAGTTGATAGCCATCACATGATATTTTAATAAATAGTTATTCATGCCAAATATGTCATTACTATACGATTTCCATATGTATAGATAAAGTGCATTCATATGACCTAAGATATTTGTTGTAACTTATACAGATAAACATGATATGATGAGTTATATTGATGATGATTATGATTTATTGTTGAACCTATTAGGATTTAATTCTCACTATATTTTCATATCATGTTCTGAAAACTAGTTATACAGATTTTTCTATGGCTCTGACTTCTAGTACATGTTAGATTTAGTTACTCTATGTTGGGTAGATCTCAAAAATTAATAAGGTGTTTATGGTCGAGTTGGCTAAGATTCCGGTGAAGGTACAACCACCCACACCTGTATTTCCAGAATTAGTCAACATGGATGAATAAGATGTAGATATTTGTGTTTGATTTTTGTACGAATGTTTTGATTAATGATGTGTATGTGAACTCAGAATTATATCAGCGTTAATGGTAGACCTTAAACCTTACTTATACTTGGTTAAATTAATTGAATGTTATTATGAGTTAAGTAATTAAAAGTAAAGAAGTAATGACTTTATGGGACTTTACAATTATATATATTTTAAAAAAATGGAGTTGTTACATTAGAAACATTTTCTATGCATACACATAAGGTGAAGAATTTTTAAGGCTTATATTTTCTTAAATGTCTAAAAATTTTCTAATAAAATTGATTTCCTTAATTAAATAGTTATGTACCTTTATTAATAAAAAAAAAACGAAATTAGGAATGTTACAACTTTTCTCCTCATTGTGCTCTTAAATCTTGGCTACTATGAATAGACTCCTCTTCTCGAGGCCACTTTCTATTCCATCTTGGAATCCTTTTGACAATTTCTTTTTCTTCTATGATCAATGCCTCCATATGTTCTTTTGGATCTAATCTCTTATCATCATTTTGTGCCATTCTTATATCAACTTGAGTTGTGCTACAAGTAATCCTTCGCATGTTACTTTTTGTTTAGAGGAACTTTCCCACAAAAGGCACTGATTGTTATTGAGTACTCTTAAATCTTGGCTACTATGAATAGACTCCTCTTCTGGAGGCCAATTTCTGTCTCATCTTGGAATCCTTTCAACTACTTCTTTTTCTTCTATGATCAATGCCTCCATATGTTCTTTTGGATCTAATCTCTTGTCATCATCTTGTGTCATTCTTATATCAACTTAAGCTGTGTAACAGGTAATCCTTCGCATGTTGCTTTTTGTTTAGAGGAACTTTCCACAAAAGGCATCAATTGTTGTTGAGTGCTCCAACTCCTGATTCAACTTTACAAGGACCTACAAGAAAGGGTCAATACCCAATGAAAATTTATCTCGAACAAGGACTCTAATGCTTAAATTAGTGTAGGGCTCAACAATAAGAGTAGAAGTAATGTGTACTAACTAGAGATTTCACATGAAAGAGTACCGTATTTTTTTTATAGATAAGTGATTAGGGGTAGAATCGTCAAGATGCCAATATAAGCATATGGAAGAGCCCTAATTATGGATCAAATAATATGTTTAGGATCATCAATCTCAAATCATTGATTCTCTATGCAGATCACTAGGGTGTTATTAGGGTGATCAGATAGGTCACACTTTAACCCATCTTTACTAGTCTTGCATAGGTTTAGGGATGGTCAATCGGATAAATACGACCAACTGACTGACCTGTCATCTATGCCTTATTTGGGTTCTTAAGTGGGATTTATGATCATGACCTATAGAAGTGAAGTTCAAAATAATGAATTACCCAAGCCAATACTAGCAAAGTAGTAAGGGAAATGACAAGAACAAGGCAATAAAGAAATTTTTAATTTACAAAGTTCCAAATTAACAAGTCCACCATTTCTCTTCCGAAGGTGTTGAAGTATTATAATAAAATTAAATAATAATAAATAAAAATGGAAGGACGCTTTGGTGGCTAAACGGGCACATACATATGAGGCCATTAAACTATCAGTTTATGGCCAACGACCATGAAACAAAAAGGCCATAAACTTGGCCAACGTTATCTGCTTTCTGGATAACGTATAAAAATAAAAAGCTGGTTATTGCCTGATTTAATGGCTTGCGGTATTAATATTAAAGGTGGGCAGCGATAAAGGTTTCCATATGCCCATATATTTGGTGTAAAATGAGTTGAAGACAAATACGAGGAAAAGTGTGTGCAAGACATACTTCAATATTATATATACTATGAACTATATCTATGTGTGTAATATTATGGGTAGGAAAAATTTGCTTGGGGTGAGAGTACTGTCTTTCTCCTTGTATACAAGTTGGAGACAAAACGATAAGCTGCTGAGCTATTGTATCTTAGAGATGGTACTCCTAAGACTCACTACACTGGGTGAAAATGATAATAAAATTAAAATTATTTGGAGGCAAGAATCACCTTAAAGATAGTGATATAATCTTTGACTCAACGCATAGGCACATATTTTTCTCCTAACTTTATTTTCTATTGTTTCTATTGTTTCTTGTTTTTTAGGTTGCTGGAACAACAGGAAGTCAAAATTCGTTGTACATAGTAAAAAGAGTTCGCAACTTGTGTGCCATGTGGGAATCAAAGGTCCAACTCAACGTTATGTTAGATTATCTTTCAATTTTTGGAGGACAATATAATTAAGTATTTTGATAATTGAGAAATTAAATTGAAAAACTAATTTGTAGATGGATAAATTAAAAATTATCTATCTATCAGGGTCAAAAATAAGATTTTTCTTAAAATTATAAATGTGAAATGATTTTTTTATTAAAAATATTATATGCTGAATGAAGGCAGGAAATAGTTTCATAAATATAGTTTTTTAGCACTTTCACTTAAATCTTAGATGCTTTTGTATTTTGTAATTATTTTAACTTAAAGATATTGTTTTCTTAGAAAACATTGCAAAATGCTCTTAATTTAAAAATACTAAATAGTAATTCCCTTACCACCATTTTATGGTACAAATGAATTTTGGGTTAAGGTTCCCAACTTAGTACCAGAGCAATTTGCCCTTGTATGCGGAATCCAGCTTCTTGGCACTGAATTCGACTCATAAATTAATACTTAATGAGAGTGAGGCAACCTTCTGACAGAAAATAATTGCTAACACCGTATTATGAATTCATATTTGAGGATTTTTTAAATACATTGCATCTATTTTAAATAAAAGATAAAAAAAACAGAAGACATATTAATATTAGGGTAGAAAATGATATGATTTATAAAATATAAATACTTTGAAAAAGAATCCTGTTTATATTTAACATGTGTTGAAGATACAAATATAATATTTTATGTTACACATTAACATTTTATTGCATATTTTGTCAAGATCAATATTTATGTTTTGATTTATTAATATATTTAATTTAATAAATTTTTATTAATTTTTTGCAGCTAACATGCGATCAAAGAATATACTTAAAAAATTCGTTTTGTCACTATTTTAAATAATTAATTTGGTGGTGGAGCCAACTTTTTTACCCTTGTTTTTTTTTTCTTTTTTTTTGGGACAGGCACTTGTTTATCTTTGTTATGTTGCAAAGGTGCATGCGGACGGCAAAGCTTCCTCCCCCTCCACCACCACTGTCACCTTTTTCACTCTTTGGGCAATGCCCTTTGCTACAATCCAAGAAAACCATCACGGAGTTGGATTGGTGGGGGACTCGCCATCAAATTTGCACCACCCCTTAGAGACAAGTTGGGAGGACCTCATTTCTCTCCTTTTTGGGCCCCTTTGTCTGATCTTGTGTCAATTTCCCTCCTCGCGTCTATCGCCTTGCTTTTGTCTTCTTTTATTTCAAAATTTATTTTGCTGGTTTTCGTAGCACCTGGAAATAAATTGTTGATACAAGAATTAATGGCATTGAGTACTTAATAAGATCTTTAAAGAATGATATAAAAGTTGATCCGTGACTCTGAAAAATTAAATATTGCAGAGGAAAAACGTAATTATATTTTTTATTATAAAATTTAAGAGTTTGAAGTAGAGAAAGATTTGAAAAAAATGACAAAACAATAGGATCCAATAATATACCTATTGAAGTGTGAAAAAAATCTAAGAAGGAAAGACATAAGTTGGCTCACTAAATTGTTTAATGTGATAATGAGATTTAAGAAAATGTCGGATGAATGGAGAAGAAGTACTTCAATCCCTATCTATATAAAATAAAGGAAATATACATAACTATGTCAATTATAATGGAGATTAAGTTAATGGACCACATTGTGAAGTTATGGGAGAAGATCATTGAGTAAAGATTAAGACAAGAAATTCAAGTCACAGAAAATTAATTTGATTTTATGTTAAAAAAGTCAACTATGGAAGCAATTTACTTACTACGGAAATTGATGAAAAATTATCAAAGAAGATAAAAAGATTTGCATATGGTTTTTATTAATATAAAAAAAACATATGACAGAGTGTTAAGAGAAGTTTTATAGAAGGCTTTAAAGAAGAAATGAGTATGTATTACATATATTTAAACAATAAAAAATATGTACGATAGGATCACGACTTAGGTGAGAACACAAAATGAGAATACAAAAGATTTTTTTACAACTATTGGACTACATTAAGGGTCATCTCTGAGTCTATATATTTTTAACTTGATTTTGGGCGTAATTACTGAGCATATACAAGATTTGGGGCCTCAATGTATATATTTTGCAGATGATATAGTCTTAATTGATGAATCAAAAGAGAAAATAAATATGAAGTTAGAGTTATAGAGACAAGTTTTGAAAACACATGATTTTCGTATAAGTAGAAATAAAACAGAATGTATGGAATGTATTTTTAGTAAAAAACGAACAAATATGAATTTAAAATTAAAACTTGGAGATCATATTTTAAAACAAGTTACAAACTTTAAATATTTTGGATCAATTATACAAAATGACGGTGAAGTAAAGGAGGACATAAACTATAGAATTCAAACTTGATGAAAGAAATTGAAGAAAACTTCGAGTGTCATTTGTGATAGAAAATTGTCGCTCAAAGTTAAAGAAAAATTTTATCGTACAGTCATAAAACCTACTATATTGTATGATACTAAATGTTAGGCAATTAAAAGACAACATAAAGATAAACTCAATGAAACAAAAATGAGAATGTTGAGCTGAATGTGTGGACACACTATAAGAGATATGATTAGAAATGAGTGCGTTAGAGAGAAAGTTGAGATAACATCTATTGTGGAGAAGATGGTAGAATCTCGTTTAAGGTGATTTGGTCATGTGTAGAGAAGACCTGCAGAAACTCTATTGAGAATAGTAGATCAGATAGAGAATAATCTGATAGTTAAAAGTAGAAAGAGGTTAAAGAAAATAATAGGTAAAACTATTAAGAATGATTTAATAATTAATAATTTATCTATTGATTTCATTTATAATAGATTACCGTAACGTCGTTTGATTCATATAGCTGATCTAACCTAGTAGAAAAAAGAGAGCTTAATTGTTGTTTGTTGAGTATCCCATAAGACCACAATAGTAGCTACTTTCTTGCAATAAATAGTAAATACATTCCTTATCCTATAGGTAACTAGCCATTTGGCGTAACATTATTTCATTATGATATCTTGATGTTAAATTTAACATGTTTATTCTAATATGCTAATATCTAATATATTTAGTGACATAAAATATAAAAAAAATTTAAAACAACAAAATTTTCACAAAAAATATAAGAATCTCGGGTTGTTAACTTTTTAAGTTTATTAATTTTTTGAGAATACTAATTATATTTTTTATAATTTTAAATTATTATATTAAACATAAAAATTTTTGATACTATACTTTTTTTATCTTAATATTTTATATTATCATATGGGAAATCTCAAGAAATACAAAATCTGAGTGGACGAATCCACTCTGCAACATTTAACATCTTGAGTTAACCGTTTTGCTTAATTTTTTTTCTTGGTTTATTCAATGAAAAATTTATAAAATATTGCTTACGAAAAAAAAAAATTATAAACTATTGCTTATAATTCAAATGTTAGTTAAACCCCAATTGACTTATAGTTAGGCTATAATCAACCTGAAAAGGTATATGGATAGTGCAGTCATTCTAAAGCTCCTGCTATCATAATAGAATTTGTTTTCTTATATCGTTTTTTTTTTTTCAAGAGAGGGTGGAAAGGTGATTAATTATTCTTTTTCTTTTTAAGTAAGGGAATTAATTAACCATATATATATATATAGGCACCTAAATAATTTGAATATAAAATATATTACAATAATCACAATATTTAATTTTTTTTATTAAATAAAATTAATTATATGAATCAAACAATATTAATAAAAAATTATTAATTATTAAAATATTTTTAATAATTTTATCTATTATTTTTTTAAATTTTTCTCTATCTTTAATTATTAGATTACTTTTTATTTAATACATTTTTCTTTTTCACACATGTCAAACATAAAAATTTTCAAATTTTCATACATAAATTTTAAATATTTAATAAATAAATTCTTTATGTACTTGAATCACATATGAGATATTAAATTTTATATTTTCTTATTTAAGCAATTCCTAATTCCAAAAGTTAGCCTAATTCCTAAGATCAGTTAAT